>CM023532.1:10717440-11317440 GCA_013350335.1 Chimonanthus salicifolius
GCTTCAGAACTTTTGAGCCACTGCAAAAAATCTGGGCTTTACAGAACCTTCGGAACTTGGGTTTTGTTCTAGGTATCAGAACCTCCGAGCCTGCTTCCGGACAGAAGCAAAGAAAACAGAAAAATCAGTCGGTCTCAGTGTGTTTCGGAACCTGCCGAGGTTTGCTCAGAACTTTCGAACAGTTCGGGACATTCGAGGGGTCTCAGAACATCAGGGTCTGAACAACAGAGGCAGAAAGAAACATTTGGCCTCTGAGCGCTTCGGAACCCTGAATAGAAGTTCAGAACTTCCGATAGTTGTCTTCTTCCTCTATCACCTGCAACAGAGCAGTGAAGGGAGGGACTATGTGAATTAGGAATCCAGAAACAGTGGGTTTTTTGGATTTGTTTTTCATACTCTTCTGGTCAGATGGACTCTTCAATGAGTCCTCTTTACATTGGAAATCAATTAGAACATTAATACTGATTAAAAACATCAGATTTTAACAAAACAATCAGTGAAAACATGAAAATTCATGTTTTTCATTAAACTTCAAAATCAATTTTGACATTCAAATCTTAATCAAATTTAGTTCTATTTGACCTAAACTGATTAGAATTTGAAACTAAATCTAAATATTACTTTCGTTTTGTAAATTGGGAAGAGTTTCAGCAACTGGAAAAACTTCCACTTCAAAGCAACAGTGAAATTTTAAGTAAGGAAGAACAGAGGAAAATGCAGGGAGGCTCTGAAGATTTCCTTTGCATTTGAGGCCTGTTAAATAGAAATTGGAGGCTCGGGAAGTAGACTTCATTGATGGTATGAAGAGAACACCTCAATCAACATGCTATGGACGTAGCTTGTATGAGTCGAAGCCCATGCAACAGCTTCGTCTGCCATGCAAGTGCTTCCAAAGAATTGGAAATTTGCAGTTTAGTCGTTCAATTTTATTTGCAAATAAGTCCATTTTATTTCATTTTAAATTTTAACTAAAAGATTTATTTTACTTAATTAATTTAATCCATCTTAACTAAAATGTTGGGTTTTATAAACTCTACACATCATAAATTTTGGAGATTTATATTTTGTCAAAATTTATTGATTTAAACAAAAATCACATTTTTGTCACTAATTCCTTAATTCAACTTGTATTTATTTAAAGAGTTTAAAGCCTTTATTTTCGAAATTTGAAAATATAAAACAATGAGTTAAAACAAAATCTAAAACACATATTTGTCTTAAAATTTTCTCACTTCTAAAATTATTTAAAATAATTATTTCCTAACTTTCGGGATTTTTTCAGGTAGTTTTTAATAACATCTTCTGAAATAATATAATAAAATACTTATAAGTTTTAGAATTTAAATCCTTAATTAAGGAAATCAATATCACTCAAATAATAACCAAACAATTAGATAAACAATAAAATAATGCTGTCAATGGTAAATTACCATTTTGCCCTTCCAACTTAGATGAGTTGGATCATCGAGCTATCGAGCTCTGATTGGGCCAAACCTGAACTTTTCACAAGCTCTAACTGTAATCTTCATGATTAACAGGTTAAAATATGATTTATTAAAATAAATTATATTAATTAAGCCTAATTCGGGTCAGGGTATTACAAGTTTAACCTGACCAAAAAAGAATTGGATTTGGGTAATGCATTTCTTAAGAAAATTTTAATTAGCCCAACTTATCCTGAACCAAAGGTCAATGCAACCTGACCCAGAATAAATTCAGTTTGGGTTGGGTAGAGGGGTTATAAATACAAACTCGACCCAAATGGAATTAAAATTAAATTCTAAATAATTTATTTATGTTTTACCTATTAATTTTAGTCTATATATTCTACCAAGTTAAAAACTCTTATCCTCTTACATCAAATTTTCATATCCTAATGTGCTCACATGAAAGAGAAGGCCTTTTATTTTTATTTTCCATTAAACATGATTTTTTGCTAATTTTTATGTTTTTTGAGAATTTTATATAAATTTGGGTCACTTCAAGTTTAATAAAATAAAATCTGGGTCAAGTCAGGTTTGATTTGGTTTGTAGTTTAAAAAATCTAGGTCAAGTCAGGTGAGACAAAAAATCGCTTACTATCTATAGCCGACTTGACCCGACCCAACTCGATCCGACCCATTGCCAACCCTACCTGAGACTGAGTTGGGGCTTGGATCAACCCAAATTACTCAAACTCAAGCCCAACCCAAATTGTATTTGTAGGACCCAAGTTCAAACTGCACTATGCGGATTTGTTTAGGCTCAAGCTTATTTGGGCTTAAAATGAATTTTTTTTTTGTATTATTCTATTAAAATAGAAATTATATATTACAAAAATTTTATATTTATGCAGAACGTTAATTAACAAATTAAGTTTTATAATTATCACTCAAAATTAGGCATTCAGCCCAAACTCGGGTTTTCATGTGCTGGGCTTTGTCCGACCCAACTTCTAATTCAGCCTAATATTTTAGGCCCAAAAATTTGTGCAACTCGAGCCCAAGTTAATCCAAATTCCCAATTTTTTTTTTTCGGTTTTTTCATGTAGGCTCGAGTTAGGCATGGCCCAAGTTGCACCCTTATATGGATTCAATAAATGTACGTCATGCTATAGTAAATTGTTCTTTTTACCTTTATGAAAAAAAAAAAGGGAACTATCCTTTTACCTTGTTTCTCGAAATATTTTTTACTCACTGATAGAAATGAAGAAAAAACTTTACCTGGGCGACAAGTGCCTCAAGACCTCATATGAGGTCCACTGGGGCCTGAAATCACTACTTCCTCTTTTCACATCATCTTAAAAAACACCCCAATGAATTGTAGCTGTATCCAATTTAGACCAATTCCGAGTTGGTGCGATCGTTGGATAAAACTCCATTCAAAACTAACCCTATATTAACCATTGATCTTTTATACTTTGAAAATCATGAATTTTCAAATCTAATGGATCTTTTTCTTTATGAGAAGTATCATCCTAAAACTTCTTTTAAACCCATCCATTATCATGCATCGACCATGCCTCTATGGGTCCCACAAAGCCTATGGGCGACATGGCCGAGGGGAAGCTAATTCTAGTACAAATATTCCTGTATTAATCTGATCCTTTGGTGAAACATAAAATCACAATATTAAAATTCTAACCCTGTACTGAAAGGAAAGATCAATTTTTTCTTTTATTGTTTTTTCTTCAAACAAAATAGCAATATTTGTACATAGAAAAAGAAAATGAGTAAGCCTTGCACATCAATAAAAAGGAGAAGAAAGACTAAGATTAACTTTCCCCTTAGAGAAGGTTGTCTTCTTGTTCTTAATGTTGTGAAAATCAATTTGTATCTTAAAATTGTTTTGATTTTTAAATCACAAATCATGAATCAGAAATAAAACTCTGGCATGGTCTCCTTCCAAAATTAATAGGTCGTGTGCTGAACAAGAGAAGATGTTTTGCAAGCTAATTTCGAAATAGATCTCCTACAAAAGGTGACAAGAAAATCTTTCTATTGCTACTAGACCGAGTTTCCCCTCCCACTCTCTTCTAAATTTTTTGTTTTTTGTTTTTTTTTTAACATGGGTATCCCCATCCCATATTAGAGGCGAGACTAATCTCACGAGCATGTGTAAACCTTCCAATTCACACACTGAATAAGTTGATAAAGAGTAACTCAATGGAGAG
Organism: Chimonanthus salicifolius; assembly: GCA_013350335.1. NCBI lineage: Eukaryota > Viridiplantae > Streptophyta > Magnoliopsida > Laurales > Calycanthaceae > Chimonanthus > Chimonanthus salicifolius. Next base: position 10,721,093 of record CM023532.1, read on the forward strand.
TGATCTAGAGAGACTTGAGCGTGAATCGAACTCAAAACCTCTTTTCAGAAGAGTTTCTTGATTAAGATTCCTCCCCTTATAATTGGCATATAATATTTACCAGGGATGTGCACCTCCTTCATTAAGATTTCTCATTGGATGGACAACCATGTCACATTTTTGAATTATTTTGAACCACTATCATTTGTAAAGGATTTGACACAAGTATGTTAGGGATGTGACTCGATTCACCACATCTAAGGTCGAGATTTTCTATCAGAAAATCTAGATGGAATGACCGCTTGAAGAGGATAGTTCCTAACATAGCAGGTAGATACATGGAAAGTCTCTCACGATGGGCGTCCTAAACTGATAAGAACATTCATACCCAGTTGGAAAAACAAATAAATAGAAACTGCTAAAGAGATTGTAGCAGTATGCGTTGGAGGCTTATCAGAAGGCAATTGTGGGCAAGCATGTGCGTGTGGAGGAAACACAACAATAGTTAAAGTGGGACCCAAGGTGTATCTATCTTAGTCTAGCGGGAGAGAAGAATAGAAATTGCTATCTAATAGGAGGCACGGCAACTTTAGCAAGAAGGTGGAGTTGTTTTCTTCTATAAATATGGGACTCTCCAACGTGGATGAGTGTGTGGGAACACACCTATTGAGGGGCATCGAGAGAGGGACGTCCAGAGGACGGCCAGAGGGCCACATATGGCCGCATGCAAGAGAGCGAGAGACATAAATCAACTGAGAGGTGACGTCGATGTGTTGTATATATGGATATACAAGAGGCTCGGAACTTCGGGTTTGAACTTTACACTCAAGAGAGTTATTATATTATACATATATTTTCTTCTTAATAAAATATATTCACGCTCCGTAAACATAAGTCGGCTGGGGCCGAACCACATAATTCTCTTGTGTTGGATTGTGCTTATTTTTCTGTTCGATTTTTTGTTTTCCGTTGACAATGTTAACAAAATATAGCTGAGAGCTATTATGCATCAGTACGAAGTGGTGATGGCAGAGCTCAAGGAGGAAAATAGCAAGTGACACATTAGCAATCGAGATAGCCTCTTAAGGAGAGAAAATATCTTTGAACTATGAGGGGACATTTGTTTGTTTCTTGGAAAAATGGATTTTGAAGATAATTTTTTCAAGAAAAATGGCTTTGATAGAATTTTTTTTTAATCTAAAGATTTTCCTTTGTTCCTTTGAGACTAACTTACATAAGGGGTCGAGTCAGGTTTAACCGTTTGAGGTCAAGATTGGTAGGAATTGAATTGGGTCTACTATTTAATAAATATGCTAAGTAGATCAACCATTATAAGTTTCATCAAGTACTCAAGTTAGGTTAACTCATAAGAAATGAGCTATCTTAGCTATGGGTTGGATTGATCAATTTAAAATTATTTGTTCAGTCTAACCTATTTAATAAATGAAGCATTTTGGATTGAGTCAATTCGTTTAATAATAATTTAGGTGAGCCGTGAGTTAGATTAGATCAACCGTTTAATAAATGGTACGAAGATTGGGTCAACCTTTTTATAATTGGTTAGATTAACTCGTGTAATAAACTACTTAGGTTAGAGGTGCATGCTGGGTCGGGCTTAAACAAAGATGCACAAAAGAATTACAAAAAAATTGGTTTTTGTTTGAATGGAGCACAAGTCGGCCTAGTTAAGAAGGCCCAAGTTTGGCCCATATTAAGCCAAGTTTATAAAACCCAATTTTATTTATTGATATTTTGTAAAAACATAACATTATAAAACATATTTCATATTTACATAGTCAACTTGATGCGGGAGAGGCATGAGTGCAGTTCGATCTTGTGGTGTATTCGTTTGTAGTGAGTAGGGTTGTTTATTGTTGATCCGTTCGCCTCCGCTCTATGGAAAGGTCTCCATTCCTACGGCTGTTTTGTCAACGAAAGCGGGCTGGATTGACACCCCCGAGACTGCCCGCCATGGAATACCGGGTTTCATCAAGGTTGTTCCACTTATACGTATGGTGGGATCAAATTGGTTTGGAGCCCAACACTAAAGACAAGGTGTTGGACTATGCATGGACATGACTGAATCTATTATGTGACACTGGATTTTGAGATGTATTACGAGTTGATCAAACCAGTTTATGATGGAGTTTCCTCCTCCTAATCATGATGAAATAGCATTTGTGGTTGTAGCCATCCAGTGCTCCCAAAGAAATGTGCTTACACTGAATCCCCGGGAAAAAACGAACAAATCCATTTGAGCCCAAAAAAGCTCAAGCCCAAGTAAGCTTGCATATGCATTTGGGTTTGAAATAAGGCTTAGATCTTACAACACAAACTGGTCTAAGATCAGGTTTAAATAAACCATGTCAGGTTAGGTCGATTTAATTGCAAGTATGAACTTTATCTATCCTAAATTGACATACTCTCTCTTCGTCTCTATTGAATATTTTCTTTTAAAAAAAATATTATGGTAATAAGTGTATAATGTGACCGATGCTAATTTATTTAATGCCCTCCACTACTGCACCCAAGTGGGCACCCCAAGCTTTGTCAGTGTTTTGTACTTTTTCAACTTTTATTAAGGATAACGATCCTCTCAGGGACATTTGTGTAACCCAACTCGAGTTTTACTGTATTGTCCATTTTGCCCTTCGAATCAGCTCTTCGAACCCTTCGAATCGGCTCGTTGGATCACTGACCAGATCACTGACCCTTCCACTACGGTATAATTGACTCACTGACTGGTTAGCCAGATCACTGACCGGATTAGTGAAATTTTTGTAAGTGAATTTTTTTTTTTTCATACAGAGCAAAAAATTAGATCACTGACTTGATCATTGAATTTTTTTAAATGATTTCGTACGGCAGTAGAAGGGTAAAATAGGTAATACCCTAAATCTCGTATCTCGTTACACAAATGTCTGTAGAAAGATTGCCATCCTTCTATTAATTTACCACTTATGTGTGGAGCATAGTTCTCTTAATCTGATTAAACTAATTTTGAGTAGCCCTACTTCATATATTACACCCCTCTTATTTCATTGGTTTGTACATAAAAGTAGGTGCAAATGATAGTTGATCGTATGAGAAGTTTCGGGGAGGTTAGTTTTAGAATCAGTTCATTGTAAAATAGTGACGTCGTGTAGGTCTTACATTAAAAAAAATTAAACTGCAATGAGGTATTTTAGACTTAGATAGATTAAAAAAAATTGAGTTTGACTATAAAGAATTTGGTTCAACATAGAGAAAATTAAAATTAAAGTTTACCTAAGGTTAGACTTCTTAAGTCTAAGCTTAGGTACCTAAACTTACGGCCACTTTACGAAGCTTTGTTGTAGAATGGCCCGGCTCAAGGAGAATCCAATGTTTCTACGAAGAGACTTAAATAAAATTTCACAGAGAAATTTCATGGAGGCCCAAAACTCCACCTTGAGTATGTGAATTTACACCCTTAAATTTTAACACAAAATGCCAAAAAAAAAGTTATGAATTCTAGAAAATTAAAATTGCATAATTAAATTAAATTATAGACAAAATTAATTAAACTAGAAAACATAAATAAGAATAGAATTCACCAAACTATGGAAAAGCAAATGCTCAAAACACAAGAATAAGATGGCTAGGGAAGGCCACCACCCCCTATATTGGGTGTTGTTCCTCATCCTGAACTTGACTTGAGACCCATTTGAACCCATCATAATAAAATGATCCCCTAAATTTTTGAGCACTTTATCGAAAGGATGGGTCTGGGCTTTTACCATAAACTCGTGAAAGACCATTAGGCTTTTCGGCTTATTTAGCCATTATATGTTATGCATGTGTATACTTGGTTCATTTTCATTTTGTTTTTAAAATTACTTTGAAATTAATTAGAAAATTGACCATTTAAATCAAATTTGAACTCAAAACTCAATCTTTATTTACTTGATCTTAGGGGTCAAATCCACTAGGTATTTTTAAAAACTCAATTTCCAGTCACTTGATCTTAATAGTTAAAATCACTAGGCTAACATCTCAACATGCATTGTGACTGTAATTATTAAGGTCAAATGGCTATAGATCGAGTTTAAGCTCTAATTTGGTTCAATTGTAGCTAATCATGTCTATAAATTTAAATGGTTAGATTTTTAAGTCTCAAACGGATATGCTCGGACTTTACAGCTTGGCCTGAACCTAGCCCATGAAATAAGTGTAAAATTACATTGATTGCCACTACTTAATCTCACGCCATATGGACTTTCTTAAGCTCAAAATGAATCCTGGTCTTACAAGTACCTAAGAGAAAACAAAAGAAAAAGAAATAAAGACCCAAGAAGCAAAAATAGATAAAGTGCCAAGAAAATAGGGAAAGGAATCCTCATAGTGGGCCTAAGATTGGACCAAAAATAGATAAAGTGCCAAGAAAATAGGAAAGGAATCCTCATAGTTGGCCTAAGAATGGTGTGCTTTCCTTAAAGAGATTGATTGGTGCATCAACTTTCCATTTTCCTCTCCTCTCCTCCTAAAATTTAACTAGGTTAACTTTTGTCAATGTATTCTCGTAATTCTTCCTTGTGACTTTCATACAGGCTTAACAATTAAGTATTTAAAAGTCCAAAGACCAAAATATAAGACCCTAGGCCCATACTCTACACGTAGAAGTCTTTATTTATTGTCTACTGGCCCAAGATCTTATTAAATGGGCTCATTTTGGACCCACTAAAATCTTCATAAATTTTGAAGGTCAATTCTTCAATTCCATCTTCAGTTTTTTTCAGTGACAGCCACATCAAATGAGTACACATTTTACTTGTAAATTATGAGAATAAATTGGTTGGAAATGTCCATCTTTAGATGGCAGCCAAGATGAAGAGATCACTTTAGTTATAGTTCTAAAAGACTTCAGAAATTTAATATTGCAAGACTGAAGTTTAGTCAACTGTGAGTGTAACGTTGAATAAGATCAAAATGTGGGTGTTAGAAGTAGAAACGGTGATGACATGGGCCCTCACAATAAATGCCAATGGGTACTTTTCCATTTTTCCCTTTTATTAAAGAAAAAAATTAGAAGTAAAATATAAATGTATTTAATTTTTTAATAACCAAGGTGTCCATGCCTTGTAGAGCATTGACTATTTTTCGGGGTATATGCAAGTCTCCCTACCCACACACCAGATAATTCTATGGGAAGTGCCCTTTGGAGTGGATCCATACAAGGTCACTAGATCATGTTTATGATTGTTGTGGGCCATTCAACTGGACTTATCTACACAGTAGGGCCCATCAGTTGTGGTGCTCAAGAACCCACCAAATAACCATTCCAGCCATCTGCATCCATGTCACAAATATCAGAGGTATTTTCAAATTTACCACTTTTTTATTGGCAAAATACCATTACCGCATTAATAACGCATATTTACCGACACGACGGTAAATTTCTAGTGAATTCCCGATAAAATCACGTTAAAAATGCGATAAATGATAATATCACTATAATATCCTGATAAATTTTCGATAAATTACCGATAAATTCCTTACTCAGGTTTTTTATTTTATTTATTCTATTTATTATTCATGAGATTTTTCGGTTAATCTCAAGGTAAAACCCTGTCAATTTAAAAATATCACAATATTATTAATGGCCATTAATATAGGAGAACGATATTTGTGACCAGGGGTCAAAAAAAACGCCTCGGCCGATATTTCGGCCTATATGCAAATATCGGCCAATAATTTTCTCTCTCCTCCGATATTGGAACCGTGAAAAAACCGCAAAAAACCGTGAAGAACCACAAAAAACCGTGTAAAACCGTGAAAGCCGTATCGGTAGAACCGTTGAAAACCGTGAAGAACCGTTAAAAACCGCAAAAAACCGTGGAAAAACCATGAAAACCCGTATCGGTTTTTTTTTTTTTTAAAAATAACTTTTAAATACCGATATTGCGGACCGAATATCGGCCATATTGGCCGATATTCATTTTGTACGGCCGATACATATCGTATCTGCCGATATTGTTCGGTCTTAAAAAATCGATACATATCGGCCGATACAATATGTATCCGCCGATATTTCGACCGACCATGCTCAGCATTTATGCTGCAGATACGAAGGACCAGCAAACAGTTCTCCTGGGAATCATTAAAGAGGGCATCCACCTATTCAACGTCATTGCTTTACCTTTTTCTTTCTTTTACAGTCTTCTCTCTCACAAAAGCCTAATTCTTAAGATTTAGGTTGTAAAAGAAAGAAAAAATAAGGTTCATGTAAATGAGGTGATGGAGACAATTAATTTGGTGACACTAACACATGAAATGACCATGGAGTTGATTGGTGATTTGACAAACCCAGATCGTATTAGTATAACATTTCCTCCAGCTTATGTGGTGATTGGATGTGGGATAAGTGAAAAGGTAGGATGTCTCTACAGGGAAAAAAACTCTGTTAAAGAGAGATCACATTTTTATTTTGCTTTCCTTTGATCCAAATCGAAAAAACTCTAATATGATATGATTGAAAAATTATAGAGTTCCATTTTATTTTTATTTTATTTAGTTTAAATTTGAAGGCTCTTATGTTTGATGGGACTACTTTTAAATTCTTGTATCCACATTTTTTTTTGAAGAGTTAAAAGGTCCTACTTCAAGAAGAAGAGTTGCAGTGACCCACCCATATGAACCCTCAAGATCAATTCACATTACCTTCATCTGTGGTCCAAGGAGTAGATAAAACTTAGTAAGAGTGGCACACTCTTTCAGTATTCATACTTCTTAAAGCTAAAGATGTTGAATGGTTTTCGGGTTCAGTGCTTCTTTTCTCTACTTTAAGCACAAGGAACCTTGCATACACATTCCAAAAGCCAAAATAAGCATCCCAATGGTCTACAAAGGGAACGAGGGCCCAAATCTGTCTCATTCTTCTGTTTCTCTAGTTTAGATTAAACGCAATAAGCTCGAAAGCACAAGGAATGTTTCATAATTATCTCCAAAAGCAGCTCGAGAAATCTAACCAAAGAATACTCTCATAAAGAAATGTTCTTAACTCAAGAATACTGTGACAAAGGGAGATTCTTAACTACAAGAATAGTCAATCTTAACAAAACTTTTTCTCTTTGAAGATCTTCACGGGATTGAGAGTGAAATATACATGAACATGATTTGTAAAAGAGCAAAGATATGGTGAGATCACTCGAGAGTGTATTTCAGTGAAGCTATATGATGGGTTGACAGACGTGTGGAACAGAACCGAACTGGATTGCTTTTGCTCAACAGTTGCAATGTGATTGAATGGCACAAAAGTTGAAATGGTTTTTGTCTGCATTCGAATAAATATAAGGGTGATTTAAGCAAAGAAAAAGATCAAATCACTTTATTCTTTGGTATTATATAGAAACATGTTGGTAGCTAGTTTGCATCTGTCTAGTATAGCATTTTATAGTGGCACACAAAGCTTAGATGATGCATTCATTCCGAGGGGAACGCTCCCGATACCATTCATCCTCTAATGAAGACTTGATGGTCAGGAAGGTACTTCAGACGCACTCACCTGATGGTCGCCAAATTGATTCTGCGCCCATACTTCATGTGGTGGAGAACATCTTGGGTTATGCCATTGCGTCTGATGTACTAGTTTCTTCTCTGCTACCTTCATTCATGTCTCTATTTTTTGTTTATAAGAATCTATTTAGCATACCTCAACAGAAATTTCTGTCTGTGTTAGCACTAGGATCAATACCACTGAAGTGGAAACCTGCAATGCTTGAACCATAAAAATATGGTGTTGGCATTGATTTTCCCTTCGAACAGGTACTGTCGACAATGGTATCCAGACTTTTGATATGATGGGTCCTACTATGAAAAGACTCCCAGATAGGTGAAGCCTAAGTCTCAAAAGGAAACTTCAAAGGAAAAATACAGTATTGATTGACATTTGATGAAAAGACACCAAAGAGAGACTAGATTCTATCAGGAAATTTTGTTGTGTGGCACATTCTTATCAGAGTTCAAGGCATATTTATCATCTATAAACTCTTCTGTTGCTAAGAATTAAAAAAATTGATGGTTTTTTTCTAAAATTGTAAAAGAATGGAAGCTCCTTGAGCAATATGAAAGCTAATACCTCATCACCTTGCAGGTTCCAAAAACACATTCAGTGGCAATCATGACAGAAAATGAAGACAAAGCCAGCATTCTTGGAGAGGAAAAATCAATGGGACTTACCATCTATAATCTATCACATGAGGTATGGAAGAACCTTTGTAACTGTTCATGATTGTGTCATCCTACAAAGTTTCCTTTACCATTACAATGATAAGTATGGAAACTCATGCAAGTCCAAATGACATTCGGTGATGACAGATAATGTGCAAGTGCTTTGGTGATGGAAATTCACATTCAACCACAATGATGTTGTTCGATTTGCTAGGGAACTATTCATGGGATGCCAAAGTGGTTTTGGCCCTCGCAGCATTTGCAATGAGCTATGGAGAACTAGTCCTCCTTATACATTTCTACCCAAACAATCCTCTTGCTGCATCATTAGCAAGGCTCACACAACTCCCAAACAACATGGAGAATAAAGAAGCCCTCAAGCCTTGTCTCAAGGCTTTAAGATATCTATTGAAGAACCTAGTGAAAGTGACGAAATGCATAATTGAGTTCGAAGGGTTGCCCACACAATACACCACCCTCGACATTGAGGCAATGGCGACAACAAAGACATGTATTCATGTAGCTGTGTACTGGGTCGTCAAAAGTGTGGCAGTGTGCTCTTCAGAAATTGCTGAACTCATTGCAGCAAATCATGAGAAAGTGCATGTTCTTTCCTTCTTTGTTTGAAACTTTATATTTATTGAGTACAAGACCTCACATTAACCGGAGAATATGGTCACCTTTATATCTGTTGAGACTTCATGTCAAGCAGACAACTTGATCCTTGAGAATGCTATGACATATTAATTGTGACCTTTTCTGTTTTCTTTTTAATATTATATTAAAATCACCCAAGTGAACATCATTCTCGTGTATAACTATTTCAGGCATCCGAGTTCAACTGGTGTGACATGGGAACTTTGGAGTTTGGTTGGTAAAGTGAGCAGCACACATGGTGATTTAAGAAAGCAGTTGGATATATGCTATCAACGCCTAGGTTAGTATGGATCTCAAGAAAATGCAAAAGCTTTCTTTCACACTTCACAAGAAATAAGAAACGTTAGGCTATCTGGAAATCAATGCCTTGAGTTTTTCCATTTAGCTCAAATTATAATCTGAATTAAAGTTCAGTATCTCTCTCAGAAATTAAAATAAAAAAAAAGATAGAAAATGGGTGCTATTCCTCAACAAATCACATATCTAGTAGTTCTACAATCACAATTAGTGGTCTGTTCCCTAAAACTAAAGCTCTCTTCGGATGAACAGAACCAAAAAGTGGAGCTCTCTGGACTCAGAAAGTGGGGTTTCTCATGCAGGTGGAGAACATAAAATGGGGGTTCTCTTGCTTCTACTTTTCACAGTGATCCTGTTCAACGAAAAATGGGGAAGTGGATAGTAAGAGATCTTAGATTCGAATGGTGAGACACAAAATAGGAACTTAAGCTCCCCATCTACAGAGCAAACCTAGCTTCTCAGAAAATGTGACTTCCCCACAAAGGCGTTAAAAAATGGCTTCTGGTTCCCTATGAAACTTGGAAGTTCCCACCCAAGTTTCCTCATCCAAAATATTTGAAAATGCCCTCATCCAAATGTAGCCCACTTGGTCTTCCCTTTAAATCAAATTGTAGGTGTAAGATTAGGGTGGATTCTATCATTGACGACTTCACAAAAGATCATCTGGCCTTTCCTAGAGATGAAAATAGTGTCTAGCCACCTAATATAAATTGTTTAAAGCCAAAATGGTCTTTTTGATATTGGCGTCATTTCCCTAATGAAGATACCAAACATCTGGTCTTAGGTACAACAGTACATGTTGCTTGCAAAATATAACTAAACCTTGACTTAAAGAATGGAAGCTCACTATTTCAATTACATATATGTATTTTGATGTCATATAACTCAATGCTTGCTTTAACCTCTAAACGAGGAACAACACAATGAATTAATGATGACATCTTTCCATGTAAATCAGAGGCAAAAGTGCAGGAGAAACTCAGGCTAATCTTCCAGGAGGCCCATGAAAACAACCAGAAAGTACTCAGCATGTTGCTTTCGCTGAAGGATGACTTTCCACTTTGGAATGGCTTCTCAGAAGGACAGGTTGGTTTGAATCCACCTCTATGTTCATCACATCTAATCTACATATGTTGGGCATGTGTTCTGTCTTAAGACAAGTGGACTACTTCATATGAGGAAAAGAACGAAGTTATCATCAAGGAGGTATAGAATGCTTAGGAATCATTTCATTTTTTTTTTTTCAAGTTTCTTTTCTTTTTCCAGGGAATGACAGAAAACATTTTATGGAGGAGAAAAATAACTACTAACTAAGGGATCTGGCCAAGGAGAGCTTGGACAGAAACAGACTTGGCTCTGAAGAGAGTTCTTTACAACTAGGCAATTAAAAAACAAGAAATTAAGATATGAATGCCCAACTGTCTCCAAATTGAATTTCTGTAAGCCAATGGATGCCTCATCAGACAAGGCATGCTGCACAATCCTCTTCTTGATCTTTTAGATGATGCACTCTCATGTAGAAGCCTTGTCCTTGAAGACTTGCCTATGACGCTCACCCAAGTAATCCATGCAACTGTAATACAGATTTTCCACAAAAGTTGGCCTTTCTTTGTGAGAGGGCTCTGAACCCAGTCCTCTAAGAGAGACAGGAAAAGAAGGGGGAGGGCACCATTGGGTTGAGAAAAGTGAACAAAAGAAGAACCAAATGGGGTAGACAAACAGGGCAATGGATGAATGAATGATCAAAACCCATTCCTTGCTATTCCAACAAAAGGAGATGTTTACGAGGACCGAGTTCCTGATTTTTAAGTTGTCAAGAGTAAAGATTTTATTCCAATGCACAACCAAACAAAAATCTTTCAGCTTGGATGGGGCAATAGATATCCAAATGGAAGTACAGGAATGAAATGGAAGATGAGGGCTTGGTGATGGCGCAATAGACCTACTTGAATTGATTTTTGAAGTTTCTTTTGAATTTCTTAAACTGGCATGTATTTCATTATTTGTCATGTCTTTCCTTCCTTTGATTAGATTTCATTATTTGCCATGTCTTTCCTTTCTTCAGGAAGTTATGCTTATATCTAGGCAAGATGCTAACACCATTCACATGGTAACAAATGCAGTTTGGTGTGGATGTGCTACAAAACAAGATTGTCATACTCTTCATCTCAAAGGTAGATGTCTCTCTCGAACAACTGTTCCTCATTGTGCAACAGATGTACGATCACCCTTACAAAATGGAGAAGAGTTATGAAATTGTCTGGGTTCCAATTCCAAACTCCATTCCATGGAATCATGAGGAAGAGAAAGCTTTCTATCAATTGGCAAATGCCTTCCCATGGTATTCAATATGCCAACCTTCATTGCTTAGCCTGGCCGTGGTGAACTATATCAAAGAAACGTGGTATTTCAAAGGTCATCCATTGATGGTGGTGTTAGATCAGCAAGGAAGGATCATATGTTCAAATGCAATTGATATGGTTTTGATCTGGGGCCATATGGCCTATCCTTTCTCAAGTTCAAGGGAAGAACAGCTTTGGAAGGAAGCAAGTTGGACGCTAGAGCTTATAATGGGCGAAATTGATCCTCTGATGTCCATGTGGGTATGATTCTCCATTCATGCATATCATTCAACATATTAAGAACATATATTCATACATTGTAGTTATACCACACAATTGTTGTCACTCACATCCATTAGCACCAAGATATCTTCTAGGTTCTGGAGCTTCTTTGTTTATATTTCCAACATTTAATGCTCATAAGAATCATACTTCCAATGACAGATTAGAGAAGGACGAACAATTTTCCTTTACGGGAGTGATGACTTGGAATGGATTCGTGAATTATGCAATAAGATAAAGTACATTACCGTGGCAGGTGTATCATTGGAGCTCATATATGTCGGACACAGCAATCTGGGATACCAAGTAGGACAGATATTGGCCACCATAGAAGAAGAACAATTAAGTGGGTGTCTCTCTCAAACAAAGATACCCTTTTTTTGGATTCGTTTAAAGAGTATGTTAAGTTCCAAAGTGCGTCTAGGGAACGACATAAAATCTGATCATATTATGAAAGAGGTTTCCTCATTGCTTAGCCTTGACTCTGGAGAGAAAAACTGGGTAGTGATGGGAGAAGGGCCATCAAAAGACATAATAAAACTTCATGGAAGAAAAGTCATGGAATGCTTGGCACTCTTCCAAATTTGGGGAGACAACATTGGAAAGGTGGACTTGTTAGGTGCCATAAGAAATGCTCTTGATCCTCTTCCACCTGTGGATCATTGTAACCAGTTCAAGATAATTCCCCCTACTGAAGACCCTAAAGAAGGGACTGTTACTTGTGAAGAATGCAACCGTCCCATGACAAAATGCATTCTTTATCAATGTGGCGTTACAGGATAGTTCATTCAACCTTCATCTTTGCGAGTGGGCAACTTTGTGTTCTGACTTACTCTTTGATACCATATCATCATTGCTCATCAGCACCTTGAAAAAAATAATGAATAATAGTATTATTTACCATTATAATGGAAAAGTTATATATACATTGCACATTAAATTAGTAGGGCACAAGAACCATATGGACAGAACATCAATCCACTGAGAATAAATCACCAACAGTTAAAATTTCCTTATCTATGCCTTCTTTCACTGCACCATCTCATTTCCACTCGTATTATTTTGAGCCTAGTCACCATTAGAAAAACTCAGAGTCATCATTTTTGTTCAAAAATATTTCCAGTTAAAATTTTGTCTGTTGAGCTCAATTAGAAAATAAATCAGGTGTGATTTTTGAGCTTTTTAACAACCAGCAGGGAGAATGGCTGCTGTAGTTGAGAAGGAAGGCCTTTTCACCAGGGCATTATATCTTTTGACTATTTTGGTGCCCTTCTATGTTCCTTCCTGATAAAGGGTAGTATCAATTTTAACACCTACCTGTGGCTCCAATCATAGAAAGAAGAATATCTCAAGATCCGGCTCGGTAATTCGACAGAATTCTGAGAGAACCAGGACTCAAAGAATCTCGACATCACGGAAATTCTGGGACCAATGTTGACATAATGAGCCTCTTGATAACCCACCCAGATTGACGACAAAAGAGGCTTCAAAGAGGATGAGCCAAAACCTCCAATTTTCACCGGAATAAAAAGAAAAGGCCAATGACTTCCTTGGGCAAAATTGACACTATGGAAGATTATTCAAGAATATTTATTTCTAATGAAAATTCAATCCAGTTTCTACCTGAATTAAATTTTGTTTAAGCAAACTGAAATAGGTATTTCAGATCTGAAAAGATTATTTTCAGTCCAGAAAAACAGTTTTTTAAATTTCTACGTGTTTTGGCCGACAAGACCTGTTTTGACTCAATTGGGTAACCGAAAAGTTTCTGATTTAAATAAAAAAATTCTGAACTTTAGACTGAGTTCTGATTTATTCAATTCAGTACCAGAATTTGGTCCAAAAAATTCAGCAATAAACAGTTTCAGAAAATTGAATTACTGAAGGGAAAAACAGATTTGATTCAATCAGAAACAGATTTAAAAGTCAGAGAAAAAAAATAAACAACTCACAAGTTGTGGAAGATGGAGACTTCTCCTTCTCTTGGATTCAACCGAAATTCTGCTGTGTCCTACAGTGATCGACCATGGTTGGATCTATAGCCATCTTAGCAACTAAAAAAAAACAGGGGAGAAAAAAATCCTTGCTGTCCTAAGAAGTCTCACACGCCTAGAACCTCCTAAATGGGCCTTATTGCCTAATATAAGTTTCAATCTAGGGTTCGAATATCGCCGATATACTGATATTACTGCATCATATAAGGCTGATATCGGTGATTTTTGTGAAAAAAAAAATTAAGGAGAGAAATTTATCAGCCGATATCTCAGCCGAGAAAGCTTTTTTCACTGTTGTTCCAAACCAATGGCTGAATGCCATTTGAATATTTACATCATTAAATGGCACTAAAACACAGATAATCTTATAATAATCTGCTGCATATCTGGTCTAAATTCATCCTCAAACCTCAGCCATCAAATCTAGATTCTTGCCTTGCAAACAGTTTCTAAATCCAGACCCAGATCTAGCCCAGAATCATCCAAACGCCTAGCTAATTGTTGGCGCAGCGGAATGTAATGAGCACAATTCAATCTCTATGAAGAAAAAATCTTATAAATTGATAAGATAGAAGACATATGCTCAAGAAGGGGTAAACTTTACTTTGTAATTTTCTGAATGAAACTTGATTACAAACACCTCTTTGGCTTCTAGCCATTAACTCAAGTCAATAACTTTTCTCTAGAAATGAACCAACACTACAACTATCTAGACAACACTTTCATTAACCTAGGTACATGCTCTAGGAAAATACAAACTAACAATTCCAATGAGACTTTTCACTCCCCAAGGTACATACTTCTAGGAGTCACTTAGAAAACATCAAGGTACCTCCTAGGAAATACAAATTAATTAACATCTAATACCCCCTCTTAATTTGTAATTTCATGCAACTCCGAAAGTCGTTGAACTTTTCTGTTGGAACTGGTTTGGTGAAGATATCTGCAACCTGCTCGTCGGTTCTGCAAAATTTCAACTCAATCATATTGCTTTCAACAAGTTCTTTGATGAAGTGATGTCGAAGTTTGATGTGCTTTGGCCTGCTATGAAAAACTGGATTTTTGGTCATAGCAATTGCGAACATGTTGTCACAAAAAATTGTTGTCAGTGACTCTTGCTTTTGATGTAAATCAACTAAGACTTTACTTAGCCAAATTGCTTCACATGCTGCCTTGTTGTTGAAACATACTCCGCTTCAGCAAATGACAATGCTATTGTGAAGATATTTGCAACCTGCTCGTTGGTTCTGCAAAATTTCAACTCAATCATGTTGCTTTCAACAAGTTCTCTGATGAAGTGATGTCGAAGTTCGATGTGCTTTGGCCTGCTATGGAAAACTGGATTTTTGGTCATAGCAATTGCAGACATGTTGTCACAAAAAATTGTTGTCGGTGACTTTTGCTTTTGATGTAAATCAACTAAGACCTTCCTTAGCCAAATTGCTTCACATGCTGCACTTGTTGTTGAAACATACTCCGCTTCGGTAAATGACAATGCTATTGTGAAGACATCTGCAGCCTGCTCGTCGGTTCTGCAAAATTTCAACTCAATCATGTCGCTTTTAGCAAGTTCTCTAATGAAGTGATGTCGAAGTTTGATGTGCTTTGGCCTACTATGGAAAACTGGATTTTTGGGCATAGCAATTGCGGACATGTTGTCACAAAAAATTGTTGTCGGTGACTCTTGCTTTTGATGTAAATCAACTAAGACCTTCCTTAGCCAAATTGCTTCACATGCTGCACTTGTTGCTGAAACATACTCTGCTTCGGTAAATGACAATGCTATTGTGTTTTGCTTTTTTGAAGACCATGTAATGACTTTTGTGCCAAGATAGAAAACGTATCCAGAAGTACTTTTCCTGTTATCAATTGATCCAGCCCAATCACTGTCAGTATAGCCAATTAGGCTATCATCATCTTCCTTTGCATACATGAGTCCAAAATTCTTGGGGCCTTTGATGTACCTGAGATTTCTTTTTGCTGCTGCATAATGAAGCTTGCTAGGATTATTCATAAATCTGGAAATCACACTTACAGAATGAACAATATCAGGCCTTGTATTTGTGAGATAAATAAGTGAGCCAACAAGGCTTTGATAAAGTGAAACATCTACTTTTTCAGCACCATCATTCATTGAGAATTTTTCATTTACGCCATGGGTGTTGCAACTGGCTTGCAATTAGTCATGGAAAACTTCTTCAAAAGATCTGCTGCATATTTCTCTTGACAAAGAAAAATACCGTCTTGAGATTGTTTAACCTGTATCCCAAGAAAGTATCTCATAAGGCCCAAATCTGTCATTTCATATTCTTTCATCATTGTTTTCTTGAAATCTTCAGCCATGTTTGATTTGTGCTTGCATAAATCAAGTCATCAACATACAAGCAAACAATGAGAAAATCATGAACACCTTATTTTTTTGCATAAAGTGATGGCTCACTTGGGCTTCTTATAAAACTATTCTTTTGAAAATATCGATCAATCTTGGTATTCCAAGCACGTGGTGCTTGTTTTAGCCCATATAATGCTTTGCGGAGCCAATAGACTTTGTCTTCTTTTTCTTTCATAACATACCCTTGAGGTTGTTCATTATAAACCTCTTGTTCGAGCTCTCCATTCAAGAAAGTAGATTTCACATCCAACAGATGAACTTTCATCTTCAATTGTGCTGCAATGGCTAATATTACTCGAATTGTCTCCATCCTAGCAACTGGGCAAATGTTTCATTATAGTCTATTCTGGGATTTGGAGAATACCCCTTTGCAACCAAACGGGCTTTGTGCTTTTGGATAGAGCCATCTTCACTAAATTTGGTTTTATAAACCCATTTCAGCCCAACATCTTTCCCATGGGGTCGATCAACAAGATCTGATGTGTTGTTTTTTATGATGGCATTCATTTCTTCATTCATGGCTCCAATCCATTTTTCATCTTTTCCAGCCTCTTCAAATTTCCCAGGCTCATACACAATGAAGGCAACATGACATGAATCATAAATATCTTGCAGTGATCGTACCTTTCTTGGTGGACTTGATTATAAAGAGAGCTTGGACTACTTCTTGAACCTTGTGGACTTGATGGTGGAGTGCTTGACTCTTCACATCTTACATCTTCATCAAGAATTTGTTGTGCTTCATTGTTATTATCGTTGTCCTAGCCCCAAGTTCTCAACTCATCCAAAATCACATCTCTTGAAAGAACCAACTCATTGGTCTTTGGATTGAGCAACCTGTAACCTTTGGATTCTGCACTATATCCAATAAAAATGTACTTTTCTCCTTTTTCATCAAATTTTTCTCTATGTTGTGATGGGATATGGCCATATACAATGCCTCCAAAATCTCTAAGAGACTTTACCTCGAGCTTTTGATGGTGCCATGCTTCAGATGGAGTCTTGTACAACACTGCTTTTGTTGGAGCTTTATTGAGAATGTACACGGCAGTGCTAATAGCTTCAACCCAAAAATTATTTGGAAGACCTTTTCCTTTGAGCATGCTTCGTGCCATCTCCACAATTGTTCGATTCTTCCATTCTATAACATCATTTTGTTGTGGAGTATACCTTACGGTTAACTCCCTTTTGATTCGATTCTCCTTACAAAAATTTTGGAATTCTGTAGAAGTGAATTCACCTCCACGATCTGTTCTGAACACTTCAATTGATGACCACTTTGCTTTTCTACAAATGCTTTGAATTGCACAAATACAGAGAATGCTTCTAATTTTTGTTCAAGAAAATACACCCACATCATTATGCTAAAGTCATCAACAAATAAGAGAAAATATTTTTTCTTGTTGAATGATGATGTTCGAGTTGGTCCACATATGTCGGCATGAACCAATTCGAGTGGCCTTTTAGCTCTCCATGATGACTTAGCAAATGGAAGACTATGAAACTTCCCATAGATACACCCTTCACATACTTGTTTTTTGTCTTCAAGAAATGGAAGGCCAATCACCATATTTTTGTTTTTGAGAAGTTGAAGGCCAATCACCATATTTTTGTTTTTGAGAAGTTGAAGGGATCTATGATTCAAATGACCATACCTTAGGTGCCATAGCATAGTTTCATCAATTTCATCAACTTTCAAAGCACAATTTTCATTTGGTGGCATGATTAGAGGAAAGACTTTGCTTGATGACATTTTTACTGTAGCCACCAATTGTTATTTCTTTTGTCTAATATTGTGCATGTATCTTCATCAAAATTCACTGTATAGCCCTTTTGAATAAGTTGCCCAACACTTAGCAAATTTTGAGCAAGTCCAGGGACATAAAGAACATCATGAATCAATTTATTTTGTCCCTTTTTTGTTTTCACAGAAATTACTCCTTTTCCTTTAACATTTTGCAACTTTCCATATCCAAGTATGACTTGAGAAAATACTTTCTCATCCAAACTCACAAAACAATTTCTATTTCCCGTCATATGGTTACTACAACCACTATCCTAGTACCAAATGTCATGAGATTCTCGTTGTGAATTGTAACAAGAATAAAATAGTTGGTCCGGAGAATCATTTTTCTCTGTGTAATGTGCTTCATTCTTTTTTCAGAACCAACAATCTTTTTCCATGAGATTTCATATCTTGCATCTAGTGCATGTGAATTTTCAATTCTCACTTGCATGGCCAAACTTTTTGCAAACATTGCATTGGAGATTGGGAGTAGAATTTCTTTCATACCTTTGGTTATTAAAACCATTTCCTCTTCCACGTCCACGGTTGGAGCTTCCTCCACGTCTGACATTTTTCTTTCCTCGAAAAAAGCCCTACTTTGAGTTTCTCTTCCGGACTCTTCATCTTTTATGTCTTTCACTTGCATCTTTGATTGAAATGCTTGCTCAACTGGTTGTTCTGCAAATCTGCTGACTCTATTTTCATGTGTTTCAAGAGAACCCATTAGTTCATGCACTGATAGTTGAATAAAATATTTGGATTCTTCGATAGTGGCAACAACATGTTCAAATTTCACCTGCAAGCTTCTCAAAACTTTTTCAACAATTTTCTTGTTGGATGAAGAGAAGTGCATTAGCATCTTTCCTTTTGTTTTCCTTGTACTCCTTTTGCTTTGTTTGAGTCCATGTCGAACTAGTCGTCGGTGATTCCGGTGGTTCATCATAGCCATCTTCAACTAGCTCCCAAAGATCTTGAGAGATGAAAAGAGTCCTCATTTGTAGGCTCCAAAAATCATATCTTTCTCCATCAAAGATTGGAACTAGATTTTGCGCATAGTTGAAAGTGCTAGTACTTTGATTGTTGGCCATGGAATAGAGATAACTGTGCAAGGCTCTTGATGCCAAATTTGTTGGCGCAGCGGAATGTAATGAGCACAATTTAATCTCTATGAAGAAAAATTCTTATAAATTGATAAGATAGAAGAGATATGCTCAAGAAGGGGTAAAATTTACTTTGTAATTTTCTGAATGAAACTTGATTACAAACACCTCTTTACATAGGCTTCTAGCCATTAACTCAAGTCAATAACTTTTCTCTAGAAATGAACCAATACTACAACTATCTAGGCAACACTTTCATTAACCTAAGTACATATTCTAGGAAAATAAAAATCAACAATTCCAATAAGACTTTTCACTCTCCAGGGTACATACTTCTAGGAGTCACTTAGAAAACATCAAGATACCTCCTAGGAAATACAAATTAATTAACTTCTAATACTAATATCTAGTTGTTTCAATCATTGGGAGTTGACGATCATTGTGAAGGCATATTCTTCATTTGATTTCTCTTTTGTTTATCTTTTTGTCTTTCTTTGGTTTTTTTCTCTTTTTCTTTCATCTTTTGGTCTAATTCTTTTAGACCCTTGTTACTCTTCTTTTCTTTTCCCCTTCTTTCTTTTAATGAAATTGTTCTGTGATTGCTCAAAAAAAAAAAAAAAATCTAGCTGTTTCAGTAGTGATTTTCAGCCATTGATTTCAGATTTCTGATGGATTTAGATGTCCCAAAACCGTACCAAATCAGTCCCATATCTGCTGTAAACGTCCCAGCCAGCACTTGCTAAATTCTGGCCTTCCAATTTGGATTCCAAACGATCCAACAGTTCCAATGTCTCCAGGCTTGCTGCTTTGAGTAGATTTCCTGCCATGTCACGTCCTAGGTGGCATCCAAATGGGCACTGATGTGACATCTGAGGTGTAATTCGAGTTGGAAGCTTCATGGCAGCAAATGGGCCCAAAAACATGGGTTTTGTGGCCCAAAACAATGCCAAACAGGCCTGGGTCCAAAGCTGGTTCAAATGGGCTTCAATCATGGTGCAAGTGGGTCCATATTCAAATGCAAATGGTTCTAATAGATTGTGTTCAGGTCCTCGCTTTCCTCCATAATTCAAGCACAGATTTGAAGAGAGAACTTGTAAATTTCATCTAATCGAGTTTGTTCGTCTTCAACTTGGTTGTTGGGTTTGTAGGATTCAGTGGGCGCATCTCACCCATGCGCAGATTGTGTTTTTCTATTTTCTATTTCCATGCCTTTGTGTTTTTTATTTTAAGTAAGGTAGTTTTGCAATTGTTGTTTTCTTATTTTAAGTGAGGGTAATTTTGTAATTGTTGTTTTTTTATTTTAAGTAAGGTAACTCTTATATATAGCCTTGTAGCCCTTGGACATTACACTATTGAATAAGATTTTGGAATTTTCTAACAAAGCTTGTGTCGTGTTTGTGGGTGAGAAATCAAGGGCGAGAAGCCTTCTTCTTCTAGGTACAACGGTTCGAGCTTCTCTTCTCTCCAATCTCTTTCTTTCTTCTTCTCTTTTCCTTCTTCCCTTTCTCTTTTATTTTCTTCTTGGAACCAAAGCAGCCAAGTCTTTCCCAATCGTGCTGCCACCACCCCATACACTCTCCTTACCCTTCGTCACCCTCAAAACACCCAGATTCATCCCTCCCTACTGCCGTGTCCCTGTAACTAGACTTCCCTACTTCGTCTTTAGCCTTTATTTCCCTGCTGTCCCTATTCACATCCATTAGAACCTCCTGCAACCCTCTAAGGTCATTAAGCCTGCATCGCCCCTCCCCTTTTCACCTTCTAAGCCCATTGCATACACCTTTGGGCCCCACCTTTGTTTTCATCTTATGCTACAACCCCCATATCCTTTGCTGTAGCCATTTTTTCCTTTCCTTAATCAGCCGTAACCCATAGAACTTTTCCCAGATCACCGTAAACCCTTATCCATCTTCTTTTATTTACCAAACTGCATTAGTCCCTTTAAACCCATTTCAATCATAATTTGGTGTTAGTTCTACACTTTCGTGGGTCCCGACAAGCCGTGACTTTGAGAGATCTCCATTTTGAGCATCTATTGAGACTTAGTGAGTTACATAATAATCTACATTTTGATTCTAAAGTTTTGTTTTGATTGCTTGTGGCTTATGTATGTGATTTTATTATGCTTATTAATTTAATTCTTAAATTTCAACCCCATATTAGTTTTAGGTACATTATTTTCATCCCTCATAATATTTAGGAAATCAAATTTAGGCATTATTTTCATCCCCATATTGTCTTGTCTTGTATCAAATTTGGTATCAATAGCAAGGTTGGGTTGTTTCCTTAAATACCCACAGTTTTAGGTTGCATTTTATTTAACTTTTTTTTTTGACATTCTTTATTATTTAAAAAAAAAAAATTGTCATTCATTGCATATAGAATTAGGTCATAGAATACAATCAGAATTCATCCCTATATTAGTGCGTTTAGAGGAATAATAGTGCGTGTATCTGTGCATGACCACTAGGAGTGGAGTTACCTATCATAAAGTCTCCGAACCATTCAGCGAAATATCAGAAGAACAACCCCCAGCTTGGTTTATGATGAGCACAGAAATATGATAATTTTACCCTTGAATATTTGATTAGTTAGTTCTTAAATTTTATTTATTTTATATTATTATTGAAATATATTATATATTCTAAAATTATATTTGTTAATATATTATATTAATTAATTTTATCTAATTAAGTGCATTTTTATGTCTTGTCCGGTGGGTGTATTGCATGGAAACATTTCCTAAATGATCTACAATTTAACACCAACAAGAGATCTTTGAGTATTTCCACGAAAAAAAAGATTGTAAATGGTTGCATGAGAATTTGAAGGAAGAGTGTTTGCAAACTGTTAAAAGAGTCGAGAAAACTGTGATAGAAGCTATTAAAGAGAGCGACTATGGAAGGGAGCATGTTGTTCCTATCATTGTTCAATTTTGCTAATTTTTGCTAGAATCAGTTGAGGGCACTAACTGTGAAGAACAAGTTAATTATGATGGTCTGTTGGGCATTAGAGAGCTTGGGATTCAAATACTGAAGATTCCATTCGAAATCCGTATGGCAAGAAATGAGATAATTGAGAAGCCTCAGCAAAGCATGCCAATCATCAAACTAATAGAATTTTTTGTTCAAAATTACCCTTATCTTATGCTGGAGCATGTTTCAAGGCTGAAGGAATAGGTGGTGCTGCCACCTGTGTATGAAGATAAAAGGAGGTGCTGCTGTATGGAGTACCCGGTTGCAAAAGAAAGGCCGGTTCAAGAATCCAGAAAAATCAGTAAGAGAAAATAGAAAATAGATAAGAACAGTTAAAGGAACTTCTCTGCAGTCTTACGGATGACCAAGACTAGGAAAAGATTAAGAGAGGAAAGAAACAAATAAAGAAAGGAGAGAGCATGGAACGGTAATACGTGGGAATAGAAGGAGACAAGCCGTGCAACAAAGAGGTTTGAAATAAACAGATAACATCCATACACGGAAGGTGTGAAAAATAACAAGGTCCACCGTCTTTCCCTCTTATTAGTCGGCTGTAAAGTCTATAAATTGGCCACGATATACAGCAGAATCGAGGCGTGAAGTACAGAGACAGAGACAGACAGAGAAGAAGTTGTAGACAGAGCAAGAAAATTGTCGTTAAGGTTCGAGATCTCGTTTCGATTTTATTTTTCTATCTCTTTTATTTTAATTTTGTGATAATGTTTGACTAATTTTTTTTACTGAGATTGAGGATGAAACTCTATTAATAAAATAATTTTCTTTTATTTATTTATTTAATTCTAAATTATGTGTGTTTGATTATTTATGATTTTGACTTCATCAAATTAATAGACATTTATTATTTTTACCATCAATGCATGTATTTTTTGTTAGTAATATTAATATCTAATTAATTAATCTTTGGTTTTTAATTGAATAAAAGTAAATCCTTTGATTCATTGTTTTCTTTTATTTTAATTTAAATACATTAAATGCTTAGATTAATACTTTGATCCATTGTTTTTTAAATTAAGATAGGATTAATGCTACAACTAGAGTCGGATTTTGGCCCGACCCGCATGACGTGACCCGAGAAATCATGCGGGTCGGGTCAGTGGGTCAGGTTGGGCTGAGAAGATAAAAACCCGAAAGAAATTTGGGGCGGGTCGGGTCGGGTTGAGGATTTTATAAGTTAACCCGACACAATCCGACCGACCCAGCTAAAATTAGCTTAAAATGGGTTCAAAATGTGGGTCGGATTAGAATTCAAGTTGATTTGGATTAGAATTCTGGCCGGGTCGGGTTGAGTATTTGGGTCAGGTCGAGTTGGGTTCCATATATATCAACTCGGGTCAGGTCGGGTTTTAAGGAACCCGACCCGTCCGACCCGAGTTGCAGCCCTAAATAGGATACATTGAATTCTTAGAATTTATACTTTTAAGTGAAGGAAAATAAATTTTTGAACACCATATTAATGTGCTCGAATGTTTAAATCTTTAAAACTTAGGAATTAATAAGTAAATAATTAGAAGATTATGGATTTAATGGTGGTGGAATCCGATACCTTAATAATTTCTCTCACTTAATTCAATATCTATTTTTAGTTGTTTTAATTAATTTTTGCATGTTTAATTCAACCATCCTCCATAAAAAAATGTTAAATAGGTTAAGGTTAAATTATTAGGCTTTTTAATTTATTTTTCCGTTCATTCTAAATCAAGTCCCTATGTGTTCGACTTCGCACTTGCATAACTCTATACTCCAATTCAATTCGTGCGCTTGTGAGTAATTATAAATTTAAAATTTGTACAACATATTTTAAAATTTGAAATCTCCCTCCTCTCTCACAAAGGCATCTAGGTTGATGTTACAAAGATCAACAATGGCCATTGAAGATGATCAGTCAAGAAGAACACTACAATAATAAATTATTTATCACATATCGGCAAGAATAATTGGAAATTTATCAAGCAAAACTGACGGGCAACAAGCTACCTATTTTTTGAGTCAATAAAATTACTATTCCAAAATTAAGAAAGGGTAGAAGCTCCTTGAAGAAGTATGGTAATTATTAGTCGCACTAAGTGGTGTTTATTTTGTATCTTTATTTGAAGAAGGGATGAATAAGATCTAGTGAGAAAAGCATACAATCTAAGGTCAATTTTTGTTAAATCTTTTAAGTTTGAAATTAGTGATTTTATTTACATCACATAATTAGAGTAAAAAAGAAATGCAAGCTAAGCAAATGAATAGAGGTGAGGGCAATAATGGTCTTGAAATTTATTATCAGGAGTAAGCACGTAGACATTCACAATAAAAACAAGACACCCTAGAAACTCTATTTGAATTTACTTGCATATTTACAAATCAATAAAGTTGATAATTCTCATGGAAGATCATCCTTCGGCTAGGTTTTCATGTGATTCTAGGTTTCAATTTGAGTTAACAGTAATCTCTCGTATTCTCTCACTACCAAAATTTTAAAGATAACTTCGATAAGGGCAGTAGATTTCTAAATAATGTAATTGGTATCTATTTGCTTTCTCTTGATCTATTAATTATGGTCCTAATGGGAACTAATTTCTAGCATTAGGTATTTGATTGTTGTACATTGTCCGTTTGCTTAATCAAGAGCATGACGTGCCCAAAAGTGTCAATGTTGAGTTGAAAATTTTGCAATGTCCAATTCTTAATGTTGTATGCTTTTGATTTACGTTAATCATAAATTAAAATGTCCTATACTATCAATCTATTTAATAATGAGAGAACTGCTCCTATGAGTATTGACTTACATCAGCTATATTTACACATATCCTAATGAGCTATGGTTTGCATTTAATCTTTGCACCAGTTGATTTAATTATTTCCTAAATATAGATAATATTCCTCCTCAATCATAGCAGTGCATGCATTAGAGATGAAGTTCGGGAGGGGAATGGGGTGGGGGGGGAGGGGGAGGGGAGGGAGAAGCGCTGGGGATCCGTGGGAACGGAGTGGAGGTGAGGAGGAGTGTGCGAGGAAGGGGAAAGAGGGGGTTAAAGAGGGACAACGAGAGCATTGGGGGTTAAAATTTCAAGGTATAAAAGTATTTTTATAAATTTATACTCCATGTCGCCTATTTGTTGTGACTTCTAAGGTAGTGAGTTCATTTATATAGAGAGTCATGACGAAAAGATAATTTTAACTCTATTCTTACTCCATGCTTTCACTAGACGAAAATTATTGTAAAATTTTACAATCAAGAAAAAACAAAATGAACATGTCATCTAGTATTTCAATATTTCATTTTAGAAAAATCATTAGAATGTTGAATTGGCCATTTTTTACCCTAGTTCAATATGTCACCATTCTTCATACATTTATTTGTTCCTCAACTTAGTTTGTTTAGAGAGTACCTAAAAAAGGTCAATGACATTTGAAAAGCTTTCCAACTCTCATTGAAAAACAATGACATTAAAATCCACTATATAAATCCTAAATTTCAACCCTAAACAACATTCCACTTTCCTTTTTCGACCTCTTCTTCTCTGATGATAGTGAAAGACTGCTCTCCCTCTACCTTTTCAACCCTAAACACCATCCAACTTTCCTTCTTCAGTCTCTTCTTCTCCGGTGGTGAAAGCCTTTGGTAGTCTCTCTCTCTCTGCCTTTCCCTCTCAACTATATAAATCCTAAATTCCAACCCTAAACAACATTCAACTTTCCTTCTTCAGCTTCTTCTTCTCCGGTGGCTGTGAAAGACTGCTCTCCCTCTTCATTTCCAACCCTAAACACCATACAGCTTTCCTTCTTCAGCCTCTTCTTCTCCAGTGGTGAAAGTCTTTGGCAGTCTCTCTCCCTCTGCCTTTCCCTCTCAAATATATAAATCCTAAACTCTAACCCTTAACAACATTCAACTTCTCTTCACCATCCCCTTCTTCTCCAGTGGCGTGAAAGACTCCTCCCCCTCTGCCTCTTCTTCTCTGGCAACGGTGAAAGCCTTTGATAGTCTCTCTCCCTCTGCCTTTCCCTCTCAACTATATAAATCCTAAACTCCAACCATTAACAACATTCAACTTCTCTTCATCAGCCCCTTCTTCTCCAGTGGCGTGAAAGACTGCTCTCCCTCTGCCTCTTCTTCTCCGGCAACGGTGAAAGCCTTTGGTAGTCTCTCTCCTTCTGCCTTTCCCTCTTAATCTTTCAATGGAGAATAAGAAATCTCTTGTTTCCGGAAAGGTTAACACAAATGGAGGTGATCCGAGGCCAAAAGAGCAAGAGGGGAGACAAAGGCACTTCGGGATCTTCTAGCATCAAGAAGGCGTAGTTTCCAATAAGATCAGAGCTTCCTACTATCCAGGCTATCCGCAACCTGATCCAGATGAGGAAACAACCTCAAACCAATCTAAAAGATTTGATCCATCATCTTTGACAAAGGCTTCCCAAGTAGAAAGAAAATCAAGTGTTCGAAAATCAAGTGTGACAGAGGACTTGAATGTCACCCAAGCCAGTGATGATGATGGGGAACCTGTTACAACCTCTGTTTGTTCGAATTGAGGTTTTAATATTAATTTCTCAATTTATATCGATGCAGATGAATGAAAATAAAACTAGAATTGTCTATCATTGTATGCAGGTCTTGAATAAGTTTTCAAAACCAATAAATATGATAATCAATATCATGCATTGGGTTCTTAAATCTTCTAGAGTTTCCCCCCTTTGTCCCCCTTTGTCCCCTTTTCTCTCCTTTCCTCCTGCTTGGGTATTGATGGTGCAATGGACTTGACAATAGTTCAATGTATTCAGAAGTGAATTCATCCTCTGTTGCAAAAATGTAATCCCCTATTGTGTTCTAATTGATATCTCTCTCTCTCTCTCAATGGCATGTAGCTTGATGATACAAAGATCAAAAGTGGAAATTGATGATAATCAGGCAAGAAGAGATTCAACATTAAGTAATCTGCTTTGTATTGGCAATAAGCACTTTTAACCTTATTTTTTTGTGCCATTAAAATTTCTACTCCAAAATTAAAAAAAGAATGGGTCCCAAAAGAAGTATGATAATTGTTGGTCACACTAAACGATGTTTGTTTTATATTTTTTATGAGGAAGGGCTGGATAAAATGAAGCAAGAAAAGCATACAATTTGGGTTAATTTTTGGTAATCTTATCAGTTCTAAATTAGTGGTTTTCCTCATTTTACATAATTGAACTGGAAGAAGCAATGCAAGCTAAGCAACTGAAAGAGAGTAGGAACTAAATGATGATTTTTGAAAAGAAAACAAATGCAGTACTGGAAATTATTGCCTGGAGTAATCATGTAGACATTCTCAAGAAAAGCAGGAAACCCTAGAAACCCTTGGTGAATGAATTTACTTGCATATTTACAAATCAATAAAGCTAATAAACCGTAGGTAAATCCTTCAGCTAGGTTTTCTTGTGATTGTAGGTAACCCAACTTTGTCTTCCCTTCTAACATCAAAGACAAAATGTAAATTACAATGGTAATGGCCTCTACTGTTTTTTTTTTTTACATAAAAAAAATGTAATTACCAAAATTAGAAAATTAGAGCAGCAGAATCGGTATTTGTTTGCCTTAACTTGATCAGTTAGTAATGGTGCTCAATTGGGAGCAACTATTCGGCATTAGGCATTTGATTGTTCTCCACTGTTTGTTTAATCGAGCACAAGGTGCCCAAATATTATCGATGCTAAATTTGCAATGTCATTTTAATGTCGAATGTTGCCGGTTTACGTTAATGTTTAATCAACGAATTAATTATTGATTGTCATATGTTGTCGATCTACCTAATATTTGCAACGTCATTTCAATGTTGTATGTTGCCGGTTTACGTTAATGATGAATCAACGAATTAGTTATTGATTGTTGTACGCTATCGATCTACCTAATATTTTCAATGTCGTATGTTGGCGGTTTACTTAATGATGAATTAATGAATTAGTTATTAATTGTCGTACGTTCTCGATCTACCTAATATTTGCAATGTAATTTCAATGTCGTCTGTTGCCGGTTTACATTAATGATGAATCAACGAATTAATTATTGATTGTCGATCTACCTAATATTTGCAATGTCATTTCAATGTCGTACGTTGCCGGTTTACGTTAATGACGAATCAACGAATTAGTTATTGATTGTCGTACATTATCGATCTACCTAATTATGAGCACAAGACACATGAAAGTATTAATGTTGAATCAACAAATTTGCAATTTCTTCTCAATGTCATTTGTTTTCGGTTTGCATGTTACGTTGCCGATCTACTTAATCGCGATCATGATGTACTCAAAATGGTAAATGCTTAATCAAAATATTTTCAATTTATTCTCAATATTGTTTAATGTTGGTTTAAGTGAATCATAAGCGAATGCCAATAGTCTATTCTACTTTTTTTTATTAAAAAAAAAATGCAACTGCAACTACTATCAAAATAAATCTATTAACAAAATAAGCTAACTTTCCAAATCTAGGAACGTTGTTGGGGAGATATAATGTTTGTTGTAAAATTTTATTAGATGCCAAGTTCTTTTCATGTGGTTTTACCTGATTTAAATTCTAGTTAAATTTTAGGACTTGCGCTATTAATTCAATTAGATATTACAACGTAGCTTGGAAATTTTGCTAAATTGTCCAAACTTTAAGAGTGATTACTTCCATTATTCTTCATTTTGTTTTCTAGGATTATAACGTTGAATGTAACATGGAAATTCTTGAAAATTTTTGCCAACTTCTCTCTAACAAACATTTATTATCTATTTCTTCTTTATTATAATTAAAAACAATAGAAGACTTGTACAAAAAAACTAAAAAAATAGAAAAGTAAATATTTTTCTATCTTATCCATCTTCATCATCAACCATCCAAGTGATCTTCATGGTCTCGATGGAAAACACTTGGGTACCTCCAAGGATGTGCTCTGAATGCCAACTAATCATCCTCTGAATGCCAACTAATCTTCATGTCATGGTCTTAATTGTGTTCAGACTTCAGAGATAACCCCAATGACTATAACTGGGATGAATTATATGTAACTTTTTGCTAAATATAGGATAAAATTCCTTTCCAAATTGACAATACATGCATCATTGACCAATGTAATTCTCTACGTCAAGGCAACCAGACCATTGATGAGAACATTGAGAAGTTTGATAAATTCCTTATGAGATGTGAGTTGGATGAAGACCCCAACCACACCCTTTCTAGGTTTAGACTAGGTCTTCGTCCTGAGTTCCAGCTGAACTTATCTTACATGGGGTGGAAACTTTGGAGGAAACTTACCAAGTGGTGCAAGGTTTAGATGGCTATTTAAAGCCAAATCTTCCAAAGCAATTTGACTCCCGGGTGCCAATTCTAAGCCTAATCGGCATGAATCTCGACATAATACGATAAGTCAACCCAAAAAAGCCACCAGTGCTCATCAAAGAACAAGGATGTAAGTTTTAAGGGAACTTCCGGTGCGAGATCTTCTAGGAATGGTCCTCGGTGTTACTACTGTCAGGAATATGGGCATTTCGCTCGTGAATATCCTACTAAGACCAGGAACCAAGAAAGAACCCTTTTGTTGGGAGAACCACCCATTGAAGCGATTGCCGATGAAGATGACATAGAAGCTCAATTTCAAAGAGACTATCCTTTGAGTGATTAGGAACTTGATGAGGAGATCGATGAAGACATTCTTACAGTGGTTAGATGTGCCTTTGCTCGATCTCAACCCTCAGAAGATTGGAAGCACACAACCATTTTCCACACTTAAATCAAGTGTGGTGGGAAATCCTGCGAATTGATTGTGGATATTGGAAGTTGTGCAAATGTTGTATCCACCAGCACGGTTGCTCGATTGGGTTTGAAGCCTGAGCTTCATCCTAATCCACATAAAGTTGCGTGAGTCAATGACACTTCAATTTCCATCACTTAACGGTGCCCTGTGCCTATTCAGATCCTCACCTATCAGGACATTGTGTGGTGTGATGTGATCCATATGGGTGTAGGACACATTATTCTGGGTCGTCCTTAGTTGTTTGACCATGATATTACACTGTTCGGTCAAGCGAACACTTGTATCTTTCAGCATAATTGTAGGAAGATCAAACTCTTCCCTATGCAACCCAGGCCCCCTTCCTCAAAACAAGACGACACAAATAGGGACAAACCGAAGGCTCTATTAAAGGCCCAGTCCAAGTCTCTACATATCATTGCTGCTAAAGAATTTTAAAAAGAGACTAGTGAAACTTCGGTTGTGTTTGCCCTAGTGTCAAGAGAGAAGTCCCCTGAGGTTGATACTGAGTTGCCAGAGGTTGTAGTTCCAGTTTTTAAAGAATTTCAGGATGTATTCCCATCTGATTTACCAAATGAACTACCTCTCATGAGGGACATGCAACATGCCATTGATCTTGTCCCTGGGGCGAGTTTGCCAAATCTACCTCATTATAGGATGAACCCTAAGGGACATGAAGAGTTGAAGCGTCAAGTGGATGAGCTCCTACAAAAGTGATTAATCAGGGAGAGTTTGAGTCCGTGCGCTGTGCCAACCCTCCTCACACCCAAGAAAGATGGCACCTGTCGCATGTGTCTGGATAGCAGGGCTATTAATAATGTTGGTCAAGCGAGGGGTGAATAAGACTATGAGGAATTTTGATTTCTTTCTAAAATATTGGCCAATAAATATTAGTTTCAAATTAATTAGCTAATATTAATGGTCAATTATTAAGATTAATAAGATATAGTGAGAATAAAATTAAATCTTAATAATCACAAGTTCACCAAAGTATATGTGTAGGAAATATAAGAGATGAATGTAAATGCACAAGGTAAGGTGAGGAGGTGAGAGGAGATGGAAAATCTTGACACAAAGATTTTTACGTGGTTCGATACTTGCCTACTCCACGCCTCAAGTACACCACTTGAGGACTCTACTAACCTTCTCCTTCATGGGTGGAAAAGAAACCTAATACAACTCTTTGATCTCTTTCACAGGTAGAGATCGAACATTTACAACCTTTGATCTACTTCAAGGGTGTAGATCTAACCGTGATTTACAAACACCAAGAAAACACCTTTCTTGGATTTCACTAGGGTTACACCAACCCTTTACAACTAACTCAAAGATTGAAAGAAGTAGATTTGAAGTTACCAAGAACGCTCGCCTCTTGATGTCAAAATGACCGTGATGCGTTCTTGAAGTTCCTCTCCTTGCTTGGCTCTTTGGTGAAGTGCAGATGCTCCAATGATGCCTAACCAAGATGTAGGAGAATGTAATCTAGGGAAGAGAGAGTATTCCTCTGAAGGTAAGTTATCCCTAGAGTTTTCTCTCAAATCACATTCACTTGTGAGCTTTGAATGCTCTAATGATTTACCTATCAATGCTTGGAATGAGAGAGAGATTTTCAATAGCTTAGATTGTTTTTCCTATGAGGACAATCTATCCCTAAAAGTTCTCTCAAATATGGCACTCAATAGTGAGCCTAAGATGCTTAAGATTTGCCTATGAAAGCTTTGAGTGTGAGTTAGAGATAGTTTATGTAACGCCCACCCCTTTTCACCCTATAATCAGAGTCTATTTTTTTTTTTTTAAATAAAGAGTGACAAAGGGCGCGGACGTCAAGACGCGAGTTAAGTCCTAGCTTCTAAAGCCCGGCCCTTAACTGGCCAACCCTACGTGCGTGTGGAACGAAGTCCACGAGAACGGTTCACACGTAGACGTAAGCTCGCAGAATATAACTTAATGCGGAACATTATAATAGAGACTATCCTACCAGTTTTAGATAGCAAGGAAGTACGGCGCTTAAATTACTAAAGTACCCCAAAATTCATAATTATATCTCCAAATGATAATGTCCAAAGTAAAGACCAAACCATAGTAAGAAATCTACATTATTACATTCCGACGAGTTAAGCTATTCAAATTACATTTCCAAAATAAATTAAATAAACTAAGTAGCCCGTCTTCCCAAACTCCTAAGCTTGGCCTCCGTCTCGTCCTTCGTGTCTACCATCTCCTGCGTCATCAGCTAGGGTAGAAGTAGGGCGTTAGACAACGCGCCCAGTAGGACTCCGAGTAGGGCTAACACATGGATTAGTGATAACAAGCACATATGTATAATATAATGAAAACCATAAAATGAATGCTATGCCATGGATGTCTTATGTCATGTGTCCCACCCATCATCCATACCATCATGCTGTCATATCCCTCTTGACGGCAAAACTTCGTCAAGATATAAACAATCACAAATCATCCCCCTTGAAGGCAAAACCTCGTCAAGATATAAACAATCACAAATCATCCCCCTGGATGGCAAAACCTCGTCCAGATATAAACAATCACAAATCCTCCCCCTTGACGGCAAAACCTCGTCAAGATATAAATAATCACAAACCATCCCCCTGGACCGCAAAACCTCGTCCAGATATAAACAATCACAAATCATCCCCCTAGACAGCAAAACCTCGTCCAGATATAAACAATCACAAATCATCCCCCTGAACGGCAAAACCTCTTCCAAATATAAACAATCACAAATCATCCCCCTTGACGGCAAGGCCTCGTCAAGGTGTCCCCATATTTGCTTCTCGGTAGCCCCGACGGAGCATGGACTCCGGTTTCTTTATTTTCCTCCTTCCCATGCCATATCCCCTCCATGTCATGCATGAGATGTAGATGGCATATGCCATGTAATATATATGATAGCACAAACCATGGCATTTAAAATCTCATCAATAAAACATATAATTTGATTATCAAAAATAGATCAAGCAAAGCATCAATATACATATCATAGCCTTCAAAACCCATCTTAAAACAATTATATGTTTACCAAGATAAATCAAGGACAAAATCCATACATAACACATAATCCATGGCTTACAAAAAGGTAGGAATCCTACCGAATACCGACTAGCGTCCTTTTTCATTTTCGTCCGATAATCCGATCACCGATACGCGCACCGCTTGCGACGTCCGATACCTTATTACATATGAATAATCAATCCCTATTTTTAACCATTATTAAGTCCCTAACTCATGCCTTAGTGGGGTTCGACCATATACCATGGCCGAACCTCACTATGTAGTTTTGTGGGTCCCGTTTAATCCATTAAACCTTTTAATCCCATGAGTCTTAAAAATCAGCCACCCTAGGCTTTATTAATCACATACTTAAGGTTACTATAATTGCACTTAAGTCCATGATCATTTCCCATGGAGTTCTTGAATTTGGCCATTATTTATGATTTTGCCACTACTCCTTCCCATGATTAATTACTCATTTACCCATGCACACTTAAGTCTAAAATTGATCCATAACTTAGATCCATTAGTGACCCACCAACCATATCATAGACACATTAAAATCAGTCTTTAATTTAATCTAAGCCCATTAATTTTAAACACATGCACATACCTTAATTCTTAGCCCAAAATGACACTCAAATGAGTCATGGGTTCGGCCATACACCATGGCCGAACCCATGATGTCTTCTCCTCTTTTGCCTTGGGTCTATTTTACCATATTTAGATCCATAATAAGTCCTCCCATGAGGAGGTTTAAATCACACTTTTAAATCATCATCCTTAACTACATTGAAGTCCATTACAACTATCCACATTAAGTTCATTTTGTTTATCAACACCACCAACGTTCCCCATTTATTTTTTTTCCATTATTTTACATCCATCATCATTCCATATTCATCACCATCGGGTTCAAAAACATTCCATCCATAAAATTATGAATACATTACCATAGGGTTCATCATTCATTTGTGACATTTAAGACCATAAAAACATTAACCTTCATCCATGGATTCTTTCATTTAAAAACCCCTTTCAAAATTTCTATCATTCTTTCATTTAAAACTTTTAAACATCATTAACCACTTAACATGGCCTCCATTCTCTAACCCCATTAAAATTCTAACACCATCACCATAAGTTCATGGTCCATCATTCACTCATGTCTTTTAGGCCATTAAGAATCATCAATGTTTCCCATGATTTTTCTCATAAAAACCCCTTTTAAAATTACCCACATTTAATCATTAACAACTTAAAACCCTAAATTATTCTCCATGGCTTCCATTCTTATAAACCTTAATAAATTAATCAATCACCTACCATGGGGTCCTTTCCAAAATTTTCATCTCTCCATGCTTAATTAACATCTATTGTCCTTTATACCTCCATTCATTTTTCTTAACCCTAATTTACCCATTAGAGTTTTGTTCATTTTTCATCCTTCCATTGGATGGATTTGAAATCCAAGGCCCATGATAATTTGGCCACCATCAAATCTAAGAAGAATGGACTCCAAATCTTAAACCCTAAAAAAAAAAATCCAATCTCTTGTTTAGAAATACTTACAATCCGTCGGCTCCTCTGACTTTCTTTGCTCCCTTCGAACTCCTTGGCCTCCTTTCTTCTTCTTCTCCTTTGTTGATCAGCTAGGATGCTTGATCAAGATGAAAAACCTCCAAGCTTGGGTTCGGCCATCATGGGGTGTGTTTGAGAGAGGGGGAGGAGGAGAAGAGGATGGTGAGGAAGAAGATACTATGGTTTGATCTTGGGGTGATGGCCAAGCTTGGCTTCTTTCTTCTCTTCTTCTCTTTTTCTTCCAAGCTTTTCTTCTTCTTTTCCCTTGGGTGTGGGACGGCAATGTGGGAGAGCAAGAGAGGAAGAGAATGAGATAAGAATGGGATTTGAAAGATAAGATAAAAAAAACAACACCTTTTGGTTTCTTAAACTTTACTCCACCATTAAGGCTTCCAACCACCAACATGGGATTTTTTTCATGCTTTATGCTTTATGCTTTATGCTTTATGATGGTGGTTGGGATAAACCACCACCTAAGCCAACGTTTTTGTGTGTTTGAAATGGGTGGTTTCGTCTTCCCATTTTGACCATTTGACCCTCATTTGATTAGTTTAATTAATTAATTAATTAGATCATTAGGTTAATTAATTCTCATTTAACTTAATTCCATATTCTTAAATTCCCTCCATATATCCACCCATGGTTGACCAATTCAACCATGGTGGCCGGCCCCACCAATCCTTGGTCCACACGCCACCTCACTTGGTGAGGTGGAGGTGGGTCCCATCTGGCCATGTCACCTTGATCATTTCATCACCAACTTAGGTGATTTAATTTTAATTAAATCCATTCCAACTAATTGGATCACCATTAGGTCCATGGCCCAATTACATTCACCCTTACCCATTTACCTTAGAGCTTACATTATCTTGACCCATTGGGTCCCAAATGGGTATTGGGCCCAATTTGACTATCCCTGGCCCAATTGACCATCATTGATCATTTAAATGATTTTAAATCCAATCCATGGTCCATTGGGCCATACTTGGGCCTTTGTCCAATTTTGATCCATTCACCATTTATTCCATCAAATTTCCAATTTCTACCATTAAAAATAAATAATAGCCACATATTCATTGATTTAAAAATTTTGGGCCGTTACAGTTTAAGAGCTAATGAGTTTAACTTGGATGAATTGGGCTCTTAAGATTGTTTGGAATGCTTGATGATGATTGGAGACGGTTTTGCTCAAGGGGAATCAACTATTGGAAGGCTCTAAGGTCATATATTTAAAGCCCTCTTGAAAATATGGCCGTTGGAAATCGAATTCGCAACAAAAGAGCTATTGAAAAATTACCGTTACGTTTTTAGTCAGCTGCAACAAGTGGGACGAATTTAGTCCACTAAATTCCAAGATTCAGCCAACTGAATCTCATCGAAGGTTGAAAAATCCATTCACCAGACTTTTTAGTCGACTGATTTGTAAGATTCAGCCAACTGAAAACTTGGCAGTTTTGCACACCTCCACTAAAATGACCATAACTTGAGTTCCCGAACTCGGTTTTGGGTGTTCTTGGGTTCGTTAGAAAGCTCATTGAGAGATCTATATACTTACAAAATTTGGTAAAATTTAAATCCATTTGATACTTCAAATAATCTCTCAAAGTGAGGATATATTACAAAACTATTTTGTTCTATTTTACACTCTTTCATTGTAATGCTCATAACTTGAGCTATACATTTTCGAATGGGTGTTATTGGACTTTTTGAAAAGCTCTTTTAGTGCTCTATCAAATCATTAAAATTTTACTAATACTTGGGCGCATTTGATAGAAGAAAAAGCTTGTAAAAAATAGAGTAAAATTCACCTAATCTAAGAAATCCAAATTAGTCCAACCAAATTCTAAGTTATAGATTCTAAGGTTTGTCCCAATGGTAATTATAGGTCCTATAAGTCATTCCTAAGGTCCAAATACCTGTGTTGGTTGACATTCATAAAGTTCTTCTGATTTCGGTGCAATACCTTCTAAATGACGTGTCTTTTGGAGCTTCAAACTTGATTTAACTATATAGGTCTTCCAGAGGCACGGTCTTAGACACTTAGATGGTCACGACTCTGTGAAAGGAATTGATAACTTAGTACCGAGTCAGACACAGTCGCGGAGTTGACAACTTAGTCTGACTCAGGAGAGGCAGATTTAACTTTTAGGCCAACAAATAAGATCATTGTCAAGTATAGGTTTCCAATCCCACGTCTCAATGACATGCTTGACATGATGGCCCATGCTAATATCTTTTCGAAAATTGACCTTAAGAGTGGATATCATCAAATCCGCATTTGACCAGGAAATGAATGGAAGACAACCTTCAAGACGAAGGATGGCCTGTACGAGTGGATGGTTATGCCTTTTGGTTTGAGCAACGCTCCCAGTATGTTTATGCGGGTAATGACTCAAGTGTTGAGACCTTTTACAGGTAAGTTCTTGGTGGTATATTTTGATGACATTCTAATCTTTAGTACCTCCCAGGAACAACACCTACAGCATCTGAGGTTAGTCTGTGAGCTCCTTCGGACTGAAAAGTTATATGCAAAACTCAAGAAGTGCACATTCATGTCTGATAGGATTATCTTCTTAGGGTTTGTATTTTCATTTGAAGGTATGTCAGTGGACCCCGAAAAGATCAAAGTCATAGTAAGTTGGCTGAACCGTGGAATATACATAAGGTGCGAAGCTTTCATGGCTTAGCTACTTTCTATAAGTAGTTTATCCGAGGGTTTAGTTCCATCATGACTCCCATCACGGAAAGGGGAGTTCCAATAGACTAAAGCAGCCTCAAGAGCTTTCCAGGAGATTGAGACTCGTATGGTCGAAGCTCATGTCATGCGACTACCAGACTTCTCAAAAGTTCTTGAAGTCGCGTGTGATGCGTCTAGCGTTGGAATAGGTGGAGTTCTAAATCAAAAAGGACATCCTATCACTTATTTTAGTGAGAAGCTGAATGATGTCAAATAACGATATTCCACTTATGACAAAGAGTTCTATGTGGCTGTGCAACTACTCTGTCATTGGAGGCATTACATTTTGCCGCACGAATTCGTTTTGTTCTTGGACCATGAGGCCTTGAGATACCTCAATTCCCAGAAGAAGTTAAACTGAAGACATGCCAAATGGGTTCAATTTCTTCAGGAATGTACTTTTTTATTGAAGCACAAGGCAAGGCCAGGGTTGAGAACAAGCCAGTCGATGCATTGAATCGTAGGGTTGCACTAATACACTCCATGATTGTAGAGGTGAGCGATTTTGAGCAGTTGAAGGATGAATATCCAGCATGTCCGAATTTTGGGGAGTTATATGCTTCACTCTTGAGTGACCAAGAGATGAGTAATAAAGAGTTTCTCATGGTGGATAACTAGTTGTTTAAAAGAAGTAAACTCTGCATTCTCCGAAGTTCCCTGCGTGATTTTCTTGTTCGGGAGTTACATCCCAGAGGTATGAGTGGACATTTTGGGAGAGACAAGATGATTGCCTTGGTTGAAGACAAGTTTTATTGACCTAGTCTCAAGAGAGATGTGGCTAAAATCATTGGGCAATATCGAACTTATCAATTGTCAAAGAAAATGAAACATAAACAAGATTGTATACACCTTTTCCAGTTCCCCATGCTCCTTGGCAGGATATCAGTATGGACTTCGTACTTGGACTTCCAAAGACTATTAAGAAGTACGATTCCATTTTGGTGGTTGTGGACCGTTTTTCTAAAATGACTCATTTCCTTCCGTGTTCTAAAACCTCTGATGCTTATAACGTTGCCAAGATATTTTTCGGAGAAGTGGTGAGATTCCATGGGTTACCAAAGACGATTGTGTCAAATAAGGATGTCAGGTTCATGAGTTATTTTTGAAAAACCGTATGGCACATGATGGGTACTAGGCTACAGTTTTCGTTTGTGTATCATTCTCAGACTGATGGTCAGACTGAGGTAGTTAATCGTAGCCTAGAAAATCTGTTGCTTTGTCTAGTTGGAGAGTATACACGAACATGGGATGTTGTTCTACCGATTGCTGAGTTCTCGTATAATAGTCCGGTTAATAGTTCTATAGGTATGATTCTCTTCGAAGTCATGCATGTTATAAGCCTAGGAAGCATATAGATCTCATCCCCATGCCTATGTCACATAGGTCATCTGAGTCTGCATCATCATTTGCACATCGCATACATGAATTATATGTTGAAATTAAAAGAAGAATTAATATGAGCAATGAAGTGTATAAGTCTGTTGTAGATACTCATCGTAGATTCAAACAATTTAATGTGGGTGATTATGTGAAGATCCGCATAAGACCTGAACGGTTTCTACAAGAAACTGTGAAAAAATTACATACTCGTAGCGCATGGCCTTTCAAAATTTTGAAGCGAGTTGGATCCAATGCATACATTGTAGACCTATCATCAGATATGGATATTAGTCCTACTTTCAATGTGGAAGATATAGCCCCTTTCCAATGTCCAACAACTACACCTGTAAGCCCATCATCATATCATTCCCTTAACCATTCTACTAGCCTAACTGACCCACTTCATAACCCATGTCATACACCTACCCAGCATTCACAACCTTTACCTATTTTACCTTCCTTGCCACCTAAGAGAGATGAGATATAATCTATTCTGGATGAGGAAGTGGTTTCTACACGTGTCGGAGGCTATCAGAAGTATCTTCTGAAGTGTTAAGGCAGACCAATTACAGATGCCACATGGTTGACAAAAAGTGAGCTAAAGAGACTTGATCAAGGTCTTCTAGAAAGATATCGGAGTTTTGGCTCGTCAGAGGTGCCTTCTTATTCTTCAGCAAAAGATGGCAGTGATGACAGAACAAGTTTCCGAGTCTATCAGCGATGACGGAAGACAGCCACTCCAGCTCCATCATTATGGCTTGACAATAATCTGACTCGATGACATTGAAGACCTCACGTGCGCGTGTTTTGCACTATGAAGACCCTACACTAGGAAGACACGTGAGTGGGAAGATTTGTGTCTTCTCATCTATTTGAAATCATGGTTGAGTTTTTCTCAGATGGGGGGATTGATGCGGCGCATCTCACCCATGCGCAGATTGTGTTTTTATATTTTCTATTTTTGTGCCTAATTGTTGTTTTTTTATATTTTAAATAAAGCAACTCTTATATATATTGGGCATTACATGATTGAATAAGCTTTTGGAATTTTCGAGCAAAGCTTGTGTCGTGTTTGTGGGTGAGAAACCAAGGGCAAGAAGCATTCTTCTTCTTCCAGGTACGACTGTCATCTTCATCCATCTTCTTTTCTTTCTAATATCTTTCTTTACTCTTCTCTTTTCCTTGTTCCCTTTCTCTTGTATTTTCTTCTTAGAACCAAAGCAGTCAAGCCTTTCCCAATCATGCCACCACCACCGCATACACTCTCTTTACCCTCCGTCACCCTCAAAACACCCAGATTCATCCCTCCCTACTGCCATGTCCCTGTAACTAGACTTCCCTACTTCGTCCTTAGCCTTTATTTTCCCGTTGTCCCTATTCACATCCACTAGAACCTACCGCAACCCTTGAAGGTCATTAAACCTGCATCGCCCCTCTCCTTTTCACCTTTTAAGCCCATCGCATACACCTTTAGGCCCTACCTTTGTTTTCATCTTATGCTACAGCCCCATATCATTTCCTTAATCAACCGTAACCCATAGAACTTTTCCCAGATCACCGTAAGCCCTTATCCATCTTCTTTTATTTATCAAACTATTATTAGTCCCTTTAAACCCATTTAAATCCTATTTCAGTCATAATTTGGTGTTAGTTCTACACTTTCGTGGGTCCCGACAAGCCATGACTTTGAGAGGTCTCCATTTTGAGCATCTATTGGGACTTGGTGAGTTACATAATAATCTATGTTTTGATTCTAAAGATTTGTTTTGATTGTTTGTGGCTTATTTATGTGATTTTATTGTGATTATTAATTTAATTCTTAAATTTCAACCCCATATTAGTTTTAGGTGCATCATTTTCATCCCTCTTAATATTTAGGAAACCAAATTTAGGCATTTAGGATAACCCTTTGTCTTGTCCTACATCAACATCACTCCCCCTTGGTTGAGAAGAATTTGTCCTTGAGTTTAACTGAGCAGTACGAGCAAGAAGGAAATTGACATTCCTCCATCTCTTTTTCCTCCTCCCAACACTGAGGGTTGTTGTTACGACTTTGAGATGAAACACCAATTCTCCAAGTAGTCATTTGTTGAACCATGTCATTCACAAAAAATTTCAACTGAGATTGACTGTTAGTATGGAGATAAAACTATCTCAAACGGGATCCACTTATGGCTCGATGGATTGAACCATATTCTCAACAATTGTTTGTAATGGATTAGAGATCTCCATTAGTTCACTTTAATTCATAGTCTCTTCGGAATGTTCGTTTGGAGATTCATAGATTGTCTCCTACATTGTCTGCTCATGATTAATTATTTTTTCGTGCTCTGTAGATGTAGGAGTGATTTGAGAATCTTCTGCACCACTCTCCCCCACTTGGAGGAAACTCGACCTCGAGTTTGGAATCTTTGAATGTCGAAAACTTTCCAAGAGGGATGGATCCTCTTGAATATCAACTTGCTGAATTGGGATATCCATTTGTTCAACCTTTGAAGAATCATCAACCATAAATGTTGCCTCTTTTGATACAGTCTCCAATTGCCCTATGATTGAATTATTGTAACGACCCATCCCTCTAACACAATATTGTTTGTTTTGGGCTCGAAAAATCCACACGGCTTTGCATTGGGCCCAAGTCTAACCCTTGGGCCCAAAAGGCCTTGTGCTAGAAGGGAGGGGTGCTCCTTCTTACTAACCATAACATTTTCCATCTCACTGGCGGTATGGACCTTGTCCCCTCTCTCATTGCCACCATTGCACAAGCAGCCCCCTCTTTGGCGGGGGTATCTCTGACTCTGTCATACACAGGCAGGCACATACAGGCAGAGGGTTGAATCTTTCTCTGATATCATTTATAACGGCCTGCCACTCTAGCACAATATTGTCCAATTTGGGTTCGAAAAACTCATAAGGCCTTGCATTAGGCCCAAGTCTCTCCGTTGGACCCAAAAGGCCCTATGCTAGAAGGGAGGGGTGCTCCCTCTTACTAGCCACAACATTTTCCATCTCACTGGCAAATGGACCTTGCCCCCTCTCTCATTGTCGCCAGTGCACAAGCACCCCCCTCTTTGGCGGGGGTATTACAATTGCCATCCACCTGTTTAACAAATGACACATCCACAAAATTCTCAGTGTCCCCATAATTATCATATTTAGGTGCCAATAAATCCAACTGTACATCTTCTGCTGGAGATTCCAATGTTTCATCAC
This sequence comes from Chimonanthus salicifolius, assembly GCA_013350335.1. Classification (NCBI taxonomy): domain Eukaryota; kingdom Viridiplantae; phylum Streptophyta; class Magnoliopsida; order Laurales; family Calycanthaceae; genus Chimonanthus; species Chimonanthus salicifolius. The sequence continues at coordinate 10,762,779 of CM023532.1, forward strand.
CAGTGATTGGTTCCTCATCAAACTTGGGTGATTCAAACCAATCAACAACATTTTCATCTTCTTTTCCTTATTTTTCAAAAATATATGATGTTGATGTGTATGAATTACTTTCCTGTCTACCAAGCTTAGACAATCGTTCATTTCTCTTCAAAATGTTTTGCATCTCCTCTAATGTTTGTAGTATTTTTTCCCACTCCTTTTTAACATATCTGCTCAATTTTTCTAGATACTACCGTTGTCTATTTTCTTGATTCGTTCCGCCCCGATGAATGCATGTATTGTTTCCTCCCACCATTGACGTATGAGGAATACAACACGTCGCTCTTCCAAAGGCACAAATGCTTGCAACAAAATAGAAGCAAAAACACCGTCTACCAAAACAAAATAAACAATGCACACCGAAAGCAATAGTGTCGACCCACAGATCTATGTAGGAAACAAACTCTGATACCAACTGATGAAGGGTAGGATCAGTTTTAACACCTATCTATGCATCCAATCATAGAAAGAAGAATATCTCAAGATTTGACTTGGGAATTCGACAAAATTTCAAGAGAACCCGTACTCAAAGAACCTTGACGTCTTGGAAGATCCTCAGACTAACGTTGACGTAATATACCTATTATTTCAATTCCAATTTTAAGTTTGGAGAATTCCTAGCTCTCTATCTCTCTTTGAGTTCTTCAATCTTAGTTTTTTAGTTCTAGTTTGTTTTTTTCCTAGTTCTAGTTCTAATTTTCAAATTTTGAACAATTACCTTAGACGAATTTTGCAAATTAGTTCTAGGATTTGATTCATGGAATCAAATGTAGAATTCTAGAATTCCATATTTTCTTGAATGATCTTGCATAGTGCCAATTTCGCCCAAGTCATTGGCCTTTTCTCTTTATTCCAGTGAAAATTAGATGTTTTGGCTCATCTTCTTGAAGCTCTGTTTGTCGTCAACCTAGGTGAGCTATCAATGAGTGTTCGTCGACGTTGGTTTGAGGATCTTATGAGATGCCGAGGTTCTTTGAGTACAGGTTCTCTCGAAATTTTGTCGAATTACCAAGACGGATCTTGAGAAAAATTTCAAATTGAAGGTGGAGGCATAGGTAGCTTTATACCCGACCCTACCCTTCATCACTCCCCACCATAAAATCCTTCAGTTGCACCTGCCATGTAAGTTTCTCAAAGAAATAATGTGCTGATACATACTGGCGTGTTGGCCATGCAATGCAAAGATAAAAACATGAGAAAAAACGGTCCAAAAAAAAATCAGTATGAATATCCACACCCATTTTTCAGAAATCCATATGCAATGGTTGATACATACTGGCCTATATTCTAAGCTGCGAATATCAATCTACGAGCCAACTGGACACATCAAAAATCATATAAAGGGCAAAGATAAATAAAACTGAATTTACTAAAGTCAAGAAAAAGTAATATTTTATAGATATATCAACATGCTATTAGTGATTACAGTCTCCTATTGTTGTACTCTGAATCCAAAACTAGCAGACATAACCAATACATAGAAACCCCCCAACCCCAACACACACACACACAGAGACAGAATCACAAAGGTTGAGGACCAAATTTTCGTATCCAGCATGAAAATAGGCAGAACTGCATATTGTTTCAGACTTACACTGTTTCATATTTTCTACTTATCTCAGAGTACATATATTAAACAGGGCCACTTGTGGAGACCAAGACAATACAATTATTTAACTAAAATTCATTGTGTTGGAGAAGATGGAAGCAATGGATTGAATTGGGTTATTGACATTTTACTATGAACTGATTTGTAAAATTTGTTAGATATTGCTACTTCTAATTTGACATTACAAAGTTAGGAAGATAGGGAAGAGGGTGCCCTTCTGACATTGTTCATATACACACTCCATTTTCCATATTTCAGGTTTTAGTCTTTTAGGATTTTAGAAAAGAAATTGATACCTTTTATACCTGCTAACATTCTAGTATTGATATTTATTATCTTAGAAAATAGAATAAAAGTTTGGTTACTAAATTAGGCTAGAATATGTCAACTTAATTTGAAAGGATCTTTAGTCATGAGATTAAGTGAGACCTAAAAGGTCTATTAGATAAGAGTGTTTAATATGATGGAACAATGTCTCTTGTAGAGTTCTCTTGGGCTAATTTCTATTCAGCAAGATATATACAAGCTTAAAATGTATAAAAGGCAGCATTTGTCAGTGCTAGATGAAGTTTACCTCATTAAACAATCTTAACCTTGTCAGATGGCATATAAAAATAATGTTTCAGAAAAATTATTTTATTTGTAGATACAAATCATGAGGGTTAGACACTGGAACTCAACTCCTTCCTTACCTGTGAGGTCAACCATGTATCCACCCATCTCTGTATACTAACAAACCTGCAAAAGCAATTGTTCTGTTGTTTTGGAACACTATTCAAACATTGGCACAATAAGAACTAAATTATGACAGATTTTAAAACATTGGGATGAAGTAACAGCTGTTTGAAGCTTTAGGATATATTTATGATTAGCTTAAATGATGGGAGGCCTATATGCAAATTACTCACTTGATAATAGAGCCGGTCTTTAGGAGCTTCTCTGCAACTTTTAGTTTAATGTTTGTGAGGCATGAACTAGGTCAGTATAGCTCATGTAGTAAGCTTGTCAACTTGATTTGTCCCAAATCCTATTAAACTTCTTAGAAAGGGAATATATGTGGTTGTTTGGAATCTAGATATAAAGAGAATTATACAATTTCATCATAACAGGATCAAGGGTTGTAGATGGTTTTTCAAACCACCTCATAATAGTGATTTTTATAAGAAGGTTTATAAGGATATACTTACTTTCATATATGATCCAATAAGTTGGATGTCAAAATTTCATGGAAGGCAGCATCAATGAAAGCTTAAAAGCAGCAACCAGACACCATGGATTTGTTGTAGGGTAGATTCTAATGATCAACAAATTTGTTTTTTTGATGATTATGTGAGTGTCATCTATGATATTCACTGAGTGCAACACAATTTCATCCTCCAAGCAGATGAGATTACATCCAATCTCACCCTTTGCAGCTATATGAAAAAGGATTTAAGAAGCATTTTGTTTAGAAACTTTATTTTCATACTACAGATGATGCTTGGAGCCAGAAATACAATAGTATCTTGTCTTTATTAGTTTTAAAGACAACATTCTAATGAACATAAGTCTTTCTTGTGACACCATATGAAAGCAATCAAAGAAAGTATCTAGTTAAAACTAGGAATCAAACACACCCATTCGCTAAAAACTCATTCAGAAATGAACATCAACTAAAATATTAACTTACTATTAGCAATTGCAAAAATATTGCTTCTCATTCACTGCAGTGATACAGGATTTACTTCTTCATGAGGCATCTGCACACTTTGCATACCTCATATTCCTGAAAAACAAGGCAAGTGGAAATGGTGAGAAGGAGCCAGCACATTTGTCAGCGCGCTAATGAAACTTCCATCCTTGATCTTCTCTTTCCATGAATCAAACTTTGACAAGCATTTTCTCCCCATTCACTTTAACCATGTTTATTGATCCGTCAGACAGTCACTTATCAGTCCATCCTTGATCACTTCCATAAAAGCTGAGCAATGTGATGATGTCTTCCATCAGCAATATCTATTGTTTTACCCAGTTCTTTCATTGAGCACCACACGCTCTCTAAACGGACCCAGAAGAACCATATCTCAACTAGTCATTTAAATATACACTTAATTTGTGTTAACGAATTTCATTTATAATCCCTTGTATCTTTGTTGGATTGCTCTTTCCAACATATATCATGATTAAGGATTTTTAAGCTTATTTTGCTACACTTTTCATTTTAGAAGTGAATTCCCTTCCCAATCCAGTAAATGTCCTCTCCACTATACAAGCAAATGAGTGTACCTTCTTTAACCAATTATGGAAAAGAAAGATTCTTATTAGCAACTGAAAGTGAAAGTGAATCTTGAAAATTCACCAATTCTTTCCTAATTATCTCCGAAAAATCTTGGCAAAATCCAATACAAGGAAAACACACTTTCCATTGTTTGGTCTGTTCCATGACTAGAAATTCAAGTACTTCGGCTAGTCATAATGTAAAATAAACTTCTGAGGGGCAAAGAAGCAATGCTACAAAACCATGAGATTCATGTATCCAAATTAGCCGTTAGAATTCACTGTAATTTTTTTTGAGGTAAGAGTTGTCCCTAGAGAAAGGTTTTTCACCCCAGTCAAGATTACAATGTAAAACATTTACAAAGGTAAATGATTTTAGAAAATGTTTTCAGAACTGTACATGATTTTATGATACAGGCTATTGATCAATACCTCTTCTAGTAGATGAGGATCAATTTTATGTTCCAAAAGCTTCAGGCTCCATGTCACATTCTTCCAAAGAGTTCCCATGACATTGTAAGGAAAGCCCAAATTTCCCCGTTTGCACATCATGAAGGATGCATTGGCAGACAGAACATTTCCCTGTTCATCCAAAACAACCAGCAAAGGCTTCCTCTCCAAGTGCCATACCTCATACAGTGAAGTGTCTAGTGTTGGAAGAAACATAACACTTTCGACCACACAAACAGCAATATAAAAAAAAACAGAAAAAAGAAATCATCAAAGAGAATCAAACCACCGCAGAAAGATTTGCGTGATTCACTTTCAGTACGTGCACGACTTCAAACACCAATTCACTATGCTCAAAGGCAAAAAATTAAAGAGAAACGGCTCTTGTTATCAATGATCTACTCTCTCTCTCACAAAATGACCATGTATACTATCCTAATTAAGATTTACATAAAACGCCATATAGACTTACAAAATTGTCCTCCAATAAAAATAAAAAAAAATCGGCTTGGGAGATCTGCCCCCTTTGACCTCCCACAAGCTCAGCACGGAGCTCGACCCGCAACCATGCGAGTCAGATTGACACGACATCTGGGATGATCAGGCTCCATGGAGCCTAGCATCCTGTACACCCATGGCATTGAGCTTGCCAATTCAACCTACTTCTTTGAAGTGTCCTCCGTCGAAATTCGAAACATCAGTGATTGGCAACCAGACCGCTTCATAATTCATCTGACTTTGTGTATATTTGCTTTAGAACTGCAAGCTCTTTTGAGACTTGAAGGTCAGAGATGAAGAATATCAGTCTTCTTCAATAGTAAATCCCCGTTAATCTGTGCCCACGTCAGCCCGCCGTCCTTTCCTTCCATCTTCACCACCTCCTTCTTCTTTCTTTTCCTTGTTTTCTTTTCTTTCTTTTATTTGTTTTCCTTTCACAATAAAGTTCTAAAAGGCCGGCTGTGTTACAGTTAAGTTCTTCATGGGCAGGACGCCAGGAAAGGAAGTTGATGAAAATGAAATGTTGATGCAAGTCCAATTAGCTCAATATAATGCAATACAAATTTGAGTTGCTTCAGCTTGAACGTATAAGTGCCTCTTTGATTTATATTTTATTTATATATTTACTTTATTTGATTTAATAAGGTATTTTAATTTAGCGCCTCAATTTTAAGTGATTTGCTTTGATCTATTCAGGTTTGATTTTGTGAAAATTGTGTTGTGAGGTTTTTATCTTGGACATCTCATTAATTTCATTATTAAAGATTAATTGAGAATTAGTGGAAAATCAATGAGTTTGGGTCTCTCACTCGCTATATAGAGTTTGGTTTGAGTTGGGGTCTTTTATATCAAATTGAGGTACGAAATTTGTGGATTTAAAAAAAAAATTATTAGATTGAAGATCTATTTTGTCAAATTGAACATGTTAGAAGTAATTGTTACTCTAAGATAATAGACTAAGATTTTTTAATTGTTACTCTAAGATAATAGACTAAGATTTTTTTAATTTGAGCAGGTATTCAAATTAAAATTAATAGGTAAAATAAATATTAAATATTTTTCTTTAAATTGGATTAGGTCGGGTTCAAGCCCAAGACCCCTTTGTCTAATTTAGACCTAGCAACATTTGATCCGACTTGATTATTCAAATCAAACTCGAGTATTTTAATTTGATATGGATTTAAAGTTCTGTGACTCTAACTTTAAATAAACTCAAATTGACTTAACTGATTTAATAAATGATTAAGTAATAGGTTAAGAGTTTATTGGCCTAAATGCAAAATCAACCTCATCAAGAACCGAGGATTTTAAATTAGTATGAATATGGATTTAAAATTTTGTGAGTTAAATCTGAAATAAATTCGAAGGCAACTAACTGATTGGAATTGAAACTGATTTGAACTGAACCATTGTCAGCTCTAATCCAGTCCTACCAAATTTATTTCGTTAGTTTTAGTTGGGTCAATTTAATTATCTTTTTTAAATGCATGACCTAAACCACTTCCGAAAGATCTCAGGGATCGCCATTTCTGCAAACAGTGAGAGAGTAAGAGGAAGCAGATCTGCAGATTCCAGGTAGCAATTCTCATTCAAACTGAAAGGGTAGCCACGGCCGAAGTCAGCACCATCAGGTATGGGTTGTACAGAGTGTTGAAGAGAGAGAGCGGCTGCAAAGATGTTGAAATTCTCAGGGCGTAGGAATCATGAGACGACTGTGGAAACACAGGGCACACGCGCGGCAACACTGGCGTCACAGTGCAGCGACCGGATCTGGCCAGAAATGGCAGAGGAGATCGGAGAAGGCATTCCTGTGCAGGGCAGGTGGGGACATGAAAGGCGTTAAAAGGGTCAGATTCCGATCGGGCTGGATCTGGATGGAGTGGTTTGGGAAGAGATCAACAACCTCCAATGACGAAGCAACTAGAAAGTGGGAGGTGCTGGGAAGACGAAGTGAGAAGAGGCGTGAGAATTTTTCATTTCACCATTCCTCATGATGTAAAAAGAACGGCGAGAAATTAAAATTTTTTTTTTCTCACTTGAAACAAACGCTCAGTGGAAAATTCCGATTTTTCTATCTTTTCTGCGGAAACAAACACGCCCTTTGTGGATTCAACCATAACAATCAGAAGCAGCCACAAACAAAAATTCCATTGTAGCCCAATATAGGGATTTGGTTTTTCGAAACTCTATCAATAATAAAGTGAGTTTTAATAAGAGAGAAACGTATCCCAACACAAGCATATTTGAAGAAGAAAGATGGATGGTTTAACCGGGCAATGATACCTTGATGGAGTCGCAACCACTATTTGAAACTTTGCAAGTCGATCCATTTCTCAAATTTTCTGCATACTATTTTGCAGGTCCATTTTTGGTGGGCAAATCCATCTCTCAACAGCCCACATCAAGGCCAACCATCTAATATTTACATCATTGATAGTGTTGAGCCAACCAAATTTCTTATGGGTCCGAATTAGATCTGTAAACTTTAGATTTTCCAGAAAAAAAATAAATAAATTTGTTAGGAGCACATTCACAATGCCCTTTGGAAACAAAATTATTAGAACAAGAAGGTTTTTATTTAGAAATCTTTATTATCATTTATTCAACTGATAATAAGGAGAGGGTACAGCATAACATCTTCAGAATGAAGAATATAGCAGAACATCAAACAGCTGCAAAGCCCTTGGAAATCACTCCCTAATGCAGTAAAAAGAGACACACTTCAACTTTGAACTAAATATATGGGCTTCCCAAATGACACCCTACTATATGAGATGAGTGTAAAATGTTGTTTATCTCATTCCCTGCAGCAGCGGTACAGGACATACTTCTCCATGGGGCGCCTGCATTCTGCACAAACCACATTCTCCTGAATTATGCCGGTGGTGCCCGGAAGGATAAGGCGAGTGCAGTGCTCATGAGTGTGAAGTGGAGCCAGTGCATTCGACAGTGCAGTGATGAATCCTTCTTGCTCGATGTTCGCTTTCCATGTGTCGAACAGCCCCAAGCACTCCAGTAGAATCTTCCCATTCGCTCTAACCATGTCAGTTGATCCATGGCTAATTATTGCCCATCCCTGGTCACTGCCGTCGAAGCTAAGTAATGTCATGACTTCTTGCATTATAGCATCGTTGTCAACTGTTCGGCTATGTTGCATCTTGGAGTACCACATGCTTTCCAAGCGAACCCAAAAGTACCATATCCACACAAGATCATTCCAAGTCCCGCTTAATTTTTCTTCATTGATTATGGTGGTGATCTTCCTTATTCGCTCCTTGGGATTGCTTTTTCCGACATATACAATCTCCAAAGGGATTCTTGCTTCTTGAGCTACACGTCTAATTGAATGTGTGAATTTCCTAATCCATTCGATGTCCTCTCCACCATACAAGCAGATGAATCTTCCTTCCCTCACCTGTTAAGAGAAATGAAAGACGTTTGATCAGCAGGTTGAAGTTGTTCTTCCAGTATACTTCATTGTAGTAGTTCTTCAATCCCTATGAATAAGGACTACTACAAAGAAGTTTAGAGGCAAGGACAATTTTTTTTTTTTTGTTTAAAAGATAAGAAGTTTCTGTGATTTGTATGAGAAGTTTTGAGTCTTGCCCATTGTAGTATATTGGGATCGATTTCGTCCACCAAAAACTCGAGCCGCCATGCTTCTTCCTTCCATAGAGTCTCCTCCCTCAGTGTAGTGAAAGGGAAGGCCATACTTCCCCATATCCACATCATGTGGAATGCATTGGGGCTGACAACCCTTCCCTGAGCATCCAAAACTATCAACAGAGGCTTCTTCTCAAAGTGCCACACCTCTTTGATATACCTCATCACGGCAGGCTCCATCAGCGAAGGATGATTCAGTGAGTACCATGGCATGGCATTTGACAACCGGTGAAATGTGTCTTCCTTGGCCTCATTCCATGTTAATTTGTCGACGACCGGTAGCCAAACCATTTCGTATTGCCTCTCTAACTTCCCATGGTGTGTATCATTATAGATTTGTACAAGAACCATTATCTCTTCATGTGAGATTTCAAGGTCCGAAATGAGGAGTATCACTATTTTCCTTCTCAAGACATCCACGCTAACCTGCAACATTTAATCAAGAATTGTCTTATGCCGCTAATCTAAATTAGCAGGAGTATAACTGCAAATGCTTTTGATAAATTTCAATTGATGAAACCGATTAAGATTAAATGAGAATGGACTCTGTTTTCCCTTGGTGTTTTCCTCGCCTTCGAAATGAATCGATCTTATCGTAATAAAGAAGAGGAAAATCAAAATTATATCTGTAAGAAGTTCAAATCAAACCCGTTTTTTGTTTAAGCCATCAAGAAGAGGCAGATCATCCTTTGAGTGAATCAGCGCCCTGAGAATCTTCATGTTGTCAATGTGGATGGTTTCAAAGAGGCGTACAAGCGTGTGGAAAGCTTCAATATGTCTCTTCTCCTCTGCAAGAATTGAGAATTAAACTGCATTAATATGCAAGTGTTTGGTACTAATTTCAAGTGTAACCAACCACAAGGATCATGGATGATTTCAACATTGGGGTTGATGAGAACCTGAATTTCAGTAAATCATATATCATTATACCGTTCAATCCAAATTACAGAACATGTTACTCACCTATGTGTTGATAGCATAGTGTCAATTGCTTTCTAAGATGTTCGTGTATGTTCCTAACCTTATGAGCCAGACTGGACAGTTCCCAGGCCTCAGTCGTCGACGTCACATACCTGCAATCAATCCCCATCTGTGATTATTGACAACACTGAAGCATATAAACTATAATTGAAACAGTAATGACAATAATTGGACTTATTTATAGTTTTTGAGCCTTGACTCTGGGCTTGAGCATATTAGCACCAATTCCAGGGCTTGACCTCAAATTCGGGTAATCAGACCAACTCAGGCTTTCAGAGTAGTAGGCTTGCCCTGATCTGATCTTAATCGGTCATGCTATTTTTTATCCAAACTGGATCAAGTTCTGTCCGATATGAAGTTTCCCTGAGTTTTTCATGCAGGCTCCAGATGGACTTGGGAAAATTTGAATTCCTTTTGTCACTTAAAGAGAAAGAGAGACGAGCAAGCGAGGCAAATCAAAAACTTACTCATGGCCAACGCCAATGAGGCCAATGATCTGGGAGGCACAAGCTATTATGCTTCTGATGGTCCAATAAACGGCGGTGGGGATGTGTGTTATGGCCGTGGAGACTATGGCTGCATCAGGTGAAATGTACTCAGCCGGAAGCTCGGTAAGCTCAATGATGGCCTTCGTCACATCCAGCATTGCAGAAACCAAGGAATTGAGGGCGTCGAATCGAGGCTTAAGATATTCGGTATGCTCAAGGATATCAGGAAGCTGCTTAAGGAGGGATACTGATTTGGCAAGGGGATTAACAGTATGCAGCTGTGTCGTAAGCCAAAACTCCCCGTAGCCCGTGGCAAAGCCAGCAAGAGCCAAGACAACCTTAGCATCCCATGAATAGCTCGATAGTGTGTTGAACACCGCCATTGTTGTAGCGTGCGCATCTCCTCCACCGGAGCACTTGCAGGATATCTGGCAGAAGACAGAAGAATTGTATAGCTCCGGATATATAAAATTGAGCAATTTGTATCACTTGTTGAAATAAAATCAAGAATTTCCATCCATTAAACATGGCTCTGTTCAATTACCTCACATGAAATTTTATGGACAGTGAATGCCAATGCTTCCAGCATGCCAGTCAACCCTTCATGGTGAACCTTGTCGTCCACAAGTTCAATATGTGATTCTGGGATCTACATCAAATTAGAACGTCGATGAACGGAGAGACCCCATAACAATCGAATGCCGAACAAAAACATGCATTGGTTTTTGACCTAGTTTACAAGTCGCATTCAAAAAACAATGTGATAGGGTCTTTTTTTTTTTTTTTGAGGTCCGGAGGTGTTCAGATGTCATGTAATAGGGTCCATTTATCATGACATCTTCATCAAACCGACTATGCGATGCGGAAAGCAGGAAGTTCACCTTTGATTGAATGATATTTGCCACTGGATTGCTCCGGGACATGGGTCCTGATCTTCATGTCCGTTCCTTGATTAGTATGCGTTTGTAATTCTTACACAAAATAGATGATGACTGAATTTTGTAATTTAACAGAATAGGTTGACACAACTGGAGTCTTGACTGGGTCGAGTTTTGAAAATATTGTGTTAATTATCATGGACCATTACGTGACATTGTTTGCCAAATGGTTAGCCATACACAAAACCATAGATATTCATGTCTGTTATAATCATGGTGATGATAATGAAATGATGATGAGTAAAGAAGGGATCAAGGGAGTTCATCAATCTACCACAACAACAGTAGGGGTGGCGCGATGCAAGATATCCTCGACGATGTAAAGAAGGGGCCTAACGTCAATTTCACGGCCATCAGGTGAGTGGGTGGCTTGGACTTGCTTCATCACCGCAGAGTCATCTGAAGAAGAGAACAGGTGACGGTCGCTCCTGATCAGTTGCATCCTGTGCCCTGCCTGAGATGGCTGCGCCACCATTTGCGGCATCACCTGTTGCACTTGTGGAGCCACCTGTTGCACTTGTGGCGCCACTGGCTCGGTCTTTGTCAATGGCATGTTCTGATATGATGACAATGTCGTCGCCGGCTCCAGGGTCCTAATCAGTGGGGCTTTTGGTATTGGTGGCTGAAACTGCTGAGAGGCCATATTGTATGACAAATATCAAATGGTAATGAAATTTATGAACAAGAGAGGGAGGGAGGGAAGGAGGGATAGAGAGAGTAGTGTGGTGGTGGAATGTAAGAAAACAGGTATATATAGAGAAGTAATAGAATAAAGTCAAGTGAATCTACTTCCTTGCTTCATACAAGAGTTATCTGCTAAACCCTTTCTATTTAGATAAGGTGGGGTTAGTAATATTGTGGTGGGTACCACAACTCACCCTTTACAGTATGAAAGAGCCTTAAGATTCGCCATAGGATTTGAATAGTGATAAGAACTCATTATTCATTCTAATAAGGGACATTTACTTTATTATTTTATCTATTTATGATCATCTAAGTGATTAGAAGTTACACTGTATATCTTATTTTAAAAAAACATCAGTGTTCTATCATTTTTTCTTTGCACATTTGCACCCATGAACATAATTACAGTGAAGTTTAGTAATCTGTTTTTGCGATGGGTATAATCTATGTTTTAAAATCAGGCTTTGAACAGATCCTTCTTCGAACCGTTCAAATGCTTGGATATTTAACTTTATGTTAAAATGATATATTTCTGATTTGACAATAAAATCTAAAATTTCGAACGAGATCCCATCAAAAAGTAAGAGAATACCATCTAAGGTGATTTAGAAACATCTTTAGGAAAAAAAAGAAGATGATATGTTATTATCTTGGTAGTAGTTTTTATGAGGATAAATAAATTCACCATTCATTAAATTTGTGAATAGTTCTTCACGAATGATTGAATGCGATTGTCTTAAACATGGATGATGGATTAATTCAGCATATGATAATTTTACTAAAGTAAAAGATGATACAAGAAAAAGAGATGTTAATGGTGAATTGAGAATACCATTTTTGTAGAGAAAAAAATGGAATTTAGGAACCAATTTACATATAGATGAATAAAAGATTTCAATAACTATGGTTTTAATTATTATTCAATATAATACCTTTGAACCTATGGGAGATCTTGAAAATGCTTGGTTTTAAAAGCTCAAGTGTTCCAATAGGTCATGTTTTTAAGGATAGGTTGATTAAAAAGTTAGATGAATGAATAGTATATCATAAAGGGTATCAAACTTTTCAAAATTGGATACATTGAATCATCTAACCTCTTAATTTTTTTAAGATAAAAGATTACTGGATATATATTTGAAAACAAAATGATTAATCTAATCTTTAACAAAAGTAACCATTTTAATTGCTTAAATTTGTAATGAAGTGCGATCTATGAGAAAATCATGTGATTGGGTGTAAATAATGTGCATGCATTTTGTAGCCAAATGACTAAAATGATTAGTATGAACAATGTTCCTCGTATTTGGGAGTGTATTACACTACATAGTTGCATATTAGGTCATTTATCCTTTAAGAGGTGAGATTTTAGAAAATTTTATATTTAAGTATGAAATCACTAAAAATTAATTTGATAAGATGTTTTTAATAATGATAAATTTTAGATATTAAAAATAATTTAAAGTGATTAATATTTAAAAGATATAAAGCTTGACTTTGTGCAACCAATCAAACTGATTTATTATTGTTGTTAGTCAATACATGAAAATGTGGAAGATATATTTAAGATAAAATTTGACTTCTTCTAAACCCTAAACTCTAAACCTTAAATAGGAATGGCAATAGTCTGGGCTAATGTTATGCTGAGCACAAGATCAAATCACATTAGGGAGGCCCAAGCCCAACTCGGGCTTGAAATGCATGCTTGTGCCCGATTTTTGTAAGCCTGACATACCCGATGGGTAGCCCGAGAGCTTATTGATGTTTTCAAAATTTTAAAAATAAAAAATGAAAGAATTATAGAAATTTAGAAACTTGAAATAGAAAATCATAGATCAAAAGTTCAAATCTATAAAATTAAAAAATAAAGTAGATATCAAAGAGAAAAAAAAATGGAGAAATTTATCAAACTTTTCAGATCTTAAAAAGAGGAGAGGAATCTTAGATTTGAAAAAGGTAAATACTAAATATCAAACAGAAAAATGGAGAAAATTCTCAAATTTTTTAGATCTGAAAAATGGTGGAAGATCTTAGATTGATAAGGAGGAAATGGTCCAAGAGAAAAAAAAAGGATTTACCAAAGAAGTGAAACTTGGAGTTAAAATGGTAAACAAAGATTGGAATAAGAATAAAAAAAGTAGTTAAGATCTGAAGCCACGGAAATAGCAGATGAAGAGATGAAAAGAAGTGTAAAAAAATATTTTCTAAAAAACTTAATCCAGAAAAAAAGAGAAATCTACTTCGATTTATTTGCAAATGATTTGAGGCGTGATTCCTTTAAATTGATAAAATAAAGAGAATTTTTCATTTTTCATTTTTGATTATTAAGTTTTATAACTAAAAGGATAATCACGATAGGAACTTAAATTTCAGTTAAAAATTCAATTTTTAGTTATTTGATCTTAGTGTTCAAAGTCATCTATAATTTTTAAAAATTTGATATATTTATGTTTTTTTAAGTCTTCTTTCAATCTTGTTACTTTTTTAATTATAAAAAGTAAAATAAAATAAAAAAAAAAGAGAGAGATGAAGGGGAACTGGTGTAGCTCAAACGGGCACAAACCTATATGGGCGATTGGGCACTGCTATTTAAGTACATATAAAATATTTAAAATATAATGTTGTATAATACAATTGGACCCGGCTCAAGCTTTTGGGCCTGAACATGACTATGTCTGAGCCCGGTGACATTTTTTAATCGGGCTATAAATTAATGCTCAAGCCCTATTTTTCTTTTTTTTTTTCTTAGAATGTTTAGACTTTCTACCTTCGGGGCTAAATTGTCATTTCTAAATAATTCTAATCATGTCAGCTCAAAATCAATAATTTCTCTTCCTTTTTTTATATTACTGGTGTGTATGATCCAATGACTTTATAAGCTTATACTAGTATATCGAGTTCCTTCTTTAAGGGTATTGAATTCTTCCACAAGTTTCCCCACAAGTAACCTTTCCATGATTGTGGGATCCAATATATGAAGGGTAATCTTTCGGGTTTCTACTCTTTTAAAGGGTCATTTCCCATAGTTTTATTTAGTGTGTATGGATAAGGAGATTTATACATACTCCAAAGATTAGTCACGTACTGTAAGAGACTCGGACACCTTGATCTTAAAAAAAAATATATATATATATATATAGGGTAATCCTAAGACTTACCTATGAAGCTCTATGGATGTTGGATAAACCATTTCTTTTGAGAAGTGATTTTTGCATCGATACTTTTTTTCTTTAAGAAGAATTGAGTGATGTTATCAGGAGATTCTTCTATTTTTTATGATTTTGTGTTTTAATTGAAGAGTAAAATAGATTTTTTTTTTTTTACAAATACAGCATTCGAGAAGATTGTCGATGTGAAAAAAGTATCGATGCTCAAATCAATTTTCATTTTCTTCTATCAATCATCATTAGCTTCCCTTACAGTACCCATCAGTTGTTGAAACTTGAAAGAGACTGTTTTAACTTTTAAGCCCAAATATAGTAAGGAAGGCACATATTCATGAGCATAAAAAGGGCAATTGCTTCTTTACTTGATATACCAGTTTGCTGGGCCTTATCAGTGCAGGAGGCAGACAAAATTTCTAGGGAATTCTTCTTTTCTTCACGTGAAAATTTTCATAAACAGTTGATTTGGGCCTAGATTTAACTTTGCAAAAAGATTTACAAGTGGGCCTCAAAGATCTTAGCAATTAATAAGGTTCCAATGCTCCTTCCATAGATTTGATGATTACATATTTGAGTAAACAACTTTGTCGTGAAAATAACATACAATATAAACCATTACTAAGCTTTTAAGACGACATTTCTGCTATAAAATTTTACTTTATTGACTCATTCGTCCTTGTTAGTTGACACTCAAATGCTTTGAGCCAGGCCCATGAGATTACAGCCCACGGCCCACTTCCCACTTTGGTGTCATACAAATGAAGAATAATTTTCAGCTAGGCGATGTCCCCACCTGAGCTTTCATGTCTCGCTTACAGGGATTTGAAATTATTCTACTTGTTGACACCTAGGGTACACATATCTTATATTGGTTTTAACTGCCATTTAATATTGGCTGATACATATTGTATCGGTCATACGAACGTCTTCTCGGCCGATATAACGGCGATATATATCGGTCCGATATCGGTCAAGATTATTAATATCGGTATTTAAAAAAAAAAATCAAAACGGTGGTAGACCATTATCAGACCAATATCCATCCAAATATCGGCCGATATCAACCGATATTTACGTTTTCAAATTTTTTTTTAAAAAACAATTTCCTTTTCTTTTCTTTTTATATTTTTTAATTCATAAAACATAAAGAAATAAAAAAATACCAATATTTACCCAAAAAAAAAAAAACAAAAGAGGAGAGAGATATTTATCGGCTGATATTTGCATATCGGCCAAGCCAAATTTTTCACCCCTAGTTGACACTTTTATCCTTTTTATGAATTGTATTCATATTTAATTTAAACCAATTTTGAGTTGATTTAACTATTGGATTAAGAATCTGTTCAAAATTAACTCTATTTTGATGGTTAATTCTTGAACTCTTGAAAGAACAATAAAGAAAAGATAAATAAACAAAGTTAAGACGACAAAGGTACGTATACTACGTTGGATCTTAGATTTAAAAAAAAAAAAAAAAAAACGATCGATACGTATCGTCCCCTATGCACCAAGTCGTGCTGTGACAGATCGTGATCGGATGCGTGATGGCATGGGCCGTCAATTCACACGTGGAATTCCACGTGCGTGCCTGCAATTTCCTGGGTTTTGAGCCGGTCGGTGAAGTACCCAATAGCATTCCTTTTTTTCTTATATGTTTCAATTGTATTTGAGCGCACAACCGTCCAAAACTATATTTTATATAAGGAACACTCTACACAAACTCTATCATACCTATCTTTGCTTCTCAATCTCTCCTCCATATTTTCCTCCCAATTTCATTTTTTAAATTTCAAACTAAAAAATATGATTTTTGACTCTTTTCGACAATCCGTACCATTGAAACTCGAGCTCCTTACTAAACATACTAGTAAGGAAATTTCTTTTCCTGGATTTTTAAAAGAAGCATTCATATTTGAAGGTATTTGTAATGACCCGACCCGACTCAGCATGATATTGTCCGTTTCGAGCCCACTTAGCCTGCACGGTTTTACATTTGGACCCAGCCATTTAGTCAAGCCCAAAAGGCCTCATGCTAAATAGAGGGGACTACCCTCTTATAATCCCTGCATACCCAGTTGAGATGAGTGATGTGGGACTCAACTGAGTATTACAGTATTATTTCTTAAAATTTATATTTGATGCATTTTTATATTTTTTAATTTCAATATAAATTTATTCTAAAATGATAATATGATTTTAGTTTATTAAGGTGTCTTTATTATGTTTGGAATGGAATGCTTCAAAAGGTATTTTAGAATTTTGTGTATTGTCTAAATATGTATTATTTTTTTAATCTAATCTTAAGTAGAAGGTAAAATAATGTTTAATTTCATTCAAATGGAATTTTTTTATTTAGGAAAGGTTTATGTGTTTTCTTTAAGATAATAAATTTGAGAGACAAAAGCCATATTGTTACAAGCGCTTCTATGTTTAGATCTAGTGGTTATTCCTTGAGATGGTTCACCAATAATTTGATCTTTTTTATGATCTTTTGCAAAACTCGAACCCTTAGGAAGATCATTATTTGGTTTGACGTACTCACTATCTTGTCTTCCACCACTATTTGAAGCATTTACTTCATTGTTAGAATTGTCTTGGATATCAAGTTGATTCATCTCTTTTTCCAAAATCACAACCTCATCATCAAGATTCTTTTTTATTTCAAAATGGTTGGCTTCATCAAAGACCACATGAATTGATTCCTCCACAATTGATGTTCTCTTGTTATACTCTATATGCTTTGCTAATGGGAGAATAGCCAACAAAGATTCCTTCATCCGATTTTGGATCGAATTTTCCTAATTGATCTTTGGTGTTTAGTATAAAGCACTTGCATCCAAAAACATTAAAGTATCCAATGTTTGGTTTTCTACCATTCCATATCTCATAAGGAGTCTTAACCAATTATTTTCTAATTGTTACCCTATTTACAATATGGCAAGCGGTGCTTACGGCTTCGGCCCAAAAGTATGCTGGTAATTTCTGTTCGTTGAGCACAGTCCTAGCTATTTCTTGAAGTGTTCTATTTTTTTTTTTTCAACTACTCCGTTTTATTGGGGATTTCTAGGAGCGGAGAAATTGTGACCAAAACCATTTTCATCACAAAGTATTTCCATTTCTTGATTTTCGAATTCTCTACCCCTATCACTTCTAATGTTGTTGATTGCATATCTTTTTTCATTTTGGACTCTTCTACAAAATTTTGCAAAAGTTTTAGGTACGTCATTTTTATGAGCTAGATATAACACTCAAGAGAAGCGAGAATAACCATCAACAATTACAAATGCATATGACTTACCACCCATACTTTGAACTTTGCTAGGACCAAACAAGTCCAAATGCAATAGTTGAAGAGGCTTAGAGGTAGATATATGCTTTTTGCTTTTAAAGGAACTTTTGATTTGTTTTTCAAATTAGCGTGCATCACAAATTCTATCCTTGGCAAATTTGGCCTTAGGCAAGCCATCAACTAATTCAAACTTGGATAGATTTGAAATAAGTTCCATATGAGCATGTCCTAGTCTCCTATGCCATAACTAACTATTTTCATTTATGACAGTGAGGCATTTAACATTTTGGTTAAGCATTTCATCAAAGTCAATGGTGTAAACATTTTCATCTCTATATGGTATGAACATTTCTTTATCATTGCTAGCATTTCTAATAGAGGAAATGTTTGATTCAAATACTACATTATTGCCTTTATGACAAAGTTGACTCACACTAAGTAAATCATATTTCAACCCATCTACCAATAGTACACCTTCAATGGAAAGTAACGGATACCAATTTTACCTTTACCGATGATCTCGCCGCCCTAGGAGTTGTCACCAAAGGTAACAAATCTACCATCTTAGAGAGAGAGAGAGATGAATTTTGATTTGTTTACAGTCATGCGTCTTGAGCATCCACTATAAAGGAACCACTTGTCTTTTCTTGGCGTTAATTTCAGGCATATCTACAAAACACATTTAAGTAATTCTTCTTGATCCCCATGTAGAGTTGGGTCCGTTTGGGATAGATTACAAGGGCAATGTTCCTTTTTGGAACCCAAATATTTTTGTTAACCCTTTTGCTTTCCTAATTGAGTAAGAATAAGAAATATGTCCGTTATTTCCACAAAAGTTGTAAATAGTGCGTGGAGAGGTAGGAGATGAAGTTTTGAAAAAGAAGTCTTTGTAAAATGATTTCTTTGTTTTGGGATTATATCCCAACCCTTCTTTGTTGAAAGCACATCTTTGATTTTCCAATAACATATCTAAATTTTTCTTTTCCATGGTGAATTTTTCAAGAGACTTAGTTAAGTTATTCATTTTTTCTTTCAAGACAATGTTTTCCTTTTCGTATGGACATGGAAATGAAGGTAGTCTTGAAATTTTATCAATTTTTTCTTTCAATTATTTTTCAAGTTTTTCATGGGCAAGAATCTTTTTGATAAGCTCCTCATTTTCAACTTTCAATTTTTCAAGTTCTTTTGAAAGTGAGGAATTGTCTCTTCTAAGAGTAACATTTTCTTTTCCTTGCTTTTTAAGATCCTTGTACATTTCTTCTAGTAAATCAACTAGTTCTTCTATATTAGGTGCATTATTTTCTGAAAAGTCAAGTGTAGGATTTACCTCATCTTCATTTGCCATGAAACAAATATTTGTCGTGTGGTGTTTAGTTGATTCACTATCCGATTCGCTATCGGACTCTAACCATACGGCTTTGAATACTTTCTTTTTGAACTTCTTGTCGTCTTTCTTCAATAGCGGACATTCGGCTTTGATATGTCCCATTTTACAGCAATTAAAACAAGTTAGGAGCCGTTGGAGAGAGCATTTAATAATTAAAAATATGACCATTCGCGATTCAGTTGACTGAAAGTGAAGATTCTCTTGGACTTAGACAGTTTATCAACGAGTAATTCAGTCGACTGAACGTGAAGATTCAGTCGACTAAAAAATTTCTTGGACTTGGACAGTCAATCAGCAAAGAATTCGGTCGACTGAAAGTGAAGATTCAATCAACTGAATTCACATCCCTTATAAATCCAGTATTTCAGTCGGCTGAATTATTTAATTCAATCGCCTTAAATAACATCCCCAAATAATCCATTATTTCATTCGGTTGAATTCTCTAATTAAGTCAACTGAAATGACCCTTAGATTGTTTTGTACAATTTTGGCTTTCTTTTGGTCATTTCAAACACACTTGATAGGTTTTGGGGACTAAATCATATCCTAAAATTCCATTTGGATGCATAAGTTTAAACTTGGTATCCTAGGGTCCACTAAAGGGTGACTTGAGCCATGGCGTTCAAATGTTTAAGCACTTTTACAACACAATTTCCTAAATACTCATGATTAAACTCTATACATAATTTTGATCTTCCAAGTTCTTGATTTTCAGTCTTTGAATTTTATAAGACATTCGATCTCCAAGATTTGACTTGATGTACAAGGCTTGATATCATCGACTTGATCTTCATATCATCAACTTGATCTTCATGATATCCAATACATGCTTTCTTAAATGTGATACATGTCTCATAGAGTAATACCATTTAACATATTAAATATCACACTTTAATAGTTTGTGGTCATAAAAAATACCTATATATCCCTGTGTTGAAACCTTGGGGCTAACATAGGACAATCTCAAAATTCATATAAGACAATTAAATTGGGTCATGGGAGTGCTAAAAATGCTTATCCATAAACTTAAAATGAAAATAATACTCTAATCACAAAAAATAAATTAGTTGACAATCCAACTTTTAAGTTCAATTGCTCCACCAATCATGTCAACAAAGCACTAATCATGAAAACTATCAAATTCTAGAGAATAAAATGGGCCAAAACACCTTAATTTTTTGTTTTTTAAGACCAAAATAAAAAAATTAAAAAAATATTTCCATATTTGATATTTAATTCAATATAAAAATACATCAAACAAACATCAATTGAAAATAACATAAACAAAGAAAAAATAAGCATTTTCAATCATTGTTTTAAAACCAACTATGTGTCAAACTCAATCAAACTCTTATAACAACAAGTTGTTTGAGTATGGTTCAAAGAGATTTCAACCATAGTCAAACTCAATTACACTGTAGTATCATCATGATGTAATAAATGATAATATATAATAAATAAATAAATAATATTTAAAATAAAATAAAACATAAAAACTATAAACATGTAAAATAATAAAATACAAATCAAATAATTATAAAAACGACCACAATCACTTAAAAAAAAAACAATTTTCACACTAATAAAATACAAAATAGAAAAAAAATTCAACAATCCAAAATCAAACAATTACAAATTTCAAATTCTAATTCCGCATTTATAATTTGATGTTTTAGTAGTAGATAAACACCAAAATTTTATAAATTACACCAAACTAAAATAACAAAGTTATCAGTTCTTGAGTTAAAATACATCACATTTGATGAGATATAATGAACTTATAAAATCAAATAAAATAGACAACTAAAATAAAATTGGGAATTTTTAATGAAAATACTTTGAAGACTGCAATTATGTATTAAAGTGCCTTCAAAAATTTTAATCTGACCTAAATGTCTTGTACCATCACTCAAACTCTTTTAAACGAGAAAACTCACATTCACTAGCGCAAATTGAAGTTTCCTTTTATAATTTGTAGCATGTAAATTATATTACTAGCCCATAAATTGAATTAATAGTGTATAAATTGCAATGTTATCCAAAATTTGCACATATTGAATTATTAGCTTATATACCTGTCACTAGCACATGTTTTTTTCTTATACATATTATTTTATAACTTAGATAAAAAAAAAAAAAGTCATTATAGTCCAATGATGAAGATACTTATTTCGTGTAAATGAATTCAGCCCAAATCTTGAAAATGGTTAATTTTCACTTGTACCATTTTTTCATATTTTGATAAAGAATGAGTAATAATTAAAGGACGTTCATTTCTCCAAGCCCAACCTAAATATCGCTTGGATAAAAATTATTTATTCGACATATCAGACTTTCAAGCATGTTTATTTTTTAAACCCAAGCATAGTTAAATACAAGCTTGACCGACATCAATATGTTTTATATAAAATTACCAAACCTAGCCACAACTTAAATAAACAAGCTTCAACAAACCCATTTATTTAAATAAAAATAAGACTCAAGCTTTTACTTAAAATCTAAATAGACCTGTCTAGCTTATACTTGACAGAACTTGACTTTAAAAATAAAGAGGCTTAAAAACTTGAAACCAAGCCACCAAACAAAAATATTTGTCCAACACTATTTATTTAGGACAAACTTAGACAAATTAACACTTCTTAATTATTAGTAACTCTTTTTTAAAAAAATGAAAAACTAATAAAAATGAAAAAAATATTCATGAACAAGATTTAAACTCAAAGACTTTTAATTATGCAATAACAACACAATTTTTGTGATGATCATTGTCACAAATACCATTCTTAAAAAATTAACGCCAACTATTAATCAAGGATATTTTCAAATTCTCTAGTTTTTAAAGGAAAAATCTCACAGAAAATATAAATATTTAAAAAATAATATAAATAAAAGAACATGATTCCCAAATTGTTAATAATCACTAGTTATTAATTTCCGATGATAGAACATTTCTATCTATTCTTAGTTTTATAACTGTAGACTAATCTTTTCTAAATATAGATTTATAAGTAGTCTGTTATGTATTGCAATACATTGAATTTTGTAAATTCATTTTAACTTCCAAATCCATTCTAATTTAACAATGTAATTAATTATTTTATATTTTATTTTTAAGAGCCAAAGCAAGAAAGCAACTTACAAAACAAGATTTACCTTCTAAGTTTTTAACTCTAAAATGAAATTGTTATGATGATGAAATTTTTTTATTAAGCATAGAGATTTTATTTTTAATTAATAATAATTAGATAACAAAATTATTAGAAAAAATTATGAGGTATAATTAATTATGTTATATTGATATAATAAAAAATAAAAAGAGCTTATAATAATGATGACAATAGCAAAAATATTAGATGATAAATATAATATCAAATTATTATAACAAGGCAAATAAAAAAAAAATGTTACTGACTTTTACTTTTCACATAAGTATTTTTATTTTATTATTTTCATCCAAAAATAATTCTTTAGCAAACTATTATACTATTATAGTACACAAAACCTAAACGGGTGTTTACAGAGTATTCACTTTGGTATCTTTTAATAAACCCTAATCTTCTTCCCATTTCCCTCCAAGTCGCCGCCCTCTTTTGATATCAAAAAATCTAATCTTGTCCACATTTCCCTCTATAGAGCTTATAGGTGATGTCATAGATCCAAGATTTTAACTATACTCACCACAGAGTAGAGTCAACGTATTTCCACATATTAAAAAAAAAAAAATACAATTTATTCAATGCTTTTAACCAAAGTTGTAATTTATGGACAAGTAATACAATTAATACAAGAAAGCTTAATTTTGACTGAACATAGAAGACACAGTGCCCCAATTAAATTTACTAAGGTTAGTAGACCCAATAAAATAATGTGTTAGAAATTTTGAAATTAAGCCAGAAGCTATTTATTTCAACAATTTAATTATGCCATGTTAAAAAATTTAAATTTTTATAGTTTACTTCATGGTTCTAATTATACCTTCTGTTCAAAATAGTGCGAAATATCTAAGTTAGTTAATTTTATTTAAAATTTATAAATTATTTTAAAAAATAACATATAATTAGACCAAAGCATGCTCCCTCTCATACCTAAACAAAACTACTACACTAAGAACTACATGACAATGTAGCCTGTACCGATCATTGAAACAAATCTCATTCTTGGAAACAAATCTCATTCTTGGAATATTAACAGCAAACATAAAAATATATATGAGAATTTAACAAGAGAATCTTGCAGAAAATATATTATTTAAAAAATAATAAAAATAAAAATATTTTCTTGACAAAAAAAACATCAGAGATATTTGTTACATAGTTACAAATACCATCAATACAAAAGAAGCAAGTTTAATTGGATCTTGAACTTGACTATTATTACAAAATCAATCACTTCAAATTAGACAATTGTGCAATAATACTTTAATAATAACCACAAAATCCAAAGAGCAGTTTCAAGCCAAATTATGTACCCCATATTTGGTGGATTAATAGTCCAATGAACTTAAATTTGGCCGAAGTTCAAATTCATTCATTAATACGAAGCAGACAATCAAATGGCAATACAAGCATCCTTATGTTTTGTGAATCTATCTCCAACGATTAATTTGGGCAGCCCATTCGGACACCCCCTTTTTCTGCAACGGAACACCCCTTTTCAAAATTTATGTGCAAATTACCGTTTTACCCTCCCGCTCAAAATCCTTCGAACAATTATATAGGCAAATTTTCACATACTTCGAACCATAGGATCCTTCGAAAGATCATGATTAGGATCCTTCAAAGGATCATCAAGATCCTTCGAAGGAATGGATGTTACAGTAACAAAAATCAACAGTAAATTTTTATTTTTTTTTAAATTTTAAAGTTATTTTTTAAGCACTCTGTATTTTCAAAATTTCTCAAATTAAATATCCGAACTAATTTCGATAGCCTAGTAAAAATACTTTAAGACTTTAAGGTCTTTTGACACTCCTAAATATTTAAAACACGGTATTTTACAAATAAGGATATCCCTAGAGTGTATCAAAAACACATTTAGGAGTGTCAAAAGACCTTTAAGTCTTAAAGTATTTTTATCAAACTATCGTAATTAGTCCGAATATTCAATTTGATAAATTTTAGAAATACATAGTACTTAAAAAATAATGGTCTATGTTTAAAATATAGACAGTTATTTTTAAGTACTGTATATTTTCAAAATTTCTGAAATTAAATATCCAGACTAATTACAATAACCTGATAAAAATACTTTAAGACTTAAAGGTCTTTTGACACTCCTAAATGTGTTTTCGACACGCCCTAGGGATACCCTTTGTAAAATACTGTGTTTTTAATATTTAGGAGTGTCAAAAGACCTTAAAGTCTTAAAGTATTTTTATCAGGCTATCAAAATTAGTCCGAATATTTAATTTGAGAAATTTTGAAAATACAGAGTGATTAAAAAATAACTTTAAAATTAAAAAAAAAAAAAAAATTTACTGTTGATTTTTTGTAGCATCCATTCCTTGGAAGGATCTTGATGATCCTTTGAAGGATCTTGATGATCTCGATGATCCTTTGAAGGATCCTAATCATGATTCTTTGAAGGATCAAGGAAGGATCCTATTGTTCGAAGGATGTGAAAATTTACCCATATAATCGTTCGAAAGATTTTGAGCGGGAGGGCAAAATGGTAATTTGCACATAAATTTTGAAAAGGGATGTTCCGTGACAGAAAAAAGAGGTGTCCGAATGGGCTGCCGTTTAACAATCTAACGTCTGCAAATATCACCACAATGACTTGTGGTCCACTTTTTGAAACTCGCTGTCTGATTGGACCCTGTTGATAACAAGGTAACATAGGTGTCAGCCACGGGGATTTTTCCCTCCAAATTCTCTCATGCCAATTAGGGACCATAAATTCTTTTATTATATTTTAAATAGTTAATAATGCATACCAAAATACAAATACAAATCTATTAGACAGCTCATTCGGATATCCCTTTTTCTGCCACGGAACACCCCTTTTCAAAATTTATGTGCAAATTACCGTTTTGCCCTCCCGCTCAAAATCCTTCGAACGATTATATAGGCAAATTTTCACATCCTTCGAACCATAGATCCTTCGAAGGATCATGATTAGGATCCTTCAAAGGATCATGCTTCGAAGGATCATGATTAGGATCCTTCGAAGGAATGGATGCTACAGTAACAAAAAATCAACAGTAAATTTTTATTTTTTTTTTAATTTTGAAGTTATTTTTAAAATTATTTTTTAAGCACTTTGTATTTTCAAAATTTCTCAAATTAAATATCCGGACTAATTTTGATAGCCTGATAAAAATACTTTAAGTTCTTTTGACACTCCTAAATATTTAAAACACAGTATTTTACAAATAAGGGTATTCTTAGGACGTGTCGAAAACATATTTAGAAGTGTCAAAAGACCTTTAAATCTTAAAGTATTTTTATCAGGTTATCGTAATTAGTATGGATATTTAATTTCAAAAATTTTGAAAATACACAGTACTTAAAAATAACTGTCTATATTTTAAACATAGACCGTTATTTTTTAAATACTATGCATTTCTAAAATTTATCAAATTGAATATCCAGACTAATTACGATAACTTGATAAAAATACTTTAAGACTTAAAGGTCTTTTAACACTCCTAAATGTGTTTTTAACGCACCCTAGGGATACCGTTATTTGTAAAATACTGTGTTTTAAATATTTAGGAGTGTCAAAAGACCTTAAAGTCTTAAAGTATTTTTATTAGACTATCGAAATTAATCCGGATATTTAATTTGAGAAATTTTGAAAATACAGAGTGCTTAAATAATAATTTTAAAATTTAAAAAAAAAATAAAAATTTACTGTTGATTTTTTGTTACTGTAGCATCCATTCCTTCGAAGGATCTTGATGATCCTTCGAAGGATCCTATGGTTCGAATGATGTGAAAATTTGCCTATATAATCTCAAGATCATTTGAAGGATCCTATGGTTCGAAGGATGTGAAAATTTGCCTATATAATCGTTCGAAGGATTTTGAGCGGGAGGGCAAAGCGGTAATTTGCACATAAATTTTGAAAAGGAGTGTTCCGTTGCAGAAAAAGGGAGTGTCCGAATGGGCTGCCTTAATTTGTCTATAATCAAATGATCAAGTCATGAGTGCAGATATTGGCTGATACGAAACATATCAACTGTACAGTCTATTTCTCGATCGATATATATATCGATCTGATATCGGCCGGCATAATTTACATCGATAATTAAAAAAAAAAATCAAAAGATGATGGACCCAAATCAAAATATCAGCCCAGATTCAGCATATCAACCGAGAGAAAGCACGGATCAAATCAATGGCAAATCTTAGAATAAAATAGAGCAAAATAGAAAACACTCCTACCATCCAAGAACCATAAATAAAATCTATAAGATCTACATCTCAGACAAAAAAAAAATAGAAAGAATTAAATTAACTTTAGCCCAACTCAATCTAATTTGCATTTCATTTGGTCCAATCAGGCCTTTAAAAACATATACTTGATGTAGATTTAACCTGAAATGACCCATTCAAATCCACATTTATGCAGGGCCTTCAGTTTAGGTCCTTATCTCATGTGGGCCTTACTCAAAGTAGATCAGCCCAAGAAGGAGGAGGGTTAATCTAGCATAAAGAAGCCTCAGATAGTCGATCTGAATCCACAAAATCATTTTAAGTCTGAAAATTCCAAACTTAAATCACTAAACATGCAAGTGTATCATCATTGGCTTCCAAATTCCAGCTCCTCGCATCAGGAAGTTCGATGTTCTAACTTAGGATTTGTAATAGAAAATAAATTTTAACACCCAAACAAACAGAAACAGTATAGAAACCATTCTTGTGGGTACAACACCTTGTAGAAAACATTTTTTTATCAATATTTTAGACTTTGGCCAAAATTTCTGAAAAGAACAAAAAAGATTTCTAAATACAATGAAAAATGTACCAGGAGACAGGTAACATGATGCCATGAAATAAAAAACACACATCATGCTGTTTAATACTGGAAATGATCTTGTTCTATGCTTCTCAACATGAATTAACACACCCCATTTATATGAAGGGGCAGCTCAGTCAGTAAGAAGCAACAACCAAACCAGATTAGCAAAACAGGCCCAAATATAATCAATAAAAGCAATAACAAATCAGCTTAATTGGAGAATTAAAAAAAAAAGGCTCAAATCAGATGAACAAACAAAGCGCGACTGCAAACACAAATGAGGTTAAATGAAGCAGCCCATATCAGACAATCAAAAGCAACAGCCAGTCAGTAAAGCAGATTCAATCCGATAATATACTAACTGAAGCAGCCCAAATCAGATTAAATAAAGAAGACCCAAATCAGATTAACAAAAGCAAACCCAAATGAGATATGAGAACAACCCCAAATTCAGATTGACAACAGACATATCATGTTATGATTAGAAGAATCAACAGGAAATGAGATTGAAAAAAGAAACGCAAATCCACAGTACCAAAACACATGAGTAAAAGCAACCCCGAGTTAGATTTGCAAAAGTAAACCCCAAATCAGATATACTGAAGTAGCCAATCAAGTAGCCAGATTGGAGAAAGGGCTAACGAAAAAACAAAAAGAAAGATCAACAAAAGCAACCGCAAATCACCAAATCCAAATGGAAATAGAAAACCCAAATCAGATTTGAGAAAAAAAATCAAAAACACAGAAAGATAACCCCAGACAAGGTAGATTAACAAGATTTAAAAAAGAACAACAAAGAAAGAAAGAAAGAAAATGCAGATAAAATGTAATGAACACAAAGCAGAGATTTAGAGACAAGTGCAACGCCTCTATCAAAGTGAGATCTGCGTTGTGCTGAATAAAATCATTGCTTTACGCTTTCGTTGACGCGTCCGTTGAAAGAAAGTAAACCAACGAGCGCAACGCCTTGCAAAAGCGGATGCTGAATATTCACATACACGGAGAATTGGTATATCCAATTCCACTGAAAACCCTAAACCCAATGAAACCCTAAACCCACAACATCAGTTGCGTATTTGCAGCTTTGCGTCTTTGTTTGGAAACTTATCTATTTATAGGAGATGGGATGGTATATTCTCAAATGTCAGTCTTCCACAACCTAAATCTATTCTGGTTCTCAAAGGATTTAACCAACGATATTATGTGGTTTGTATTTATTATATTTATTTAACAATAAAAAATTATTTTTTTAAAATATTTTTTAAGTTGATATAAATTTATAAAAATAAATATTAAATCTGACACTCATTTTGAAGCTTTTTCCAGTGAAAAAAAATCTGTTCTTGACTCAATCACTCATTTTTTTGGTGTTATAAAATAATAATAAAATGTATTTTAAAAATAATTTTTATGTTTAAATTGATTTAATGAATATGATATGATGTGATTTGTAAAACTAGTCAGAAAAGATACATGTCAAAATATTTATAACCCAACTTCCATAAATCTAACTAGTCAAATAGCTCCTATTTTAATACTAAAATAAAATGATTAAAGGAAACTTTTGTTTATATTTTATAAACAAATTTTTAATCACTTCATTAGATTGATTGGAAAGGTTAATAAGATAGAAATATTATCAAGAAATTTATTTACATGTTTAAAATAATTTTGATTTGTTTCAAAAGACTATTGAGAGGTTTATTTAGATAGAAATATCATTAATATTGAATGGTCTATGAAGGTAAATCTTTCTTCATTTTATTGTATGTTTTTAGGTTATTGATAGGTGGCCCTCTTCTTTTCAATGATAAACGCACCCGCACCATCCAATAGGGTCGGGCTTGTACTTACTCTGGAACAAAGATTTTTTAATCTAGACCCGATCTGACCCGAGATCCTTGAATTATCTGCCTTTCGAGAACTGACCCGACCCTAGAAAAATACCCAAGAACCAGAAACAAGACCTGAGAACCCAACATTGTTAACAAAAATCTCCAACCATATAGACAAAATGTTTATGATAAAACGTAAAATGGAAATAAAGTAAAAAGTCTTATAAAATTAAAAATAAAGAGGTTCAAAATGAAAGAAATAAAATACTTTAATATAATTGCATGGGAGAGACAACTAGTGTCTGATGTTTTTGTGTAATTATATATATCATATGTTAATTACAATATTTTGGGTCAATCTAGATGTTTTTCTCTACTTAATCTGACTTGACTTTAAGAAAATCATGCGTCTTCAAGACTTTGGACCAACTTGACCCTAAACCCAATGATGTTTAACCTGACTCTAGCTATTTTCAAGTTAGATACATGCATGTTCAGATTTTTTTTTTTTAAATAAAGATTCTATAATGACCCGTCCCGCTAGAGCAATATTGTCCGCTTTGAGCCTACACAATAGATCCACACGGCTTTGCTTTGACGAGCCAACTCACTGTTGCTCCCAAAAGGCCTTGTGCTAGAAGGAGGAAGGCTACTACTTATATATCAGGGAATTTCTAATGCCACTAATAATGTGCGACTTTTTGGAGAAGAGTGTTACAGATTCAATTTATTCACGCTAAAGAAAAAAGATACAGAGTCCCAAACAGATTTATTCAGTTTTTACCCAACCTAACTTGCATCCTTATAGTCTAGCCTCTACCAAACTTAGCAAAAATCATGGGAATGAAATTGGACTCGGCCCAAACAATTTAGATGTTTCTCTCTTTCTTTTAATTGATCTCTCTGTACTAAAATAGTAGTACAGATAAAAGGACCCAATGCCTTAGGCGCCTCTGTTCATGAATATTTATAGAATTTTCATGGAAGAAAAGTAAGATTTTAAGCAAAATAAAAATCAAAGTAAAATAAAACCGCATAAAGAATTTTATGCATAAACTCATGTAAGTCCAGAATTTCGCAGATGAACCAAACAGTTTGTACAAGAAATGACGACTTCATAAATGAGCTAGGCCAACAAGTTGGGCCTAATTCAATTCATGTGGCCAAATCCAACAAACTGGGCTCAATATGGACTCTGGCCTGACAAATTGAATGATCCCCCTGTCTGAATCCTCATAAATTTCATGCGGGTTATATTTTCTTCACAGAGGCTCTGGAATGTGGGCTTAATTCAAAATTAGTAAGCTCTAAGAGTAGTTCATTTCTTAGCAATGCTTGTATATTTTTCTTTTCTATCCGCGCCACCATTAATTCGTCCTCAAACTCTATTCTTTTTGGCTTTCTAGACCTCAATCTTTTTTCCCTTAAACAAGTTCTTTGTTGTGTTTAATAGTAAAATTCTCCAAGTCATGAGCCCACTAGTTAAGGGCTTCAAATGACTCTACAGGAGAAACCAACAATGGTTATGTGTCTCTCCTTCAATCTAACATGCTATTGTTGTGTTTCTCGTAGGCTGCGTTTGCATAGAGGTAATATGAAAATCGCTTACTCGAAAAGGGTTTTCAAAAGTTGAGGAAGAGGATAAAAGTTGAGTTTTTACCCCTCTTAATTACCAATAGTGTCACTTTATAAACGTGACCCAACGTGGGCCAAGAATTCACATGGATCTCCTCAGCTGCATACTTTTCAAATTATGGAACATTGTATCCTAGTGAAAATGGGACATCATCCATGTGTTTTGGATATGAATTTTGGTAATCAAATGTGGTTCTATCACTAGGAGTTGTGACTTATTTTACACTATGAAGCACAAACTCCTTGAGTCGTTGAGTGAGTCCAAATTGGAAATCGTTGGTGAAGAGTTTGAGGGTTGTCCTTTTGACATTTCACCCTGTTGCACCATCAAAGTGACAATGTTTGCTCCCTTTTCAGTTAGACCAGTTAACAGGCTGAGTTCGGGTCAGGCTTTGTCAAAAACGTTCGAGTTCATTTATATCTACAAACGCTTGGATCCGTTCAAAGCCCGTTATACTTTTAAAGTTAAAGCCCAAATCCGCACTTAAGGCCTGTTTATTTTGCACTTACAAACTGTTTCTTATTTATTTAATTTTTTTCTTTGTAATTTGAAAATTTAACGTGGTTGTTGCCAAGCATGACAGGGGGACCTGCTTAGTAGCCTATCTGATTTTGTCTCAAATTGTACATCTATGGGCCCCTCTGGCCTCTTTTGTTCTGGTATTTTCAGAAATCTTTTAAATCCTGGGCTGCTTTTAGTTCGGCCTCTTCCCTAGGTGCCTGTTGGGGCTGTTGTCTCGCTGGACCCGGGCTGTGAGCATTAAATTTTGTATTCTTTGGACTCTCCATTTTTTAATGAAATTAGCCTTTTGCATTAAATTTTTTTTTTTAAAATATAACCGTACAGATTGGAAATATATTAAAATACATACTATTAGTTAAACTTTAATTTCAAGAATCAATTTCAAGTTACTCGATCTTGATAATCAAAGTTAGCAGATGTCTTTAAAAAGATGACGCCTGGTGAGTTTGACAGTTAACATCAAGTTGTTAGAAATTGATTTTTCAGATAGAATTTATGGTTGGTATTTAAGTCTTCTTTCAATCAGTACAATTATATTTTCAATTTATAAAAAAATAAAAAATAAATGGGCTTAAAAACTCAAACGGGCTTCAATGGGCTTTAAGCAAAAGCCCGAACTCTACTTAGAGATAAAAAAATTTATTCAAACCCGTTTATTTAGGCCGGACTCAAGTTATGTTCGGACAAATAAACACCCTTATTTTCAGCCAACTTTTATTGAAATGTGACCTCATTTTATCGCCTGAGTTAGCATTTGATGATGTAAATACTTAATTAATACCTTGAACCAAACATTTAAGTTGTAGAGTGAGTTTTTACGGGTGTAACACCACATGCAACAAAAATAGTGGTGTCAATGCTTTCGAATATTGACATATGGAAAGAAGAGTTTCCATCCTCTAATTACATGAGCCATTCTCACATTTCAAGGAGCCTCTCAATTGGTAATCATATCAACCTAAAATGTTACTTTAATTAGCTTTGTTTGTGAGTTTGATCCACGCTCAAATTTCTTTGGGCCACTCTTTATAAAGGGATGTCGTAAGTTTTAGCTTAATTTTCAGAAACTTTTTGTTGAAATTTAAAGCTAAGATTTGAGTGAAATTTCAGGAATCTTCGCTAAATTTCAGGTGAAATTTAAGAACTTTGGTAAAAAATTCTAGTTAATTGTTTCAGAATTGGTTTTGGTGAAATTTCTAGAATTTAAAGTTAAAGTTTCAACTTAAATTTTGGCTAAAGTTTTAGCTGAAAATTAAGGAACGTTAGGTTGAAATTCTCGGCTTGAATTTTAGACTTCAATTTCAAAAATTTCCATTTGAAATTTTAAGTCAAAAATACCTTCATAAATTAAGCATTTCTTCAAAAATCTTGAAAAAAAAAAGATTTGTAGGAGTGAAAGATCTAATGAAGAACTCCAACTTAGACAATGTACATTGACGAAAATGGACTGGAAATGTAAGTCCTAACCCAGCTCAGACTGCCGAGTCCATGATGGCTGATCCAAGTGAAATGAAAAGTGGGAGTGGGAAGAAAAAGATTACACATCGGAAGTAAGAGACTTCTGTATCGCCCCAACCTGAAGGTGGGTCCAAAACGCTACTAATTTTTTTCTTTTTATATCCTTACTAATTCTTAACTAGGATGGATCAATAGTTATGCCCGGAAATAAATGTCACACATGTTCTTTACGTGTAAACTCAAACATGTATCATATGTCTACCCGTTTACAAGCACATATCATACAACAAATATTTCTATCATAAAAAGATAATATCATTTATATCAGTATTATTAACAGTAACATGGTGGTTCATCATAATTTAAAACATCATAAGTACCACATGCGGTACTTTATACAAAACACGTTTCAAAAGAACCAACAGTCAAAATAAAATGAAACTCCTGTTTGTGGGAATTACAAGCATCCGCAACAGCTTTATTCACCCTAAGCTTGAAAGTGAGGTTTCTCCTCCTCCTGTACATCTCCTGAAATGTGAATGGTGTGAGCTAACCAGCCCAGTGAAGAGAACATAACAATACAGTGTAATAAAATATCAGGTTAGACAAATCAACATCATCATCATAATTGGTTTATCATGCCAATATATCAAGTCATCCTTATTACTGCCGATATCCACCGTAACACCTAGGCACTATACTAACTATGAAGCATTAAGTCTCGATACGGTCAAAATGCAACATCTTGCAAGAACATCTCTGACACACTTGGGCCGGTACTGACTGTAATACCCTGCCCCTTCTCATTTTTGTGGACGACATTATGATTTATGCAATGTATAAAGTTGGGCTTGAAGAATTTGATGGCTTCATTATTTCATTCACAATCTAAATATATATATATATATATATATATATATATATATATTTATATATATATATATATAGCCACAAATCTGTGATGTAAGGCCCGTTAGATGCGTTGTTGCGTTGAGTAACGCCCGTTCAATTTGCAGTTGAGCGGGTCATGACCCGTTCAGGCTGTAGAAAGGGGCGGGGCGTTACAGTTGGTATCAAAGCTGGTTCAACTCTCTGCCTGAGGGTGTGGGCTTGGTTGTTGTGTGTGCAGAGCTGGGGACGGCTCTGGCTTTAAGGGGGTAGATTGTAATACTCTGCTCCAAAAAGTCCCACATTGCTAGTGGCATTGGAAGTTCCCTGGTATATAAGTAGTGGCCTTCCTCCTTCTAGCATAAGGCCTTTTGGGATCAATAGTGGGTTGGCTTGCCAAAGCAAAGCCGTGCGGGTCCGTGTGTTTGCCCAAAGCGGACAATATTGTGCTAACGGGACGGGTCGTTACAAATGGTATCAGAGAATGGTTCAACTATCTGTCTAAGGGTGTGGGCTTAGTTGTTGTGTGTGGAGAGTAGGGGACGGCTCTTGCTTTAAGGGGCGTAGATTGTAATACCCTGCTCCAAAAAGTCCCACATTGCTAGTGGCATTGGAAGTTCCATGGTATATAAGTAGTGGCCTTTCTCCTTCTAGCACAAGGCCTTTTGGGAGCAACAGTGGGTTGGCTCGCCAAAGCAAAGTCGTGCGGGTCTGTGTGTAGGCCCAAAGAGGACAATATTGTGCTAGCGGGACGGGTCGTTACAAATGGTATCAGAGAATGGTTCAACTATCTGTCTGAGGGTGTGGGCTTAGTTGTTGTGTGTGGAGAGTAGGGGACGGCTCTCGCTTTAAGGGGCGTAGATTGTAATACCCTGCTCCAAAAAGTCCCACATTGCTAGTGGCATTGGAAGTTCCATGGTATATAAGTAGTGGCCTTCCTCCTTCTAGCACAAGGCCTTTTGGGAGCAACAGTGAGTTGGTTCGCCAAAGCAAAGCCGTGCGGGTCTGTGTGTAGGCCCAAAGCGGACAACATTGTGCTAGCGGGACGGGTCGTTACACTGACACACCTGGGCCAGTAGATGCAAACCGACACACCTGAACCAGTAATCGACACACCTGGGCCTATAATAGTTCAGCAGTTGACGGTATGGGGAGGCAGTATCATAATCATCATAATGCTCAAATTCATAAGTATTTCATCATCAATAATCACAATATACGATAAACATTGTTACTATCAATAAGCACATTTTATAATAGTGCATCATGTCTAAGCATATAAGTGGGTTCATTAAGTCTGATCGTTGAAGCCACTCATTACACTAAATCCTCTTAACCTGATTTACTCTTACTGCAATGTTAAGTCTCCTCACCGAAAATTTGGAGTATCGCAGTATCTGTCAAATACACAACATAGAAATACAATGAATCATATAGTCAAACAAAATATATATATATATATATATATATATATATATACAATACATCATACATTCATAGTATTTCAAATCCTTCTATCTTATTTTTTAGAACAACTCCAAGGGAAATGGATAGAATCTCCTAAATGCGTTACTATCAATTTTAATTACAATAATCCATCAATATAAATAGGTGCTCAGGCTACAACACATATTGTCTTCTGGAAATGACCATAGAGACATATTGAGTTAGGCATAAAGATATAAGATGCTTAGGCCACTACTCGTATATTGAGTTAGGCCTAGAGATGTATGATGCTCAAGCCACTACTCGTATAATGAGTTAGGCCTAGAGATCACTCAGTGTCTGAACCTTTCTTTTCTACCGAGTGTCGAAGTTAATCGCTCAGCTACTGATAGCTATCGGACTGCGTTTCCGCTATGCCACAGATTCGAGAGTATCGACCTAGAAGTGAATACATAATAGTTATTTATATAATAAAATAATACAACCAATGGTTGGTATCATTTTTAATTTAATGATTTTCAAGATAAATTACTGAAACAAATAGTAT
Source organism: Chimonanthus salicifolius (assembly GCA_013350335.1). Taxonomy (NCBI): domain Eukaryota; kingdom Viridiplantae; phylum Streptophyta; class Magnoliopsida; order Laurales; family Calycanthaceae; genus Chimonanthus; species Chimonanthus salicifolius. The sequence continues at coordinate 10,798,519 of CM023532.1, forward strand.
TCCAAATTTAAAAACAAACCAATCTTCTCATTTTAAATAAATAAACACATAATACTTTTATAGATCAAAATTAATAAAGTATTTTAAACTTAACTTAACCATACATTTTCTTAAAATCATTAAAAGAATTAACTATATTATAAGATACACCCCTTTAAATCCAAAATAAGTTAAGTAATCAAACTAAAGAAATAAACTCCTTAATATAATGCATTTTTATTAAAACAATAGTAAAATGAAAACATTAAATTAATACGTTAATATACTTGCATAAAAAAAAAAAAACAAGGTTGAAGAAATCATAGTACTAATAATACAGTTGAGGTTATAAGGCCGATAGCATTACAGTTACTCTAAAAAGTGGGAAACAGGGAAAGTCAGTATTTGAAAAAAAAAAATCAAGATAGCTAACTATTGTAAGTTTTATGGATATTCAAAACTTGGAAAACAGTATGCATTACCTTAAATTGTATCAAACCAAAACATTAAAATATTTAAGAATGTATTTGAAACAACTACTCAATAATAAAGGAATTAAACCTATGCTGTGAATGCATAGCCTGAGTGAATCATCACCTACAATTCGATGATTCACTGCATGGTAAAGATAATATAAAAAAAAAATTTAATTGTCTTATTATATTTATTTCCCATTAGTTTAAATCTTTTAATTAGACACAAACAAAGTTTAACTAAATAAATCCAACTGGTCCAAATAATTTTATTTTAAAAATCATAATCATTGTACAAATTCAGATAGTAATACATTTTCAATATTAATTGATTTTAATAAAATTGCCATTTAAACAAATTTTCATAAATCAAATTGTATTACTTTAAATGATCTAAGAATTATATTTTCAAAATCTAAAAAAAATACAATGTGATAGTCTAATACAAATTGGACAGGTCGTTACAAATTGGTATCAGAGATGAGTTCAACACTCGAACTGTGTGGCCTACTACCTTCCACTGGATTCATTGAATCGAGCCAGGGACGGCTCTGGACTTTTAGGGGTGGATTGTGAGACCTTGAACCAGCCCAGACGGCCAAGTCCATGATGGCTGATCCAAATGAAATGCGAAGTGGGAGTGGGAAGAAAAAGATCCCACATCGGAAGTGAGGAACTTTTGCATGGGGTTTTATAAGTTGTATCACCCATCCACTCAAGTGAGATGTGTTTTGGGCCTACCGTGTGGGCCAGGCCCAATCCAAAACCGTGAGGGCTCTCTTTTGAGCCCAGAGTGGATAATTTCTTACTGAGTTGAGTCCTAAGCCCTGCTCTCGGGTCGAGTCGTTACAGGAAATCCCTTGAATATTTTTTTTCCCAACTTCCAGTCGTTGCTGTGTGAACGAACCCTAATATTTAGAAATATAAGAAATCATGTGCTGACAAAATCACCTGAAATTTCAGCTTAGTTATTTAAGAAAATTTGGCTTAAATTCCAATTGAAATTTTGGCCTAATTTTCAGAAATTTAAAACTTGATAGAATCTATCAAAATCTAGATTTGAATTAGATTTTAAATTTAAATTTATTTTATCTCATTAGCTTGCTTTTTTAATTTACCTTATCCTAGAATTTAGATATGTTTTATCTTCAACTTGATGTATTTCATTTTGATTATAAATAAAACAAATGGTCTCTCCCTCTGTGAGAGACACCAAGCAATATTATTTTCACAAAAGTATGATTCTAAATCCGTCTTTTAGAATAGTTGAAGCAACCTACCGGTGATTGGGCCAATTAGATATAAGAACTCAAATCTAATTATAGATTTAGATATCTATCAACTTATCAAGAGAAATATTAAAAATAAATAAAAAAACCAACCGGGTTCGGTTTGGTATTTGCTGAGTCCTATTACAGGGGATTAGTTTGACGGGGTTTTGGGCTTTTGGTACAAATTATAGATATCAACAATTAAGTTTGACTAATTTCTTGATACTTATTCTTCCCCTTGGATCATCTTTTGAAAGTCATTTATTTTATATTTGATAAATTAAGGAATGACCTGAGAAGTTTCAACTCTTCATCAATTGTCTAATAAAAAAATGTTAATATTTCTACCAAATGACAATATAATTTGTCTTAATAAAAATATCAAAGTCGTTCGAACTGCTAAGCAAGTGGCTGAGAGGTGAAGTAAGAGTAATGACAATAATATACTAATAATAACTTCTAAGAATAATAACTATGTACGATATAAAATCTTTTAATAGCTTAAACATGATGCAAGAAACTAGGTTTGGACAAGGTAAGATTTTATAATGGAAAAAATATATAAGTTGGTGACACATACTTCTCAACAAATTTAAAAAAAAAAAAAAAGAGACTAAAAAAATATTGATGAGATATGTGGTCAAAAACTCGAAATATTTAATGAGGAAAATTACACAAATATTTGTGATTGCATGATCAGACACGACAACTCTTAGTCGATATCTAATCCTTGTTCAAAAACTTAAAATATGTCGAGCTTAAAAATTCATTAATTTTTAGAAAAAGAAATTGAAACTACTCATTAAATCGCTTGACTTGAATTTATTATCATCATTATTAAAACTATATTTTTCTCTTTCTTTATAGTTCTTATAACTCTTCTCTACTTGTCATGATTTATTTATGCAAACATTGAAGCAAACGTACAACAATGGCTACATTCTTTTTAAGAGAGAAGATTTACTCTTGCTCTGGTTTATACTTTATACAACTCAGTATGGTCAAAATATTTAAAAAAGAAGATGTTGAAACATGTCCTCTTAATGGGCTCAACGAAGTAAAAAATATGTTATTTGAATCATATGCTTACTTGGTCTAGTTAAATATAAAAAATGATTTTAAAATTTATATTTTATTTTTTAGTATAAAACTATAAAAATTAATGGATTAACTTAGACAAAAATCACAAGTTCCTTTTACGTTAGAAATTTTGTTTTTTAAGTCTGACATCTTTTTTTAATTTTATATTAAAAATAAAATATATAATAAAAAATATATTTGTATATTAAAATATATCTGATAAATACGATTTAAATAAATATTTGACAGGAGTGTCAAACCGGGACCGAGATGGATAATGGGTATAACTCTCTTCGCTCGTTGGTTGGACCCGTTCTCTTTGAGATCGGGTCCAAAATCCAAGTCTCTCCTCTCAGGCAAGAGGACCTTTTGACGTAGAAACTGTCAAATTCCTAAACTAAGATTTGATCTGGTCATCCAAATGCTACGTAGTACGAAATATTAAACTTCTCAATCTCTATATAAACAAGGCATTGCCTCTCATCACCTCATATCTAATCTCATTTACCTCATTAATTACTCTTTAATCACTTTCTCACCTCCTAATTGACAAAACTCAAATCCCATCAAGAACAAGAACATGGCATCCCTTCAAGCCTCCTTCAGTCTCATTTCTTCTTCATCTGAAAGGAAATGTTTTGCAACTATATCCATCCCAAAGCTTCAAAAAATCCGCCTGCCACTTCCAAAGATACAAATTAAGACCACTGATAAACTTCAAACAGGCAATACCCAATTGGGGAGGACAACTGAGGCAGTGGATAATCAGAAATCGGTGGCTGACGAGGCTCTGGTCAAGCTCTACGCATTTGCAGAGACGGTGGCCGACCGGGCTGAGATGCACGCAAACATCGGCGAGCAGAGAAACAACTGGAACAGCCTCCTCCTCAACTCCATCAATGCCATCACTCTCACTGCTGCCACCGTGGCCGGGCTCTCAATGATCCCAACTGAGACAAATTCAATGCTTTCTATGAACCTCACGTCGACACTCCTTTATACGGCGGCAACTGGGATGCTGTTGGTGGTGAACAAGATCCAGCCCTCGCAACTCGCCGAGGAGCAGAGGAATGCAGCCCGCTTGTTTCGTCGCCTTCACGAACAAATCAAAACTACAATTGCCATTGGAGATCCAATTATGATGGATGTAAATGATGCAATGGAGAAGATTCTTGCACTCGACAAGGCCTACCCGCTTCCGTTGCTACCCGGAATGCTTGAAAAGTTCCCAGCAGTTGTGGAGCCAGCAAGATGGTGGCCTTCACAACAACAGCGACGACCACAAGAACAGCAATTTTTGGAGACAACGAGCTCGAATGGATGGAGTCGAGAACTCGAAGAGGAGATGAGAGGAGTTCTTGAAGTTCTGAAGAGAAAGGATACAGCAGAGTATGTGAGACTGAGCAACTTGGTACTCAAAGTGAACAAGATTTTAGCTACCGCTGGCCCTTTACTCACTGGCCTTGCTGCAATGGGGAGTGCATTGGCGGGTTCTTCTTCATTTGGGTCATGGGCCGGGTTGGTTGGCGTCGCCGGAGGGGCATTGGCGACAATTGTGAACACGATGGAGCACGGCGGGCAGGTCGGGATGGTGTTCGAAATGTACAGGAACTCTGCCGGCTTCTATCGATTCTTGGAGGAGTCGATTGAATCCAACCTCAACGAGAGAGATGTTAAAAACAGAGAGAACGGAGAAGTGTTTGAGATGAACCTCGCAATCGAATTGGGAAGGAGCATCTCAGAGCTCAAGGAACTTGCTTCTTCTTCTTCTTCCTCTCAGGAGTTTGGAGGAAAGCTCTTCTGATTTCTCAAATACCAACTCCACTTGTGAATATATACGTATTGTACAAATATAATTTTTCATTCTTTTTTACAATTAAATGAGAAATAAATATTGAATTATCAAATTTTTACCGTTTAGAAGTTAATTGTCCTTTGGCTGCTGGTAGAAATGGCTTTAAAAAAATTACATATTAGATGATGGGTACTCATAATAAATAAAACATGAAAAATCGATTTACACAGTAAATTGTGACTATGATGATGATGTATATTATAAAAGATAGACACAAGGGAGGCTCAAAAGTACAAAAAATCTTGTCAAAGTTGCAAAGTTTAGTCAATCCACTCTTGATCGAGCTTAATTCATTTGAGTTTAAACTTGTAAGTTTAACTCGGTATCAGTTTCACCCCGTTCACTTGAATTTTGACTTCTGGATTATCATTTTAAGAATATTTTTAGAAAAAAATTACATAATTATTTTTATAAATAACATGTTATATTATCACAATATATAACTATTTATAGACATTACTATGAAATTGTCATTTCACCTTTTTCTTTTACTTTAAATAAGAAGTAAATCAATAAAAACTTATCCAATAAAAATCCTTACGAGTTAGTTTGATAGTCAATTCTCACCGTTGTTTGTAAGATGCCTTGGTATTAAGACCCCTTAATATAAAAAAGGTCACTCTCCATAGTTTGTACTCAGTGTGTGCAGACAGGGAGGTTTACACATGCACCAAGGATTAAAATTTGAATTTTTTTTTTATTTTGTGGCTAAAATAAATCACACAGATCACTATGATAGTATCAAAAACTCCATTTTTTCAACCACGAGAATAAATTATTTGAGGTGGAGATATGATATGTGAGAAGTTGTTTGTTCAAAACTAAAGAGCATTATGCTTTAATCTCATCATCATCATCATTGCCTAATTCTCATCTATATGGAGTCGGTCTTACAAGTTCTAATTCCTCATTTGGCCCTATAATAAACTATACTCTCAGTAACTCCCCTATGTGTTATATCTTTTTGTATCTCTTTTCTCTATGTTTTCAATAGTCTGCTTCTCCTTCTCATACTACAATTTATATACTCTTGACTCTACGTACTGGTCGTAACTTTGTTCTTCTTCTTATAACAAGTCCAAACCATTTCAAACAAGTTTCTCTCAATTTTTCATCTATTTGGTTTAATTTTAGATGGTTTTTAATAAAGTCATGTTTAAATTTATCCCTAAAAATTAATTCACTTATCGTATCTCCGTCACCTTAACTTTTCCTCTTTACCTTTTTCACATTTTCTTAACTTTTCCTATATTTATGAGATTATGTGTATGAAATTATAGGTGTTTTGATTATTTTTCTAAAATTATTATAACTAAAATTAGTTGTAAGTTTATATACATGGCCTTCTCTAAATGGCGGCACCATGAATTTTCTTGTGGTATTGCATTAGAGCAACAAAGTTAGAACTCAACAATTCATTTTCTAACAACAATGAAAAAAAATTATTCAAAAAATTAAATGATTGGTATTTTCCAATTTTTATAAAAGAAATGCTCAATTACCTTTTCTTTTAAAAAAAATAATTGTAAAATATTATAATAAAAGCATAGTCATTTTTGTATTAAAAATCGTGGTGTTTTTTCTCTTTTAAACAAAAAAAATAAAGGGTTCTCATGTTTTATTATAAAATTGAAGTAATTCTAATTAATTTCCGACTTTCATTTGGGAGAGTATTTAAACAAAACAATTTTTTTTAATAGGAAACCAGTATTTTCAAGGTAGAAAATTCTAATTCACTAATTCAGTGCAGAGAATTTATATTATTTTTCACTTGTTTGATTTCTCTCTTGTCTTATTCAAATTCAATTCTCCCCTTCTCCCGTTTACTTCTCTTCTCTTCAATACAAGCAGAACATAAAACCAATTAGTAATTAAATTTAATATAAAAAAATCTTTGTAGTTTTTTTGAATTTACTTCTGGGAAAACACGAGATACCCAGCGAAGTTTGTAGTTTATCAATGTTTACTCCAGTAAAAGGAAACATTCTTACGCACTCGTGCCAAAAAATAAAATTAAAATATTTATTCCACTTGTCATTGCATACAAATTTTGTTGTACACACATAAAACTAATTTTTAGCGATTTACTTAATTGGAGAATGGAATTATTTTTCTATCTCCACTCTCTCCAATTAACGTCAAATAATTAAAATTTAGTAGTATCACATTGTTCATTTATACATTTGATGACCAACTAATTGTATAACTCTTCTCTCCTTGTCATGGTTTATGCAAACATTGTAGCAAATGTACAATAACTCTCACGTCATTCTTTTAAGAGAAAAGATTTACTCTTGCTCTGGCCTCACACAACTCAGTATGGTCAAGATATTAAAAAAAATGTTGTAATATGTTCTTGGATCCTACAAATTATATCATTCATATCATATTTATTTGGTCTAGTCAAATATAATTTTTTTTTGAAATTTATATATTATTTTTTTAGTATAAAACTATAAAAATGAATAGTTTAACTTGGATAAAGTTTTAAAATCCTTTTACGTTTGAAATTTTTCAATGGTGGATCTACTGAGACACGAGACTTTAGAATTGAAGTTTTGGACGACTAGTGACGCCTGAACACCTCCAGACTTCAAAAAAAGAAAAGCCCAACATCTATTTTTTTAATTTATATTAAAAATAAATTATATATTTAAAAATATTTTTATATTTAAATAAATCTGAGAAATATGATCTAAATAAATATTTTAAAGGAATGTCAAACCAGGACCGGGGTGGATATAACTCTCTTCGCTCGTGAGTTGGACCCGTTCTCTTTAAAATTGGGTCCAAAATCCAAGTCTCTCCTGTTAGGCAGGAGGACCGTTTGACGTAGAAGCTGTCAAATACTCAAATCCCAGAACTAAGATTTGGTCTGGTCATCCAAACGATAAGTAGTACGAAATATTAACCTTCTCAATCTCTATATAAACAAGGCATTGCCTCTCATCACCGCATATCTAATCTCATCTACCTCAATATTTCCTCTTTAATCACTTTGTCTCCTCCTAAATCCAATTGACAGAACTCAAACCCCATCAAGGACAAGAATATGGCATCCCTTCAAGCCTCCTTTAATCTCATTTCTTCTTCATCTGAAAGGAAACTTTTTGCCACTCTATCCACCCCAAAACTTCAAAAAATTCTCCTGCCACTTCCAAAGATACAAATTAAGACCACTGATAAACTTCAAACAGGCAATACCCAATTGGGGAGGACAACTGAGGCAATGGATAATCAGAATTTGGTGGCTGACAAGGCTCTGGTCAAGCTCTACACGATTGCAGAGACGGTGGCCGACCGGGCTGAGATGCACGCAAACATCGGCGAGCAGAGAAACAACTGGAACAGCCTCCTCCTCAACTCCATCAATGCCATCACTCTCACTGCTGCCACCATTGCCGGGCTCTCGATGATCCCAACTGGGACAAATTCAATGCTTGCTATGAAGCTCACATCGACACTCCTTTATACAGCGGCAACTGGGATGCAGTTGGTGGTGAACAAGATCCAGCCCTCGCAACTCGCCGAAGAGCAGAGGAATGCAGCCCGCTTGTTTCGTCGCCTTCACGAACAAATCAAAACTACAATTGCCATTGGAAAACCGAATATGATGGATGTAAATGATGCAATGGAGAAGATTCTTGCACTCGACAAGGCCTACCCGCTTCCGTTGCTACCCGGAATGCTTGAAAAGTTCCCAGCAGTTGTGGAGCCAGCAAGATGGTGGCCTTCACAACAACAACGACGGCAATTTTCAGAGACAACGAGCTCGAATGGATGGAGTCGAGAACTCGAAGAGGAGATGAGAGGAGTTCTTCAAGTGTTGAAGAGAAAGGACACAGCAGAGTATGTGAGACTGAGCAATTTGGTACTCAAAGTGAACAGGATTTTAGCTACCGCTGGCCCTTTACTCACTGGCCTTGCTGCAATGGGGAGTGCATTGGCGGGTTCTACTTCATTTGGGTCCTGGGCCGGGTTGGTTGGCGTCGCCGGAGGGGCATTGGCTACTGTAGTGAACACGTTGGAGCACGGCGGGCAGGTGGGGATGGTGTTTGAAATGTATCGGAACTGTGCCGGCTTCTATCGATTCTTGGAGGAGTCGATTGAATCCAACCTCAACGAGAGAGATGTTAAAAACAGAGAGAACGGAGAAGTGTTTGAGATGAAACTCGCAATCGAATTGGGAAGGAGCATCTCAGAGCTCAAGGAACTTGCTTCTTCTTCTTCTTCTTCCTCCTCTCAGGAGTTTGGAGGAAAGCTCTTCTGATTTCTCAAATACCAACTCCACTTGTGAATATATACGCATTGTACAAATATAATTTTTTATTCTTTCTTACAATTAAATGAGAAATAAATATTGAATTATCAATTTTTTACCGTTTAGAAGTTAATAGTCATTTGGCTGCTGGTAGAAATGGCTTTAAAAAAATTACATATTAGATGATGGGTACTCATAATAAATAAAACATGAAAAATCGATTTACACAGTAAATTATGACTATGATCATGGTGTATATTATAAAAGATAGACATGAGACAACGGAGGCTGAAAAGTACAAAAAGTCTTGTCAAAGTTGCAAAGTTTAGTCAATCCACTCTTGATCGAGCTTAATTAATTTGAGTTGTAACTTGTAAATTTAACTCGGTGTCAGTTTGACCCCGTTCACTTGAATTCTGACTTCTGAATTATCATTTTAAGAATATTTTTAGAAAAAAATTACATAATTATTTTTATAAATAACATGTCATATTATCAAAATATATAACTATTTATAGACATTACTAATAAATTTTCATTTCACCTTTTTCTTTTACTTTAAATAAGAACTCAATCAATAAAAACTTATTCTATAAAAATCTTTACGAGCTAGCTTGATGGTTAGACCTTGGGATTAAGCCCCCTCAATATAAAAAAGGTCACTCTCCATATTTTGTACCCAGCGTGTGCAGATAAGGAGGTTTACACATACTCTAAAGATTAAAAATTGATGTTTTTTTTATTTCATGGCTAAAATAAATCAAAGACACGGATCACTATGATTTGATAGTATCAAAAACTCCATTTTTTCAACCACAAGAATAAATTATTTGAGGTGGAGATATGATATGTGAAAAGTTGTTTGTTAAAAAATAAAGAGCATTATGGTTTAATCTCATCATCATCATCATTGCCTAAGTCTCATCTATATGAAGTTGGTTTTACAAGTTCTAATTCCTCATTTGGCCCTATCGTAAACTACATTCTCAGTAACTCTATTGTCTGTCATATCTTTTTGTATCTCTTTTCTCTATGTTTTCAATAGTCCGCTTCTCCTTCTCATACTACAATTTATATACTCTTGCCTTTATGTACAGGTAATAACTTTATTCTTGTTCTTATGACAAGTCAAGTCCAAACTACTTCAAATAAGTTTCTCTCAATTTTTCATCTATTGGGTTTAATTTTAGATTGTCTTTAATAGAGTCATTTTTAAATTTATCTCTAAAAATTAATTCACTTATCGTATCTCCGTCACCTTAACTTCGCCTCTCTTTGCCATTTTCACATTTTCTTTACTTTTCCTATATTTATGAGATTATGTGTATGAAATTATAGGTGTTTTGATTATTTTTCTAAAATTAGTTGTAAGTTCGGCACCATGAATTTTCTTGTGGTATTGCATTAGAGCAACAAAGTGAGAACTCAACAATTCATTTTCTAACAACAATGCCAATTTTTTTTTCCAACTTTTATAAAAGAAATGCTCAATTACCTTTTCTGTTAAAAAAAATAATTATAAAATATTATAATAAAAGCATAGTCATTTTTGTATTAAAAATCGTGGTGTTTTTTCTCTTTTAAACTAAAAAAATAAAGGGTTCTCATGCGTTATTATAAAATTGAAGTAATTCTAATTAATTTCCTACTTTCATTTGGGAGAGTATTTAAACGAAACAATTTTTTTTAATAAGAAACTAGTATTTTCAAGGTAGAAAATTCTAATTCACTAATTCAGTGAAGAGAATTTATATAATTTTTCACTTGTTTGATTTCTCTCTTATTTTATTCAAATTCAATTCTCCCTTCTCCCTTTTACTTCTTCTACTTTTCTTCTCTTTTCTTCTCTTGAATACAAGCAGGACATAAAACCAATTAGTAATTACATTTAATATAAAAAAAATCTTTGTAGTTTGTACATGTGTCAAGATATTGAAAAAAATGTTGTAATATGTTCTATTAATGGATCTACAAATTATATCATTCATATCATATTTATTTGATCTAGTCAAATATATGTTTTTTTTTTCAAATTTATATTTTATTTTTTAATATAAAACTATAAACATAAATAGTTTAACTTGGACAAGATTTTAAAATCCTTATATGTTAGAAATTTTGTTTTCAATGGTTGACCTATTCGTTGAGACACGAGACTTTAAGATTGGGGTTTTGGATGACTAGTGACGTGTGAACACCTCCGGACCTCAAAAAAAAAAAAGAGCCCAACATCTATTTTTTAATTTTATAATAAAAATAATATATATATATATATATATATATATATTTAAAAATATTTTTATATTTAAATATATCTGAGAAATATGATTTAAAAAAATATTTGATACGAGTGTCAAGCCGGGACCGGGTTGGATATGAGTATATAACTCTTCGCTCGTTGGTTGGACCCATTCTCTTTAAAATTGGGTCCAAAATCCAAGTCTCTCCTGTCAGGCAGGAGGACCGTTTGACGTAGAAGCTGTCAAAACTAAGATTTGGTCTGGTCATCCAAATGCTACGTAGTACGAAATATTTAACTTCTCAATCTCTATATAAACAAGGCATCGCCTCTCATCTAATCTCATCTACCTCAATATTTCCTCTTTAATCACTTTGTCTCCTAGATCCAATTGACAAAACTCAAATCCCATCAAGGACAAGAATATGGCATCCCTTCAAGCCTCCTTCAATCTCATTTCTTCTTCATCTGAAAGGAAAATTTTTGCCACTCTATCCACCCCAAAACTTCAAAAAATTCTCCTGCCACTTCCAAAGATACAAATTAAGACCACTGATAAACTTCAAACTGGCAATACCCAATTGGGGAGGACAACTGAGGCAGTGGATAATCAGAATTTGGTGGCTGACAAGGCTCTGGTCAAGCTCTACGCGATTGCAGAGACGGTGGCCGACCGGGCTGAGATGCACGCAAACATCGGCGAGCAGAGAAACAACTGGAACAGCCTCCTCCTCAACTCCATCAATGCCATTACTCTCACTGCTGCCACCGTGGCCGGGCTCTCAATGATCCCAACTGGGACAAATTCAATGCTTGCTATGAACCTCACGTCGACACTCCTTTATACGGCGGCAACTGGGATGCTGTTGGTTGTGAACAAGATCCAGCCCTCGCAACTCGCCGAGGAGCAGAGGAATGCAGCCCGCTTGTTTCGTCGCCTTCACGAACAAATCAAAACTACAATTGCCATTGGAGATCCAATTATGATGGATGTAAATGATGCAATGGAGAAGATTCTTGCACTCGACAAGGCCTATCCGCTTCCGTTGCTACCCGGAATGCTTGAAAAGTTCCCAGCAGTTGTGGCGCCAGCAAGATGGTGGCCTTCAAAACAACAGCGACGACAATTTTCAGAGACAACGAGCTCGAATGGATGGAGTCGAGAACTCGAAGAGGAGTTGAGAGGAGTTCTTCAAGTGTTGAAGAGAAAGGACACAGCAGAGTATGTGAGACTGAGCAATTTGGTACTCAAAGTGAACAGGATTTTAGCTACCGCTGGCCCTTTACTCACTGGCCTTGCTGCAATGGGGAGTGCATTGGCGGGTTCTACTTCATTTGGGTCCTGGGCTAGGTTGGTTGGCGCCGCCGGAGGGGCATTGGCGACTGTAGTGAACACGTTGGAGCACGGCGGGCAGGTGGGGATGGTGTTTGAAATGTATCGGAACTGTGCCGGCTTCTATCGATTCTTGGAGGAGTCGATTGAATCCAACCTCAACGAGAGAGATGTTAAAAACAGAGAGAACGGAGAAGTGTTTGAGATGAAACTCGCAATCGAATTGGGAAGGAGCATCTCAGAGCTCAAGGAACTTGCTTCTTCTTCTTCCTCTCAGGAGTTTGGAGGAAAGCTCTTCTGATTTCTCAAATACCAACTCCACGTGTGAATATATACGCATTGTACAAATATAATTTTTCATTCTTTCTTTCAATTAATTGAGAAATAAATATTGAATTATCAATTTCTTACCGTCAACAGTATTTGGCAGCTGATAGAAATAGCTTTAAAAAAATTACATATTAGATGATAGGTACTCATATTACATAAAACATGAAAAATCGATCTACACGTTAGATTATAACTATCATGATGATGATGTATATTATAAAAAATAGACATAATACAAAGAGTCAAAATCTGCTCTTATTTGTATCTGACATGTGATTGGACGTTTACACATGCTTCAAAGATTAATCAAATGAGCCATCTGAATACCTTGATCTTAAAAAAAAAAATAAGATAATGAATTTTAGCGGTGCTACTAGATGAACATGGATAAGACGAATATGGTTTAAAGAAAGAAGGTATTAATTAGAGTAGTTTGTGATAGAACCTCTTAGAATTAGCATTATCTAATTCTCTTTATTATCTTTTTATTTAAATTTAAATTTATCTTATCTTAGAACTTTATTTTTATTTTGATAATAAACAAAAGAAATGGGCTCTCTTTTAATGAGAAACTGAGCAGTATTATTTTCTTCACAGTTTGAGACCAAGTCATCTAGGATATTAGGCAAACACATCACAATCATTGATTCCCTTACATCACAATCATTGATTCCCTTGTAGCTCAAGTTCAAAGAGACATGAATCTAAGTTTTCCAAATGCATAAATAGATTTGAAGTGTAAATTACGCCTACCTTCTAAGCCTTGTAAAAAAAAAAATAATACTATTTTCTAATTATGCCCCAATGGCCTAACTTTGATGTGCCTTAGGGGTAGAGGTCCACCTGTGGAAATTTTACACTGAGTATTCCACTGTTTCCCACACGTAAATTAAAAAAAAAAAATAGAACCTTGCATCTGGAGGTGAGGAAGCAAAAATACTGAGCATGGTTCATCAATTTCAACCTCCCCTTTCATCTTCACACCAATCTTCAATATACTTGTTATAATCTCAATTTTCAATCATGAAATGTTTGTTGTCAGAGGAAAACTTTGTGGGCATGCATTTTAGTATTAGTAGGTAATAGAGCTCCACTGCCCAATTGAAATATTGACCTGTTAAAATAAATGTAGAGAAGAATCTTAGAAAAACAAATCAAAGAACTGGATCATGGATATTGATTTCCAAGAAACGTTGTATTTCTCGAGAAATTCTATAGAGATCGGTTAAGAAGAATGAGATGAAGAGAATGACCCTCAAAATTGAATAGAGGCCCACGTGATCGGCTAAAATCTGTAGGGGGTTACAAGAATGGGATTTATATGAAATTGTACCTCTATTTAATCATTTTATCCTTTTGATTCCGTTGATTATGTGACTCATTTAATGAAGTGGAATGATTTAATAAATATGATTTCTCACCTTACCCATCCTTTCCCTCAGTCACTTGATCTGGTGCATCTGATAGCAGTTGGTCCCATCACTTCTAATTTAGCTTTAATTCCATGGTCTTAAACTCTTAATAAAAAAAAGTGGTAAAGAACTATAGCTAAAGCAAAAATTCAAACAACATTTCATATGATAAAAAGGAGAGAGTAATATGGAACAAAGTCATAGTGCAATATCAAAGCATTAGGTATTAATTTATAGAGAAATTAAAGTATTCAAGAAGTATAATTTAAAGGAAATGAAACATCAAACATATTATGAATAGTTCTTCATAAATTTCTCATCAAAGATAATATAGAACAATATAGGCAACGAATTGTACTTGCCAAATACACAAAGGACGCAAAAGGGAGATAAAATTGAATGTAGGCTTACATCTAAACAAATGTAATCTAATATTGATTAATTCAAGGTGCAAAATCTTGAATAAAAGATAGAGAACAAAGAGAGTAGCACTAATAGTGGGACTATAAAAAAAAAAAAAAAAGCACCCATCACTTTATTTGTTCTAGTGGTTGGGTATTCCCATTTTTGTATAGGATGTCTTGCCTTCAAACTCTAAGAGCACCTAACTTGATCCATAGTGTTTGTGGGTGGTGTCATAGATTTAGGATTTTACCTATGATCATCATGAAGTGGGGTCGGCGAGTTTCCACGTATTCAAAAAAAAAATACATGCCAATGTTCTATTCCTACATTGGAAAAATAATAAAGCTGGATAAGGATACCCGTGTTTCTATAATAAAAGATAATAGACTTGTCTTTTTATTTACTTTTCGTCACAAAAGTAGTGAAAAAATATTAGTGTCCATTATTTTAAAAAATAAGGGCCACCCAATGAATTTCCATCTTAGAATAATATCAAGTAAGATTTTGGAAATGCGTATTTCTTTTGCTGAATTCACTCTTCATCACTCCCTTAATTAATCTCCATCACTCTCCTAATAAAAATAAAAATATCTCCTAATTATAGGACAACTAACCAAGATTTTCTCTCAATTGCCAGAAATTCTCCAATTTACAGCTATCTTTAACATATTACACTCACAAATGCATAAGAAGGACATTCACACTTGTTTTGCTTATACAATATGTGGTCAAAAGGATCGGAAGGGCAGCGATCCTCACATGGGTATATTGTGTTTAGCGAAACGGGTTTTATAATATTTCCGATTTTACCCTTTCCATGAATAGTAAAATTTCAATGGGCTGATTTTTACTGTTCATAGGCTCTCCGATTTGCCAAATTTGTGAACCTTTCGGCTCTCCAATTTCAAATTTCGGAGAGCCAAATTCGTGAACATTACATTGTTCATGAATTTCGGCTCTTCAATTTGAAATTTCGGAGAGCTGAATTGCACTGTTCATGCATTCTCCTTTCTTCTTCTTCGATACGACAGGTGTAGAGGGCAAATTGGGCATACTCTAAAACCCATGTCTGTATACACAATATATCCGTGTGAGGATCGCTCCCCAGACCGAAATTGTTCCAAAATATACCGTGTTTGCATCCACAATAGAGTCATTTAACCTACGTGTATCTTTTAATATTATTAAGAATTTTCATTTCAAGATTTCTTATAAAAAAATTAAATAATATTATACAATTTTTTATAAAATTAAATGAAGGGCTTTTGATGCGCCTGACATTGTCACACCCCGACCCGAACGGTGGGCCCAGAACGCGATTGAATTTTTTTTTTTTTGAAAGATAAACTGAACCACAAGCATTCTTACTGGGCCGGATCAACAGTTGGGCCCAGAAGTCACACATGACCCCGTCATGTGGACTCAAACATGTACCATATGCCTCCCCCATAAAATAGACATAGAAAATACAAACATCAATACATAATTCCAAACATTGAATCATTATTCAAAACATTAACATATAGAATCCAACCATTGATTCATCATTTACAAGATCACATCAGAGTAGCTACAGAAACGCAGCAGTCATAGTTCAACACATTAACACACGCCAAGTACCACACTCGGTACTTTACAAAGGAAAATGGTTCTAAAAACCAGAAAGCACAAATACAAGGGTATTCCCTTCAGTGGGAATCCCAAAGCAACGCCGCAGCTTATCCACTCTAAGCTTCAAACGGAGGGTCCTCCTCCTCGGGTTCATCTCCTGAAAGGTGAGTGGGGTGAGCTAACTAGCCCAGTGAAAGAAATATAACAGTGCAGTTAAGTAAACAACAGGTGAGTATATAATCAACAGTTATTATATAACATCTCATGCTTGATAATAGAATCACAATATCAAGTAAAGTCTCATCATCATTTTCATCCTTTCATCATCTTTCCATTACTGCTGTCATCCACCGTAACCTCTTGGCACCATATTGACAACAATAGTATTAAGTCCCGACACGGTCAAAATACATCCTTGCAAGTACATCTCCGGCTCTTAAACTTAGCCGGTACTGACACCCTCAAATCAGCAACTGACGCCCACAATCCACCCATGGTCCAGTAGACATAAACCATCTCTCATATGGCTGATATTGATTCAATAGTCCAGGCACGTGGAAGCAGTAATATACACTCATACGATCAACATCGTAATATTACAATCATCATCAGCACTCTTACCATAGTGCGTCAAGTCTAGGCCAGCATCATGAGCACTCTTACCATAGTGCAACAAGTCTAGGCCAGCATCACAAGCACTCTTACCATAGTGCGTCACATTTAGGCACATGAGTGGGTTCATCAAATCTGAAACTACTCATTGTTCGATATCCATATCCAATAACCAAACTTGTTTACATTTTAACTGCAAAGTTAAGTTCCCTCACCGTTCTGTGTGGTTTACGCGGTCTCTGTTCAAACAACACACAATTGCACAATCAATATACATAACAGATACGTACATATACGTAGTATTTGGAAATCACACGTTTTCCCACAAAATATCCAGGGTTCATGGAATTGAGTCTCATACTTGGTTTCTATCCTTTTTAAATCATCCACAAGATAATAATATAGTAAAAAAGGGGCTCAGTCCAAAACTCGTATTGTCTTCTGGGCATGGACCAGATTGACTTATTGAGTTAGGTCTAGATCCTCGGGTCACTTCTCGGTTGTCTTCTGGATAGGACCAGAGCTGACATGTTGAGTAGGCCTCAAGGTCACTCAGTGCCCGACTATAGTGTCGTCCTGAAAGTAAATCACTCAGTTCCCGACCAATAGGGTAGGACTGAAAGCGGATACAATAAGAGAAAGGGGTTAGTACATTTTTAATTAACAAGGGGGGGGGGGGGTACTAATCATAATACATCACTAATCACATTAATACATCAAATCAGAACCATCAAACAATAATTTATCACTTGAAAACTGGTCCCTCGGAACATCACCTCGGAACTGGGCACAGTGGCTTTGGATCGTCCGAACCACTCTAAACTGAGTCACTGGCCTCGGAACTTGGGGCCTGACTTCGGATTGTCCGAAGACTAGGTCTCGGACCTTCCGAAGTCCATCCGAAATAGGAAAATCCGAAAACACTAAGTCTCGGTGGGTCTACAAGGTTCGGAACGTCCAAAGACAGGTCTTGGACCTTCCGAAGGGTTTCGGTCCTTCCGGGCTTCGCTCGATCCATCCGAAAGAGGTCTGGTTCGCCTCGGGCGTACTGGGCTTCTGGTGAAGCTCGGAACGTCCGAGGGTCACGGTTCGGACCGTCCGAAGATCGGCTCTCGGACCTTCCGAGAGTCGTCTTCTCCAACTGTCTACACCAGCAGATAGTCACAGCGGAAAAACGGTGAAATGCGATTCCAGAAAGTGAGGGCTTCCCGGATTCGGTTTTCACATCCGTCTGGTCTGATGGACTCCTCTGGGAGTCCTCTTTCCACAGAGATTGGTTTGGAGCTCAGAAGCTCACTGGGTCATCCGATTTAAACAGTAAATCCTCACGGGTACATGAAACCCATGGTTTTCCTTAGATTTTAAAACTGATTTTTCTCACTCCATACTAAACCAAAATCGGTTTTATTTGATTCTAAACAGATTAAAATCGAAAGGGGATTGCAAAGGATACATTTGCTCGGGTTCTTGGGCTAAGAATTTGATTTTTGGAAAATCTTCCTCTAAGCAACAGTAACTGAAAAACAGAGAAGGGAGGGGCTCGGCTTGAAACGAAATTACAGAGAGCAGAGAGAAAGAGAAGAATTGCTGGGAGTTAAAACGATCGAAGGAGGCCTCAATTTATAGGTTTTCTGGCCGGAAAATCGGATTGGACGGAACGACGGAAGATCTCATCATTGCCGGAAATCCGGCCGAGCGGCCAGTGCATGCGCTGCATGCGGTTGATGCTGCTACAGTGTCGATTCAGGGTTTTGTAAATCAGCCCTCCAACAGTTTACAAATTGCAGATAAGTCCCGGTTTTATAAAAATCGATTTTAAAACTAAAAGTCATAACTTAAAAACTCAAAAACCTGATCCAACCCTACAGATGGGTTGGGTTTTGAAAACCTTTGTCACCATAGAAATTTCAGGAATTATCTCCTATTAAAAATCATTTATTTAAATAAAGCTCATAAATTTACACTATTTACTCAAATAAAAAATTGTTAAAATAAACCATTTAAAAACCTCATTTTGAAGTAAAATGAAATAACTAGACCATTCTTAAAATGGTCTAACATTAAACAGCATTCTCAAAATTTGTCTCTTTTCCGAAATTATTTAAAATAATTAAAACTCCTTTTCGGGCGGGATTTAAATGCCATTTTCTGAAAATAAATTCATTTTAAAATTGGAAATGCAAATCCCTCATTAAGGAGAATATTATCCACCAATATCATACACATAACAATATAATTTATCAAGCGATTAAATTACCAAAATGCCCCTTTAGCTCGACGGGTTGGATCTCTGAGCTCACGAGCTCGGATCGGGCAAAACCTGGGCTTTTTTCGAAGCCCTAACCGTAATCCTCAAGATTAACAGGTTAAGCACGATTAACGAGTTAAAACACGCCTAATCTGGGGCAGGGTATTACAGACATAGTTTTAGGGCATTTTTGTGATTCTTCTTATATTTTTAACATTTTTATGAAATTTAATTTTTTATAAAAAATTAATAAATTATAATAGAAGATATATGTCATTATGAGACATTAGAGAACATGAATTTTATATTACCAAAGTGAGCTTCTCATTAGGTGCCAAATTTAAAAAAATAAAACCTAAAGGTCTTCAAAATTTGGAGAGCTTATAAAATAAAGTATGATTGATCAATTAAGAAGAACTTTTTTCAATATGATATTCAATTATTCACACGTAGATATTTGTAATAGAGTCATTACATTGGTAACCTTTTAAAGTCATAAAATTATATAGTTTAAAAGACATAAAATTATTGGTCCAGTCAATCCAATCAAGGTAACCTTTTCCATGTCATATGTATATATATCAACTCATTTTTTATTTTTCTTTTTAGAAAATATGAAAAATATTATAAAATAGTAAAAAGAAGCCCATATTCCCAAATTCTGATTTGAAATCTCTGGTTTTCATACGTACAATTGAAAATTTTTGCGTAAAATATGCCTAAAAGTTGTAAAGATGTTGAATACATTATACAAATAAAGAAAGCACACATGAGCAAACATTTTATCTATATATTTTACTACATTTCATTTCTCCGAAGATTTTTGTGAAGGGTCAGACTCGAGTTTTTAGTCGGGGCTTTATGTCTACTTATTTTTATAAATTAAAAATATTACCGGATATATTAAAATAAAACTTAAAGACCTACTACGTACATGAATTTCATATTAAAATTCAATTTTTAGTAACTTGATCTTAACGGTCAAAAGAACCTGCGTCGAATCTTTTCAAGAACGTCTTTCAACTTTGACTATTAAGATTAAGTGACTAAAAAATAATTTTTAGACTGAAATTAAAATTATTTGTAGGCATTTAAGTATAATTTTAATCTACAAGGTTAGATTTTCAAATTACAAAACAACAATCTAAAAAGAAAAGTAAAAAATAGTGTTCAAAATAAAAGAGAGCCTTTTGTAGATGGGCTTTCTCTAAACCTAGACCGTGAAGGACGTAGTTCCATTGGTATTATCATCTTAAATTGGAGAAATTAAGAAATTTACAAAATCATAGAAAATCGAAAAAATATTGAAAATAATAATAAAAAAAAAAAACAAAACAACTACAACACATCTCTATTAGACTAAAAAACCTCAAATGATTGGTTCAGCCCTAAAAAGAAAATAAAAATTAAAAATACTCTAGAATGTGCCCATCTGGCCAATTCTCAATGCATGTTAACTCAGCCTGTAACGACACGTACAGTCAAATTATTAAGTCACCACACGTACAGTCAAACAAATATGTATCGGCCATATTTGCCGCCACGAATCACACGTATCTCACCTTATTTGACTAGGCCCACCCCCACGACTTCAAAACTTCAAATACGCCATCAGAGCCCAGTTGTCAAACTAATTGGACTGGACTTTTGGACCAGACTATTTAAATTTTGATTTTCTTAAAGTCTGGGTTTCATGGGCAGCCCTACTTGTGATTGACCTAGTCTGGCTCAAATTGAAAATGGGTTTAGTTTTCGGCCCAGACTGCACTCCTATTTTAAATGAGTTGGGTCATCCCATCCACTTTTGGGCCAGGCTATTCAGGTTTGAATTGGGCCTAACCCAAGTTGCATTCCTATTCGAACACCGCATTTTGCTGAGGTACCTTCTTCATTAGGGAATCCCTGTTCTTGTTGCATCAGAAAAAAAAATCTTAATTCTGAAAATAATGGTGGATTACATTCTATAACCAATTATAAAAAAGACCCAACACTGCTATAATCTAATTGAAAGCTTTGATCTTATTGGAGTTGATGGAATTTTATTTGGATCTTTATCTAAATGGAACATTATAGAGCCTGGCACTACCAGACATATAAAGCATGAAGAGAGATGATTTCTTCCAATCAGGCCCAGACCTCAGTTATAAAAATCAGCCAAAATTTTTTAGTCTAGACTTTGACTCAAATATCTATTTTTTCAGAAATATGAAATATTAACTGATATATCTAAAATCTTACTAATTTTTTCAAAGTCTGGCTGAAATTTTTTGGTCTAGGTTAGACAGCGAAAACTTCTCCTGGCCGAGATTTTTAACTGAGGGCCAAATTCTCTGGGCCTGTGTCCAGCAAAAAATTAGACTTCAATCAGAATCAGAGGTAGAAAAATCGGCCGGGCCAAGATCTCGGCTGATTTTTCATCTCGGCCGCACTTTTTCTCTCTCCAGCCCATTTTTTTTAAAAAAAATCCAAAAGAATTACAGTAAATGCAGAAATTATGGGCTTATTGATGTAATTTTTTCATAAAATATTGAGCATTTACATCTTCTAATATATTTTTGAAGTTACGTTATCGGAAAATTATATAATTAGTAATATAATGGTGAAAATTACAAGGAAAAGCAGATAAATGTAGAAATAACTTAATAAGTTATTTTCTTAGTCAATGAGTGTTATTTTAAGTTATGAATTATAGAAATAAATAATAAAATGATTGAAAATTACATAATAATGTAGAAAAAAATTAGAAAATGAAACTAATGGGGTCCTAATCACTTGAACTGATAACCACACAAATGTCATACATTTTTAATTATAACAAATTCCATTCAAATCATTAAGTAAAGAGTTTTTAAAAATTAACTAAATGAAGAAACTTTCAAGATCTAAACTCAAAAGATAATTTTTTTCCATACATTTTAGCTACATTTAAATATGAACATCAATATGGAGAATGTTCTTCAAACTTATAATCGGGGACATTTATTGATGGCCCAGCAATTGCAGATGCATAACAAATGGCCCGTAGATAGGGATTTTCTATATCCCTTGGTGGCCTATGAATATCTACGAAGTATTTTGTTGCAATCTTTCCAATGTCTAATCTCCTCTGAATCAAAAAGGCGGGTTTATCCCATGTTGGATCCGCAGGACCAACGGTTTCTGGATTAGTGTCATAGTGCAAATCAATGGGTGCATTTTGATTACCCATGCTAAATATAGTCTTCATTGATTTCCATGTAGCCCGTAATCCGGTATTCTTCTTCTTTGAACCGGACTCACTTGCACCACCATGGAGGGACCCACCAGCATAGATTAATAAAAATAAGTGGATTAGCATTTTTTTCTAATTTCTGTCTTAATAAAATATATTTATAATTTTCTAAAAATATAATTTTTATATTACCTGCACCACCATGGCCGCCCATATGCATATCGTGACGACTCTCTCTCAAAGCCCGCAAACCCAAGTCACGCGCCTTCTAACATTTACAAGTCATAATCCATAGTTAATGATGAAAAAATTACAAAACGACAAAAAGAAAATAAGAAAAAAATTGCATCCATGCATAAAAAGTTAGTACACAATAAATAACAGCAAATAAAAAAAATTCATGTATTATCTTGTAGGTTTTAGAATTTTGTAACATTTATAAGTCATAATCCATAGTTAATGATGAAATAATTATAAAAAGAAAGAAAAGTAAAAGAAAAAATTGTATCCCTGTAAAAAAAGTTATTAAACCGTAAATAAATAAATTTCATCTATTATTTTAAAGGTTTTACCATTTTCCCGCATTTATAACTCATAATCTACATTTTATGATGAAATAATTAAAAGAAAGATTAAATAAAAGAAAAAAATGTTTCTGGAAATTTTATATGTTAGTAAACAGTAACTAAGAGAAAATAAAAAATAATAATTTATTATTTTATAGGTTTTATTATTTTCTAACATTTATAAGTCATAAACCATATTTTATTATGAAATAATTAAAAAAATGAGAGTAAATAAAAGAAAAATGTTGCTGGAAATTTTGACATGTTAGTAAACAGTAACTAAGAGCAAATTACAAAATTTAATGTATTATTTTATAGGTTTTAGCATTTTCTAACATTTATAAGTCATAAACAATATTTTATAATGAAATAATTAAAATAAAGAGTAATAAAAATAAAAAATGTTGCTGTAAATTTTGACATGTTAGTAACAGTAACTAAGAGCAAATAAAAAATTTTCATTTATTATTTTATAGATTTTATCATTTTCTAACTTTTTTTTTCATTTATGCTATCTTATGATGAAATAGTTAACAAAAAGGAATAAATAATTGAAAAAAAATAGTAACTAACAAAGTACACAAAAAATAACTACAGATACATTCAAATGGAAAAAAAATTATAACACCTTTATAAAACTTTTATTTACTACATATGTTATTTAAGTTCAAGCATTTTTTAACAAATTATAACACTTTTATGTTGCTTTTGGCTGAAAAAATTAAAATAAAATACAGATAAATGGAAATAAATTACAAAACTTACAAGAGTAGTAGATCTATAAATGAAGAAAATTTTGAATGGTTTGGATCCTTCAGTTTCAGCCACATACGGGTTCTTTAGAACTTAATTAGATCAAGTAATGAAGAGTGAAAAAACTTTTGGAAGAGAAATGGTAAAATCTGATTTTTTTTCAAGAAAATAAGTGTGTGAAAATTGTAGTGTAAGTGAATGGGATTTATAGAAAAAATTTGGACTGGGTAGATTTTTCGGATTTCAAAAAAATAATAAAAAATTAATGCATGTCCGACCACCCAAATACTGCAGTGCGCCGAACACAGAGAAATTGGAGTGGGAGGAATTGGTTGATAGGTGAGATCTCGCCCGATATATCAGACATGAGATATCGTCCGATATATCGGAACAATATCGCCGATTTTGGGTTGGGCCAAAAACAAAATGTTACTATTTTTTTCCTTAAAAAACGGGAGTTTTGGCTGAGATTTAGACCATTATATCGGTCATCTCGGCCGATATTTCTAAAAAAAATAAGATTTTTTAAAAAAAAAAAACAAAATGAACGAATTTTTAAAATTCGGCCGATATCCTAACCGAATTATCGGCCAGAAATTTGGTCATCTCAGTCCTTTTTTTTTTGTACAGCTGATACTATACGTATCGGCCAAGATATATCGGCATTCGAAAATCTGATACATATCGGCTGATACGCACAATATCGATCGAATTTTTTACCCCTGATCAGAATTCAATAGATCCAAATCCAAATAAATGCATTTAGGTACTTAAATCTTCATCTGAAAACAAGTAGATATCAAACTTAGATGTAAATTAGAGTCTGAATTTTTTAATGAATCTATTATTTTACTTCAAATTCATTTATTTCGGGTTGACTTTTTCATATTTGCAAACTTTAAATTAAAATATTTATTTACATCCATTTAAACATAAAATTTGAACAGTTGACATATATTTCGTGGTAAGAGGTTACTTTCATTTTATGAAGGAGCACAAATGGCACGTACTAAAATCCCTATCAACTCTCTCATAGAAGGATAACATACCTTCATCCAGCTTACAAACATCAAATCCAAGAATATAAAATGTAAAGGTTTTAAAGATTTTTTTTCCTGTTTGTTTGTCCGTACCACAGTATTTAAAGTTGGCAACTGCTCATATTGAATTAAATATAGCGGTGGTTTGGTCAGGAAGTCGTCTCATAGATAGTTTGATTTCTACTCCACTCCAAAAGGTCACTTTCCATAGAATTACTTAGTATGTGTGGGTAGAGAGGCTTGCACATGTTATGAAGATTAATCATGTACTCTAAGAGCGCTGGAGATCTTGCTCATAAAAAAATATTAATAATTGTGGTTTTTATAAGAGATTTTTGTACGAAAATACCTCGCAAATTGAGATTTTGCGTCATACATTCAAAAAAAATATTGGGTCAGGGTTCCTTGTACGCCCAATCAAACCTTTTTTGAACCAAATTGGCCACATCCATATGGAGGATGGCTGTGATGAAACTTCTTAGAGAGTTTTACTATTGCATACCTTCTGCGTTGATTTTACCGGAGCATTCATGCAAAGTTAGTAAAAACTAGCGCTTATATGCAGCACTCGCAATTTTTCTTATATTATTTTATAGTCTAAATAATGGATAGAAGTTATTGTATTCTAGTGATAAATATGCTTGTTTTTCATGTAATTGACTTAGGTTCAAATCTCGTTAATGATTATTTTTTTCATTTTACCAATTTTTTATTTTTCTTTGAAAAAGAATAGGTAGTAATTATGAAGTGTTCATTTGTCCGAACTTGACTTAAATATACAAGTTTGGACAAAGATTTTTTGTTCAATGGTCGAGCTCAGACTTTTTAACCTGTTTATCTTTTAAGTCTAAACAAAGTTAAATACGAGTCCAACGGGCCTCTATGGGCTTTAAGTCAAAGCTCGAGTCCCGGCCTAAATAAATTGAGCTCGAGTTTGACTTAAAGCCCATTTATTTAGGTCGAGCTCAACCTGTTGAACAAATTTTTTTTTATTGAAGTCCGTTTATTTAGGTCAGGGCTGGGCTGGGCTTTTACTTAAAGCCTTTTGAGGCCAATTGGGCTCATATTTAATTGTGCTTGGACTTAAAAATAAACGGTCTTAAAAGCCCCAATCCTTTCCGTCAAATAAAAATCTTTCTCGAAACCCGTTTATTTAGGGTGAAGTTAGGCTTGGGCTTTTACTTAAAACCTACCGAGGCCCGTTGGGTTCGTACTCAACTGTGCTTGAGTTTAAAAAATAAACGGGCTTAAAAGTATGAGCCCGACATATTGAACAAAGAATATTTATCGAAGCTTGTTTATTCAGTCGAGGATGGACTCTAGCTTTTACTTAAAGCATGTTGGGCTCGTACTTAACTATGCTTGCACTTAAAAAGAAAAAGGAGTTAAAGAGCCTAAGCCCGACTTGTTGAACAAAATTTTTTTGTCGAAATTTGTTTACTCAAGTCAGGTAGGGCCGTCTAGACCACAGTCGCCTTAGGCACCCGTAAAAATACCCATATCTTATGCAAAATCCTCAGTCGCCTTAGACCCCATAAACATATGCAAAAGGCCACACATGTTACGTATTTACCGTCCACAAACCCTTAAAAATAAAAAAAAATACTTAGGGTCGCTCCCACCGTTTCCAATTGCCGCATAGATACCCCAACCCAATATACTTTCAGCTCTCACTCTGTTAAATGAAGAATCTTGGAAAATCTTCTTTTATTTATCACCATTATCACCTCCTTATCAGAACAATTTTTGGAAATTCCATATTACCACCTCATGGTTGATCCTCTGATTTTATTTTCCCCAAAAGTGGAGCCCACCACTAGTCTATATATATATATATATATATGCATCTTTTCTCATGGTTCTTTTGTGTCCTGTCTAGATTGAGGGTTATACCACACATTTTCTTTATGGGTTCTTCCTCTTATACTAACTAGCATTTAAAAAAAATAACATATCTAATTTTACAATTTCCTTCTATTTTCATATGCTATTTTTTATTTCCTAGTATTAAATTGATTTATTCCTTTTTCCATTTGTATGTTGATTTTTTTTCACTTTGTTTTTTCATGCTTAGATTCATCCTTCTTTAACTACTTAAACATTCCCTTCACAATCACTTAATTGAAACGAAAATTTTAGTAATTTTCATCAAGGAATTAAGGAAGAACAGAGGACTTATTTCACGATGCCAAATTCTGTTGTTCTTTAACTTTTCAATTTTAGTTCATTTTAATTATTTTTAATCTTAAAGGTTTTTGTCTTATTTATAATTATTTTTAATCATGAATATGTCTACTAGAAAATATGAATATGGATTTCAAAAACTTCAAAAAAGGAGAAGAATAGAAAAAGTAGTTCTATCTCAAAGAGGAGCTCTTGATAAATTTATTATTGACAATAAATAAAATTCAATAAGTAATTTGAATAAAGATTTAACAAATAAATAACTAATTCATATTACTTGTAATAATATATTAAATACCAAGAAAGTCCAGTTTAGATTTTATGCCTTAGGCCTCAACTTATGTATAGATGACTTTGAAGTCGAGGTCAGATACATGAACACTCCTTAATTATTACTCTCTTCTTATAAAAAAAATAGAAAAAATAATCATAAAATGGAAAAAAATAACCATAAACAACATTTGAACTCAAGTCATTTGCATGAAAAACAACTAACTTTATTACTTAGACTACAAAAACGTGTGTCTTTTTTAGACTATTAAGTTGTATATATATAAAAAAAGAAGAAAGAAAGTGACGAGTGTTACTTATAAACTCTAATTTTTACCACATGCAGAGCTGATAAAACTAGCACAGAAGTTCCATGGGTGGTCGTACTTCTGACATAGATGTTACAGTTATCCTTCGTACGGACAGTGGCAATTTGGTCAGAAAAAAGTTTGACTGGTGAACCAATAAATTTTTTTTAAGATTCTAACTACCCAAAATCTCAATTTTCAAAGCATTTCCGTACAAAAATATCTTCTTTATAACCTGCCGAATCTGCAAATCCCTTTCCATAATGGATAGAGCGGACTCACATCAAGTGAAATGGATTGATGATACAAAGTCATGGAAAGCAGATGCATGCACCACATTCTCTTCTTTAATTTCTCCTGGAATGTGAATTATTAGATGACAAGACTATGCAACAACCCTTGATCGTGATCAAAATTGTTAGAGACAGGAGAGGCAGAGAGACTGGGAGAGGGAGAGAGTATGGAAGGAAATACATCGCAGTCATCAATGCAATGGTGGTGGGTGATTGAGAACGACAATACCTTCTCTCCATTGTAGTTCAAGAGACACCACAATAAATGAAGTCTTCTTATTTTCCTTTGATTGAATATCAGAGTAGACGGGTGGGTGTCATCTTCTTCTGCATTTCAAAGAGAGAACGAAAGAGATGTAACAAACAACATGGGAAAGATGACAAGAACTTCAAATAACTGGCTCAAGGTAGACCTCATAACGCATCTGGTCGAAACAGTTTTGAGTCGGGTCTTATTTGGATTTTAGTCAACATCCTTGGATTCATTACTTGTTTAATAAGTGAATTAGACTGTTCGGGCCAATTTCTGATTTGGGTCATAAAATTTTAAATCTATATCTATTTAAAATGCTCAGCTTCCGTTCAAGTAATTGAACTAGATAAAATTTTGATAGGTCTAATGCCTATAACATATAATTAATGAAAAAAGAAAAATGGATTAAAGCTGTCTCATGAAGACTCCATAGAACACTTCACATGGTGTAAACTATATGCTATAGGCGTAAATAATTTTAAAAAGAAGCAGATCTTTAATCAAGGTAACAAAGGGGCCTTTTAAAAAAAAAAAATCATCAAAAAGTTAAGGATTTTTTTAAAATAATGAAAAACTTAGGAGTTTTTCAAGATAAAGGGCGTTTTTATGAAATCCCTTTTAAATTTTGTTGACATTTGAAACATCGGGCCCTTAAAGGTCAAATTTTTTTATTCTTGGCCAGAATCATTTAAAAAATACTATTCCCTCTGTCTCTTTTAAACAATACTATTCCCTCTGTCTCTTTTAAACTGAATTTTGAAATGAAATCTAAAATGTATGAGTTCACCGAATATGACCATTTTATAAAATAGTTATTAGATTGGGTAATGAAAAAAAAACAAATAATCAAATTTAAAAGTGTGCATGTGATGTTGGATGACCGGTTTAACCTTTGAAGATAGAGTTAAAAACGAATAGAGTTAAAAACGAATGCATTAAGGAGAGTTTAAAGATAGCTCCAATTGATGATAAACTGAGAAAATTTGTTTGAGGTGACTTGGTCATACTGGTGGAAGACTAAGCACAACCCTAGTGCGTCGAGTGGAGAAGCTACAGATATAAGACACTAGGAGGAGAGAGCGATCTTCAAAAACACGAAGGGAAGGGAAAAAAAAACGACATGTTAAACTATGAAGTGACAAATGGTATAATTTATAATGGAGTTAAATAGAAACTAAGAACTCATAAAGTAAACCTCAGATAGATGGGATTACGGTTGTGAATATTTAATGGATCCATTTGAAATTTAAAAACACTTATAACTTGTTAGATTTACTTTCAATTCAAATAGTTGAAATTTTACTGGAGGCAACAAAAATTAAAAGAAAAAATGCTATACATGGCCGGCTGCACCTGATCTGATCTCATTAAATAATTTATGATATACTTATTATTAAACATTAAGATAGGCTTGGCATACAGACACCCCCGAAATCTGCCAGCAGACACCGCATTTCAAATTCGGAGTAGAAATTACGTTTCTACCCTTCCACGTGGAATCGACCGAACGAACAGACAACACATTTTCGCTTCGATCAATCAATCTGAGGCGTATATGATCGTGCAATTGATTAGACAGTTCATTTTCGAATCATCTGATTGATCCCAACGCGGATTCAATCGATCGGATGATCCCATGGGATCGTGCGATCGATTTTAACTCAGAGGTCGACATTTTGACAGTCCACCTCTCGTTTCAAGATTGATTGCACGATCTCTACATTCAATCGATCGATTGTATGACAATGTAAGATTGATCGCACGATCACATAGTGTAACGCCCGCCCCTTTTCACCGTAAAATCAGAGTACATTTTTTTTTTTTTAAATAAAAGTGACAAAGGGCGCGGACGTCACGACACGAGTTAAGTCCGGGCTTCTAAAGCCCGGCCCTTAGCTGGCCAACCCTACGTGTGCGTAGAACGAAGTCCACGAGAACGGTTCACACGTAGACGTGAGCTGTGGACATTCCCTCTTGAAGTGGCCCTGTTGGCCACACTGATAGCAAGTGCTCCCACCCCGTGGAACCTGGGTGACTGATGCTGACGGGGAGGACTGATTTATAACCATTCAATTCACTCTAATTGGATCACCATTGGGCCTATGGCCCAATTACATTTCCCTCTTACCCATTTACCTTAGGGCTTACATCAATTTGATCCATTGGGTCCCAAATGGGTATTGGGCCCAATTTGACTATCCTTGACCATTAAGATAAATTAAATCCAATCCATAATCCATTAGGCTTTAATTGGGCCTTTGTCCACATTTTGGTCCATTTACCCTTTATTCCACAGTCTTTTTCTTCTTCTTCTGTAATTGATCCTACCTAGTCCTCTTCACCAAATCAACTGCATGATTCTCCAAATCGTTCGATCTTGCCCTCTCCCCTCTTCCACAGTCAATCGCACGAATCGATTTCAAACCAATTCTCCTCCAAACCGATTCCCCTCCAAACCGATTTCAAACCGATTCTCCCCTCTTCCTTCTCCTCTAAACCGATTCTCCTTTACATTCCCTCCTTTCACATGGCATCCCAAGGGTCGACATCGAGAGTGAGGAAGGCCAGGGTGACGGCTACATCGAGAGCGGGAGGGAAGAGACCGAGATTGATGGAGACACCAATGGAGACGGAGACTGATACGTTCGACCCCAACCAGTTCACCTCTTTGGAAGCGGCAACATGGTACCGAGAGGATTTGTACTCTCGGCCGATGATTTTTGGTAAAATCATTGACCTTAGCTTTTTTCCACCATTTGAAATAAAAATTCATGAATATATTGAGACTTAGTTGGAGCGAATTCTTGACAATAAAAGAGGATTTTTATCCTAAATTAGTGAAGGAATTTTATGCAAATATGTCCGAACATAGGGCGAGACATTCTATAAAATCCAAAGTTAGAGGGACCGAAATTGAGATTTCATGGGATCATTCGATCGATTGAATCTGCTGTTGGGATCAATCGGACGATTCGAAAATGAACCGTCTGATCAATCGCACGATCGTATACGCCTCAGATCGATCGATCGAAACGAAAATGCGTTGCATGTTCGTTCAGTCGATTCCACGTGGAAGTGCAAAAATGCAATTTCCACTCCGAATTTGAAATGCAGTGTCTGCTGGCAGATTTTGGGGGTGTCTGTATGCTGAGCCTTAAGATATTTAAAGTCTATGATTATTTCATATAGACCTAATACTAAGTTGCAAATGCATCCAAAAGTACTGTCAATACGCATTGACATCACCATGGCAAGAACAATAGAACTGGACACAAGCGTGCAGAGCAATCGGAGGCCATTCTCCTGTCCATGTTCATGCCATGTATTAAAATTTAAGGGTTTTTTTTTTTTGTCAGTTTCTGATTATAAAAAAATAGGAGTATAGAAAAATAAGTCCCCTTTTTCTTTTATTTTAGGATGAGGACTTTTTGTCAAAATTAGATTAAATATGCTATGCTCTCTCTTTTAAAGAATTCATTTTCATCTGAGATAGAAATTTTTATTAAAAAATAAAGAGATTTTTCTTTCTCGTTAAAATAATGTTTCATTCATTTTTATTAAAAACTTAACATAAATAATTTAAAATGCCTAGATTTTATAATTTGTCACAAGACTGAATTTTTAATATATAAATAGAATTTTACTATAATTCTTTTTCTACAAAATAATTTTCTAAAAAATAGACAATCTCTTGAGAGTTGAATTTGTGTGGTTTACACTTTATAACCAAGGAAGAAGTTTAAGTTAATATTATTGTTTGGCGGTTCTATAAAAAAAATCTGCCAAACCACACACAACACACATGGGCAGTCTGCCTTTTCCAAGAGAAATGTCTTTCTCTTCCCCAACATACGCATCCAAGAATGGAATTTGGGGAATGAGACTTTGATTTTAGAGAGGAAATTATACAATTATTGGATTCTTTAAATAACAAGAGATAAGAAGATTTCTAAGTTCTAACTCCTAACATGAGAGGTGGGCCTTTGTTGTCTAGGAAAGGAACTGGGTTGCTTCCTAGCTTGGAAAACACTGGGAACCATTAAAAATTAAAAAATATAATACAGAGAAATTGAAGCTTTCTAAAGTTCGAAATATTCGTCACCTTTGTGCTATATGTCTGGAATTAAGGGTAAAAAATATTATCATAAACTGCTTTATGTAACAAGCTTTGGCTGTTATGGTCCTATTACTCTATGTTATCTTAAGAAGAGGAAAGTAATCAAGTAAAGAATCAATATAATCAATCTATAATCCTATGAGTGGGGAAATTAATACTTAAGAAAATATGCACAAATGAAAGTTGTTGAGGGAAAATCAATTTAGTGAAGCCCTTATGTTAACAGAAAGATTCTTTTATAATTTTGGATAATAAAAGAAAAAAAAAAGTAATTTCACCTGCATGTGTAAATTTCACAATTTATACACACTGGGTAAGTCGATAAAGAATAACGCTATGAGAAGAATCGAACCTAAAACTTTCCTTTATGAGAAGAATTTATTGACTGTTCATTGGTCGCATATTAACAATGGGTTCAACTTTGGAAGGAACAATGACGAAGACTCATTCATTGACTGCGAATATTACAAACTTGTCTATTAGAGTTGATTTTATCTCTAATTAGCATCGCTAATTGAGGGAGTAAATTGAGGGATTTCATTATGTATTTTCCTTAATTTACTCCCACAATTAGCGATGCTAGTTAGAGAAAAAGTCAACTCTAATATTCTAATTAGAGATAAAGTCAACTCTAATATGTTGAAAGAGAGCCAAATTGCACACATGAGAGGATTGAACTTAGGTCTATTTTAGCTACATCGGATGAAATGCAACTGTGAGCACGAATACATGTTCATCTTGTCACTTGGCTTGGTTTAGTCCAATCCTCATATTTGAGTGTCGATTCCCTGAACTTTAGAAGATATTCATCAAAAGTTTATTGGTTTTATGCATGACTTTTACCAGTTATTGTCAACATCAACGAGCCTCTTGTCCACTTTTTGAGTTGTGAACAAGAGAAAATGGAATCGCTGACAGATTTGAGAACCATTCAATGGCTGTTAGAGAAAGATGTTGGAACTCTTTCATGAATATAGCACATTTCTTCTAGTGGATCTGCCATTATACCTTTAGAAGTTGAAAGAATTACCATCAACATTCCACCTAGAAGCTTGGGAATTTACTAATAATTGGAATAGAAAATATGATTCCTTTTCATTTATGAATTTCATATTTTCTTGTGTATTCTATTTCTTCACTCCCTCCGACGTGACCTTCTAAGGCCCATCTAAGTGATGTGCTCATACAAAGTTCATAGTGTAGAACTCTTCTGATTCATCATCTTGATTTTACTCATACGTAATAGATGTTTCAAATTGAAGAATATTAATGAAGTCCTTTTATTAGTCCATCAAAAAAAAGTTGGTAGGAAAACAAATTAAATACCATTCATCAACTATCTTATAAGTTCTACCTACTATTGGATTTTAACCAATGACTCTCCCACCAAATGAAAACAATACTCAAACCACTGAGCTAAGTAGGTCATTTATCTTATCTTGATCTTTAAAAGGTATTGTGTCATAAGCCATTGATTTTACATGGCTCGTTTGATAAATTTGAATGATTCGATAAGTATGAAACTATACCCACATTCTATCCATATTGCTTTACACATCCCAACTAATTATATGCTCTAATGATATTTTTTAGGGCCATTCTCCTCATTTATTCTCCTTAAATTCATTCTCTATACAATTACTCTCATGAATATTGCAGTGAGGAGTGCTTGGTCTTGGATGTTGAGCCTAAGTCTCAAAATGATGATGGTGTTCATGAAGTAGGTAGAACCGGCCCTAAAATTTCAGGAGCCTTAGGTCCAGCACACTGGTAGGGACCCTAGATCCTAGGAAAAGTGCATGGTGGGGGGCCTAGGCCATTGGTCAAATTGAAGAGGCCTAGGAGGCTGCCTATTTGGCCTTAAGCCAGGGCTGGCCCTGGAAGTAGGGTGCAATGTTGTGTAGTGAAGTGCATGTCCTAAATGAGATCTTCATGCGTACAGTGTGGTAGATACAGGTAAGGTGTTCTCCTATGATGTGTACGATGTGCTTCTAGACTGTGGACACAAGTAAATTGAAAGGAATAATCAAAGTGCACATTTTTTTATGACTTAGGAGTACAAGTCTTTTAAAGCACCGACTAATGTTCGGAGTATGTGCAAGCCTCTTTAACTACATACACCTAGGGGTGCAAAAAACGCTGAAACCGATAATTCGGCCGATATGATTCTCTCTCCTTCGATATTTTCATAAATTTGCATTTTGGTCTGAAAATTTTCGGGTAATTTCAGAAAATTTGGGGTTTCTTGACAATGTAATTTTTTCATTAAATATTGGTCATATATATATTCAAATTATTTATTTAAGTTTTGAATATGATTAATATTAAAATTAACAATAAAATGAAGAGAAATGATAAAAAAATTAAAAATTATCAAAAATTATGTAAGAAATTTTTGATAAATTTAGTGAGTAGTATTATAATTTTTTAAATTTTATTCCTAATTTTATAAGCCACCTAAATTTAAATGTGGTCATTAACAAAACTAATTTTTCCTATTTAGTTAAAAAAATAAAAATGAGAAAGAAAAATAAAAGGTTGTAATCTATTCATTACCTAGGATTCCTTCTTCTCCCATTTCCCACATATTTTGAAAATTGAAACATGATTTGAGTAAATGGATGTTAAGATAATGTTTGTTGTGTTTTAATCTATCTAATTTTTTAAATTCTTAATCTTAGAGGCATAAATTTTACTGGATTTAAAGATAATATATTAAATCTAATAGTAATAGTTGGTGCTAATACTTAAAAATTGAAAACTTGAAATCACTTGAGTGTCACTAAATACATCAAAGCTTGACCAATTTTTTGTAAAAAAAAGTGTAATATCACTATGGATCAAGCTCTTCATATGGATAACCGGGAACATGGAAATAAAATCTGGCATATGTTTCTTCCGGAAGCCGCTCATCAGTAGACGTGTACTCGGATGTTGACGATGGATAGTGATACTGCCAACTATAGGAGGAGGGTTGTGACTGGTGATCTGAAATGGACATGGACTGCATATTACTTGACAATGAGTCTGTGTACAAGTGCCCATATCTCAATTGACCAAAATATCATGTGGACATATATCCAAATGATACATATCCTTCACTCTGACCAGGCGTGTTTGTTTCACCATGAGGAGGTGTATGTTGTCTATTCTCTTGTCGGTGATGGACTCCACTCATGTCGGGATAATACCCCGGTGGATTTTTAGGCTCAACATCCACAACTGTATTTTGATGACCAAAATTGTGCCCATCATCTGACCCATTACCGTCATCTGTAGACGAATCAAATCTAGCAGACCAATAATCACGCCTGCTAGGTTGGCTGCTTGGAACAACATGTTCTTTTCCTCTGATTGATCTCATCCTCTGTGAAGAGCTAGATTCCCCAGCTGTCTCAGTGGGCTGCTCACTAACAGAATGATGACGTGGTGCCATCCTTATACTTGTTTGACGTTTCAGATCCGCATTTGGAGGGCGGGACACACTGATTGAATGGCGGTGACCATCATTTTCCGCCTCTTCCTCGGAATCCTGCAGTTCTCCGAACTCTACACTTTGGTCTAAAAATGATATATCTAGATCATGAAGTACAGGTTGTTCTTTCTCTTCAATTTATTCACTCAATGGATTATTATAAGTGAATAGAGACTCGAGGTCGATAGAGACGAAAAAATCTTCTGTATTTGTCCGCGTCAGCTCGGGGTACATCCTTAAATTCCTTGCTCTCAGTCACTGATTGTAGTGTAGGTACACTAAATCATTCAATGTTTGAGATGGTAACCTGTTTCGAGGCTTGCTATAGACATATTTAAATGTGGACTAGTTAAGCTCGCAATTGATTGTGATGAGTGCAAAATAAATACATATTTTACTCTTAATTTATTATTGTTAGTATCTCATTTTATTTAATTTTATCTAATTAGTATAATTTTGTGTTTTGTAGGTTTAAAAGTGAGGATGACAGGAAAAATGCTTAAATATAAAGTCTGGGCCCATTATGAGTTATTTTGGACCTCAAGCCCAATTATTAAGCCCATTAAGAAGAGCCCATGAAGAAATCCACATGTGTGAATAATATTTTCATTATCTCAAGAGGAAATTCGAAATTTAAAAGTCAATATAAGAGGATTTTCGAATTTGGCAAGTGGATTAAGGAAAGAGAGAAAATAAGAAAGGAAGAAAAATAAGGAAGGTTTGATATGTGTTCGGTATTTTAGTCATAACTTTCCACTCCGATATTCAATTGCTTTGATTCTTTTTGCGTTGGAAAGAAGACTTCAAGAGTTATAACTTTGTAGTTTACGACTTTTTCTGATTCGGAAGTTAAAACTGAGCTGCAAGATGGTGCATATGTAAAAAAACGGGATTTTTCACCCACTTTCCTTATACAAATTTAGCTCCTTGCCTCCTTTAAGTCATTCCATATTTAGTACAAATCAAATCCGCCCTCCATGTGTCCCTTGCTTTATTTAAATCTTTGAATCCAATCCATTCATTCCACCTCCTTTCATCTATAAATACTAGCCCTCTCCCATTGAGAAAACTGAACTTGGGCCATTGAAGAAAAGGAGAGGAGAGGAAGAAGAGAAGGAGAAAGACGGTGGGATTTTCAATCCACATTGGGTTCTAAGGTTGGTGGATTTTGATTTTCATTGTATTTCTTTTTCTTTAAAATTTCATTAATATGTAAGTCTAAATTCATGTTTCATAAATAAAATTGAGGTGTGATGAAATATTTAGTCTATGGTTTTCCAATTATTCAATTTATGTATGATGATTATTTGATTTTATTTTTATTCTTTAATTAAGTTTATGTGTGGATTTATTTTAATTATTTCAGATTAAATGTGATGAAAATTTAGATTGAATAGACTTCCTTCTTCGATCTAAGGCTCTTATTTTAAGAGTGCGATGAAATATTTTAGATTTGGAGATGAAGTTTAAATTCTATTCATTCTAAGGTTTAATTTGAGATTTTTAATTTAATGAAATCCATGGATTTAATTCTTAGAGTATTTATCGATGAAAAATTTGAATGCATGATTGGTGATTTACGTGAGCTCCGTATTCTAGGCCTTTATTTTATTTTTTTAAAAACATGGAAAATAATGCCTCCTTGATTCTTTGAACCAGTTCCACTGTAAATATGTACAGATGTAATTTAGGTGTCTTTAATTTTATTTTTGTTTATAAATCCAAAAACTCGTGAAATTGATGAACTAGAATGGAAATAATTTAATTGCATCTTAATTTTGTATTTTAAATTAGATTGAGATTGTTTATATTTTTATATTAATGCCACCATCTTAATTAAAATTAGTTAAATTGTTAGATTCTATGTTTAAATGTAGAATGTTTCTAAATTAAGATTAAAATTCATAAATTAGATTAACAATTCCACGTTCATGATTTATCTCCATATTTCTCAAAGTTCTTAAAATATCTAATTCAATGTTGTATTTTAATGGATATATTTTCCTAAGTTCCGATGGGTTCGACCTCGCACTTAATCGCTATACTATCTAAATGGTTCGTGCGCTTGCGAGTTATAAATTTAAAATTTGCACAACAGATTGCACTACACGTCTGGCTCATCAGCTTAATGGTGTATTTTCTCAATACAAGTGAGCTGTTTCCAAAATATGTCCACCACTATGTAGCACTCATCGTCGCCGTCTCTTTCAACCTAACGTCGACAGCTTCATCCACAAATGACTCCAAGCGGTTCTCATGATTGTGTAACTTCAAAACAAAAAGAAACATAATTAGTATTATCGGATAATGAACAACTTTCAAAGCATCGAAAATATTTGGGTCATATTGAACGAAAATAATACATCTCTAAAACATGCTGCCCGTTCACTAGGATGCATGACACCCATAATCTCCAACGTCCGTCTTACGCAGTTACGAATTGAGTCATTCGATAGTTCTAAACCCGAATCATTAGCTTTCTTTGAAAATTGATTCAAATAATATGCTGCCAAGTGAAATACAATGCGATTAGCTTAAATATAAGATATACACAATAATAAGATATAAACACATTGGCAAATAAAAAACTAACCTGCAACGAACTGGGGGTTCGAGATGAAGAACTAATTAATTCTGTTGTTGATGATTTGCATGAAATGATCCGGATGATTAACTTTCGCAACTTCAGTTTTAGCCTTTATGATGCATTCAAAGACATAGGGAAGCGTCGGCTTCTTGTCTCCTTGTACAAATCAGAGTGTTGTGACTATGGGAGCAGAGATGTTGATGGAAGATACGATACTGTTCCAGAACACTTTAGATACAAATAGGTGTGTAATGTTCTCGTAATATCTTACGTGTTCTTCGTTCCTCATGTCAAATGCATTCGCAAAGAGCCTGCTTTGCACCATCTTCATCAATTTTGTTTTACTTCTTAAGAAGCTCTGCATAGTAAGGAATACTATGGCGAAACGTGTTACTGCAGGTCGCAATAGTTCACGACGCTTCGTATACTTCCTCATTACCTCTAAGATTTTAACATGATTGTATATAAATGTAGTGACGTCTTTACACCAGTCAATTAGGTTCCCAAATTCCCTCACATTAACAAAATCTTTGAAGA
This sequence comes from Chimonanthus salicifolius, assembly GCA_013350335.1. Classification (NCBI taxonomy): domain Eukaryota; kingdom Viridiplantae; phylum Streptophyta; class Magnoliopsida; order Laurales; family Calycanthaceae; genus Chimonanthus; species Chimonanthus salicifolius. The sequence continues at coordinate 10,837,222 of CM023532.1, forward strand.
TCAAATCTATGCAGTGGGCCGCACAAGGAGTCCATAAAATCCACAGATATGTGTACCCAACCTTCTTCCCTCCAGACTTATAGCCCGGTCCATTGTCTGTTACAATTTGGACAACATTCTCAGGTCCAATTTCTTCACAGACAGACAACAATAATCTACAAAGAAAATCTCCATCATTTGTTCAGCCAGATGTGTCATACGATTTATGAAATACTGTGCCACATTGATTATAAATTAGGAAGTTAACGATACTCTGGTTATCGTCACTCTTCCAGCCATCTGACATAATGATTACTTTCGTATCCTCCCAAGAAGACTTAAAATTATTTACCCAGTCTCAAATCCGTTGTATTTCACGCGGGATGAATGTTGAAGAAATCTCATGTGGTGTTGGGAAGGTGATAGAAGGTCCAGCAACTGTGGATGCATAACACACAGCCTTAAAATATGGATTCTCAATTTCCCTCGATGGCCAGTGGCTATCGGAGAAATACTTAGTCGCTATCGTCCTAAGGAATTGTTTTGCCGACTGTCTGTCTAATTGATTTACTTTTCCTTGTTTCAAAGAAGTTGGTCTGTCCCCTATTGGATCACCAGCACCAATTGTCTCCGGATTCACACCTCTCATCTTATATTCGCGGCGACTAATTCGCATTGCATGCCACAAGTCTCTGTCCTCCTCAATCTCGTCCGGATTCTCTTCTGAAGATGATGGGACATTTTGCACGTATCGTCCCTTCCTTTCACTTTCTAAGCAGTCAACCACTATGTGACCTATAGCATGGTCTTCTGCTTTAGTTCTTATTTTCTTTTTTGGCATTGACTTCCAGTAGTTGCCCGCAAATAAGTTGCCCTTGTGTTGGTGTGCGTTTGCAAGTTGCTACATTTCCCGTCTTTCCGGTTATGTGTTCCTTTAAACGGGTAATTCCTCCCGATATCATTTTCTTACAGAAGTTGGATTTCACTCTGTTATTACTATGTCGTTCACCGAACGACCATGCGGGATCTTCTTTGTTTGGTGCCATTACTGTTTAAGAAATGCACAAAATTATAAAAAATAGTCACATTTACATATTTTTTGGCAATTTATCACATGAAAATGGGGGTTTAAATGATAAAATTAAAAAAATAGCCTCATCTGATGTGAAATTGAAATTTTTTTCAGTTCACAAACACTACACACTGAGAGGGTTGGTTTAAAAAAAATTCATATTTTTCATTTACATATTTTTTGGCAATTTATCACATGAAAATGGGGGATTAAATGATAAAATGAAAGAATAGAATCATCTGATGTGAAACTGAAATTTTCTTCCGTCCACAAACGCTACACACTGAGAGGGTTGTTTAAAAAAAATTCATATTTTTTTGATACATTTACATATTTTTTGGCAATTTATCACATGAAAATGGGGGATTAAATGATAAAATGAAAGAATAGCATCATCTGATGTGAAACAGAAATTTTCTTCAGTCCACAAACACTACACACTGAGAGGGTTGGTTTAAAAAAAATTCATACCTTTTCGGTACATTTACATATTTTTTCACAATTTATCACATGAAATCGAGGTTTTTGATTAAACATTTAAAATAAATAATCACATTGTATGAAATTTATATTTTTTCAAATAACCTTCGTTCTAAAATCAGAGGGGTGGTTGATAAAAAAAATCAGCAATTTTTCCCAATAATTACTATTTCTTACAATGTTTTGTACATATAGGGGCCATTTTACTTTAGAAAATAAAAAAATGCAAAAAAAGCATTAATCTGCATGAAAAAAATAACATACAGTCATAATAACCTCTATGCTAAATGTTTAAGCATAAATAAATCACTCAATCACTAACAGTAACTAATAATCCATATTTCTAAAATAACAAGATATTACAAGAAATGCATTATATATTAAAGTATACATTAAAACCATAAAACATTTAGATGAATTGGCTTAAAAATAAAAATGGAATAAAAACTTACAGGAAATGAAGATCTATCTATCCAATATACTTTGAATGGATTGGATCTTCCAAAATCAGCCAATTATACACTCTTTTCTAATGAAATGGGATGAAGGAATGTGAAATGGTGATGGACTTAGAAAAAATCACCTCTGGATGAGTGGGTTTGGAAAAGATTCAGTTTGTGAATGAAGAAGTGTATGAGGTCTGGTAATAATAGAGGGGTTTGGCTGGGTTGGATTTTCGAGTTTTCAAAAAAATATTAAAAAAATCCAGCGTGGGAAGCAGCAGGACTCAGACAGCCTGTTGGAAAAGATTGAGCTTGCCTAACTCAGGCGATATTTTGACCGAAATATCGCGTGATATATCAGCTGTGATATATCGTCCTATATTCCTTCTTAATATCGCCGATATTTTGTGGGCCCCACGACCGATATTATTATTATTATTTTTTTTTAAACACCGATTCAATACCGATAAATTGAAATATCGGCCGATATTGTGTAGTGATAAACGGGTGCTATATCGGCTGATATTACAACATAATATCTCCGATATTGTGTGGGGCCCACAACCGATATAGGATTTTTTTTTTAAAACCATCGTTTCCAGACTGAGAAACACAATATCGGGCGATATGTGAACAGATAAACGGACCAATATATTGGCCGTATCGGGTGATATAGTTTTTTTTTTAAAAAAGAAAAAAAAGAAAAAAAATTAAAAAACTGTATACATTTCGGCCGATATTGTGCCCGATATTTTTAGCCGTTTATCGGTCATATCGGCTGATAAACTTTTCGTACGGCCGATACAAGGCGCATCGGCCGATATTATTCAGTCATGAAAAACCGATATATATCGGCCAATACGTTTCGTATCGGCCGATATTTTCACCCCTGCATACACCGAGTAACTCTACGAGAAGTGACTCTTTAGAATGAAGTGGGAATTGAACTCAGGACTTTTAATTCTTGAAACAGGTTCCTAACCATCATTCCAACTTCTTTGGATTATAATCAAATGTGTATTATCGAAGGTTTCCACACGCTGAGAAGGTCTAGCAGCATGTGGCCTAATTCCACATAAGAATTAATATTGTTCAATATGAGATTAAACATTTTGTTCAACCCATTTATCAACATGACCATGGTTGGACTTCTTTTTTAGGATGATTTCAACTTGCAAGATCATCCAAATTGATGAGAACGACTGCAAAAACTATTTTCATGTTATTGCACAATCAAGTGGCTAACTCTTTAGGTTGCTTGTTTAAACGCCTATTGGTTTCCAAGATTGTAGTCTATTCAGAGGATTTAACTTCCTCTGACTCTTTCATCTACTTAGCCATCTTATCACTTGTAATAGTATTTTATAGTGGTCAGCAGTGCCTAGGCATCCATGTCCACTCCAAAGATGGTGACTTAGGGATTTCTAAGGGTCTTTTTTGGTTTTTGTAATATGAATATCTCCATTTTATATTAAAGGTGATATTAATTCTATAAATATGTGTAAACTTCTCAATTCACACACTAGATAAATTGATGAAGAGTAAATCCATATGAAGTGATCTGAAGAATTTGAGTATAAATCAGAACTCACAAAAATAATCTTCAATAAAGTCAAAACTATGACAAATTTCAGTAGGTCCCAATTCCTATATGAATATGCAGCATACATGAATTGTCAGAGGAATTATCACAAAAATCAAGGGATGTGGTTTGGAAGAAGTGAATTGTATGTGCTAAGTATAAAGACGTATAAATGAAGCAAGAAATGACATTTAAAAGGTCCCATTTATATAATATAATATTGACGCCTGGTTCTGTTGACTGTGGCTTTGGAAGAAAGGTCCAAAGAGGTCATGTTCGGAAATGAAAGATGGAGGAGACGTGAACTGAATGAAAAGTCTAAAGATTAGGTATTGAATAGTTAGAGAGAGGAAACGTCTTATGCCAATAATTTTGAGTAACAAGATAAGATTTTATACTGTTCGGACCTAGCTTTAGACCAATTAGGATGCCACCTAGAGCCTCCAATATGACCAATACACTGTAGGGTCTTCATTTGCACTGCTTTTAGAGCCTATAGTCTTCACTAATACACAACGTTTAGGACCTCTGAAATTTCAGGGCCAATACTATCTTCAAGTGTTGCTGTCTAGTAGGCACTAGAGGCCATATAAATCTTGGTCTAAGGAAACTTGCCATTAGAAAAATAAAGGGGCTTGCCTACGCCAACAGTTTGTATGAAATGATTTGGGCTTCAATTTTTTGTATCCTGACTATGCTTTAGTTGGTTTTATGCCACACAAATACATAAATAGTTCTGGCAATAAAATAAGGAAACGTTAGCATTTATTCTCATTTAAGATTCGTCTAAACTTCTTGTATTAAATTAGATGTTTTGAATTCGACATTTTTCTAACTTATCTTGATATATGACGTTTGTGAGTGATTTTGTGTATCTATGGAGTTAATCTCACCTCTAATAGTAATCGAATACCCATATTAACAAAAAAAAAAAAAAACACTGAGAATTCAGAAGATGGGAACAGTCAACCATCATACTTCATAGCAACACGAGAGAGAGCACCTCGATAATATCTTATTAATCAATGTGAGGGTCCCTTCACCCAAGTGTAAGATGGTAGTTCTAATGCATGCATAATATGCTTGACTTTATTCCTTGAGGTTGAAATGATGAGTGGTGTTGGTAAATTAATTGAAGATGCCTACTTCCAACTGAGACTTATGTGAACCTTGTATGAGAATCCATCATAGATTGTCCGTTGTATGCATGTTGGATGAATTCACTAAGCAAATGTGATGTAGAATTTTTGTAAGTTAAATGAAGGTATGAAAAATTTGGTTTTGTGTTGAAATGTTAGAATGTAGATGGTCCATTTCGATGAACAAGATGACAGGATGGCAGAGATGTGTTGTATCATACACGACGGGAGTTTGATGACATTATGTTGAATGTATCATACGTTGTAGGGTATTTTTCTCTTTATTTGCACCTCTGGTGTTTCTTTCTATTAATATATGAACCATTTCAAAAAGCAAAAAAAAAAAATCATACGGTGTAGGGAAATGGGAGGGATGAAAGGGGTTGTTGAACATGGAAATGAATACCCCAGGACAAGGGAGTAATAGTGGAGGACTCTAACTTGAGGTTACTAACTGGGATGGGTGATGGTTGCAAAATGGAAGTAGTGGCGAGATCTAAACATGTCGGGTTGTAGAGAAGGACTTTAACACGATGGTCACCGACTAATGACAGTGATGGCCGTAAAATGGGAGTAGTGGCGAGATCCAAACTTGTGAGTCATGAGATAAGAGCAGGCACACGTCATGAGGTGTTAATAAGGGAGGAATCATGCAAACATTAGTGATTGTTTATTTGTATTACTATGATGCATGTGCTTTGACTAACCACACACAGGTGTAGGATATGCTTGGGAGACGAGGTCTGTAGGACCGCACAGATAAACATAGGAACAGTATGTCATGAAGACCTTTACTTTTGTTATTTTGATTTTACATGGCATGTAATTGTGGGTTATATAATATTTAAACCATGTAGACGTGTTGTATACTTGTATGGACTTGTATTTGACGTATTTGAAGAACTTTGAACTCTGGAATGTACCTAGAGAAATTTAAGTATGATTAGAATGTAGCACAAACTAGAATGATGTTACTGTGAATGGACTGTGAAACGAATGGTAGAATAGTTATAGAAAGTTTTCTTTTTAAAGGAGACTTTGTCGAAAATTCGATAAAATCTTCTAAGTCCCAAAAAGGAGATTAGAGTTCATAGGAGCTATCTTATGCGTGGGTTTTCCACGTGTACTTAGATTTAGACGTGATGAGCTCAGAGTTATTAAAAAAAAAAAAAAATTCTTTTAGTTATGTGCCAAAGGAATTGGTTGTGACATGTGTTTTTAGTCAAACATGTTGGAAGCACTGATGAAGATAAAAGTGCCAAATCACATATTAAGAAAGTAAAAATGAATATGATGGTTCCTTCATCTGGCCGTGATGTATCTTCTCCAACAAAGAGAATGAGAAAGGATTTTATTTAATAAAAGCTTGTTTGAGAGTAAAATGATCGATTTTATTTAATTTGGTTTGTCTTTGTCAATTAAGGAGAGACTATATAATTTATATTTAGAGAGAGAAGAGTACAAATAAATTATAGAGGAAAGTAGTAATCTTCGTAAATACAATTTTAGTAACTATTAATGAAAGAAATATATTCATATATCTTTAACCATCAATAAAAGAAATATCTAAATACATCTTTTAACACCAAAGTTCATGGATTAGCAAGTCTAGAGAGAACTTGGTTCACGTATCTTTGGCAAATCAAGTTCAAAAGGACTTTGGAATTGTCGTTGGCTTAGAATTTGGTGAGGTCTAGCTTGTTGTACAATAAATGAAATTTGAATTCAAGTACTCGATTTGATACTGCAAAACAGGAAATCTAGATAAGAGTACGGTTGCGTCGAGGGAAAGTGTTGGGCACCGCCTAACACATGCCTACCTTCATATGTAACGTTCACATTTTCTGAAAGTTTGATAGCGAAGGATGCAAGAATCAAAGGATCTGAGTATTTTAAGAGTATGGAATAGTCAAACTCAGTTAGAGAGTGGGGATTGAAATCTCGACCCATGTGATAAGTATTGATTGTACAATAATAATTTTTAATGTGGACTCACCTGATATCGGGTTAATATTGGCCTATATTTTTCTTTTTAAATTTTCAAAAATTAAAAAACAACATGTTTTCAATTTTTAATTTTTTAATATAAAAAATTAAAGAAAAACACAATCGATATTTCATGAAAAGGAAGAAGAATGTCAGAAAATGATATCGGCTCATATACGATATCCGACACATTGGTTGATATAACCGATATCATCAGTAACAAGATTTTGACCCTTGGTGGAGAGATTGCTATGTTAGGTATGGCTAATCCTCTCAAGAGATGGTTGAAGGAGTGTATGAATGGCATTATAAAAGATCAATAATGGATGTTGCATGTTAACGAAGACTATTAAGAAAACATTTTGAGTGGAAGGAATGCATGAGACACTACTTAGTTACACTGTTGATGTTAGGATCAAGACCTCTCTTCTTTAATTAGATAGATAATTTATATTTTCAAATAAAACTAACAAAAAGTGCTAGGACTCGGCTATGCCAATCTTCGATTCTTGGACAAATCAAATGCATGTCAAATATTGAAATTGGATAACATGTCTATATGGGTGTAGTTCAACTTGTTAACTTTCCGTCTCAGAAAGTGAGAGGTGTTAGGTTCGAGTCTTTATGGTCTAATCTGTTGTACCCTAAGAGCAGTGAATATCACTCGTAGGAGTTTTACACTGGATTTTTTGCAGTTTTCCACAAGTAAATTAAAAAAAAAAAAAGAAGAAGATAATGTCTCAAGAGTTAACGTCATGTTTGAAAGTGGATATCGCCCGTGGAAGTTTTATACTGGGTTTCCTGCAGTTTCCCTCAAATAAATTAAAAAAAAAAAAGTAATGTCTCAAGAGTTAATATCATGCTTGAAAGTTGAGATTAATGAAAATTCGTCACACAATTGACTTTCTATATATTTTTTTTATTTCTTCATTTATTTGAAGTTTCAATCCAACTTAATTTTCAATCTAAGCACTATAATGCAAAACCAATTCAAACATGCCAGTGAACCCGACCACTGACAATTTTAATAATGATTAATAGAAGCATTATCATATATGTTTTGTGCTAGGCACTACAATTATAAATTCTACATATATTTAGTTTTAAATACTTTTTTATTCTTTTCTAATTGTCAAAACGTATATATAGAGGTGCCAAATTAATATTTTAAAAACTAACTTTATAAAATAAGATCTTATTATCTTCAAAGACTTGGAGTTTGATCAAATAAAATCATATTAAATTCAACTCAAAATTTCAACCCTAATCTAACCCAATTTCAAATTGGGTCAAGCTTCAACCTTAACACAATTCAAGTGCAAAAATCATATGAATTCAATTTGGACTCCAACAATGAAGAGATCAATATCAGTAATGAGACTTTGTTTTAGTTTATAGCCGTTAGATCGGAGGGATCCAAGTTTCCCATATTGGGTGAAAGTTTAAAATTTAAAATTGAAGTACCGTTGATGGTTCTTTGGTTATGTTATTGATGTGATGTCATATGAAAAGCATCCTTCGTACATGTTGCCAATGTCATTTTAGGCACTTAACAGCCCAAACAATGACCATTGTTTGAGTAGTCTACGTCAGGGGTATTAAAACTGTCAATCAATGCTTGTCGGACAATAGGGATAGTATTGGTAATATGCATTGATGTAATGATTTATCAAAAAAATTAGAAAATATGATAAAAATAGAAAAAATAGAAAATCTAGTGTAGTTATATTTTTTGTTTAACAAATGGTATTTTTATGAAATATTAGACATTTGATAGTCAAAGTTTTGACAGGAATAAAGTATGTTCTAAAATTTTAAAAAATAGTAAAATTTTGAAAATAAGAAATCATTATGATGAAACATCTAATATGAAATTCATAATTTTTTTATTGTAAAGAAATTTAAATTTCATAAAAGTGTTTTGGAATATTAGAAGAATCAGATAAACACTATAAAAATTATATCAATCACATCAAGGTCTCTCCATTTAATTACATAAACATTTGTATATCATTTCATTATTTTTTTCTTCAAGAAATTCTAAAATGGGAATTATCTTAGAAAATAGGACTTTCATTAATTTTAAAAAAAAAAAACTTAAAAAATTACAAAGACACCCTACAAACTATATCAATCATATTCAAAACCCTAAAATCAGAATTATCTTAAAATAAAAATTCAAAATAAGTCGTATCTACATCAGGAGTACGTATTGGCCGATATGTATCGGTTTTGAAGGAGTGAATATCAGCCGATATGTATCATTATCGGTCGATATTCACATTATTGGCTGAAATATCGGCCGATAACGATTTTTTAACCCCTAATCTACATAATGGTCTATGCAGACTCTATCCTTTCTTTGAATTTAAAAATACAAAAAATAGAAAAAAATGAAAAGCCTAGTGTGAGCAATTTTTTTGTTAAAAAAAGTCCTTTAATGGAATATTAGAACTTTGAGAGTCGATATTTCAATAAAGATAAAATATGTCTTAATTTTTTTTAAAAAAATAGAACTTAGAAAACCAAAATGAGGAAATACCTAATAAAACTAATGTTCTCCAGTGTCCCACAATGATATTAAAATTCATTACTTTTTGTAAAAAAAATCTAAATTTCATAAAAATGTTGAAGTGTTAGAAAAATGATACAAACACCTTAAAAACTATATCAATCACACAAAGGGCTCTTTATTTAATTTCACAAACATTCGTGATAATATTTCTTCGAATTTTTTTACAAGAAATGTTAAAATGAGAATTATCTTAAAAAACCCGAACTTCATAAATTTTTTTGAAAAAAACTTGAAAATGACACATATATATATATATATATATATATATATATATATATATATATATATATATATGAGTTATTAAGGCATCTTCATTCAATTCCATAAATATTTAATACCATTTTACTAAATTATTTTAAGAAAAACTTCAAAATTGGGATTATCTTAGAGAAAAATTAAAAAAATGATGTCTTTACAATTCATTTTTTGAAAATTTCATTTTTAAAATATTATATTTCATGATTCATCAAATGAAAGACTTCATATTTAGTGGAATGATTCACTATTGGAAGTGATGGGTTGATTGAAAATACCTATAGATAAATATGTGGCTTAACAAAAATACCATGAGTAAATAAATCAATTAATGTTTTATACTCTCTAAAATTTAATTATTTTTAATTCTTACAAATTTTTATTAATCTGATCAATTTGATTTTTGCAGAGTGACATTGAAAGGATTCGTTTGAAACTAATCGTATATCCTATCTTAGTTTGACGTTTTCTTGTGGAGATTCAAATGGCACCGCATATTTTGAAATTTATTTGAATCCAAAAACTCTGGAGAATTGGAAGAAACCATGTCAAAGAGGAATAACTTTCCTTGGGTTATCTCGCCCATTAGCGAAACTCTTCCCTTGGCATGATTGGATCCATGGAGTGGAATTTAATATTTGAGAATAGAAAATTTAAAAGTTTTTTTTTTTAAAAAATGATGCTTCTGGTATAAAAATTAAATTTATTGATTTAAAGACTTAAAATTTTAATTTTCTTTTAAATCATCGATAAAAGTGACATTATTTTTAAAGGGAGATACATGTGAAAAGAAGAGAATGTCAAGTTAGGCTTCAATGAACTTCAAAAGAAATCCTCTATATAAGTGTGTCTCAAGTGCTATATAAAGTTATTATTTTTTAATCAGAACAATATGAGACATTTTGTCCACTTCACACCGCATATAGAGATATATGCAAAACCTGTTATGATATCATGAAGAAAATCATATTAATATTTTTGAGGTATAATTTACTCTTTAAAATTAGATTCATTGAATTTTTAATCTATGCGACGAGAGACTCTTCTACTTTTCAACTTCAAAATAATAATTTTTGCTTGTAAGATAATATTTTCCAACAATTTTTTTTTCTCTTAACCCAAAAACAAAGAGGGTTGAGCTTTAAAATTCAAACACTATCAAAACTTTGAAAACACGAGTTCTCTGTTAAGTTTTTTTTTTTCTGATCAGCACTTGTGCAGTGATAAATAGATGGTCTTTTGTAATTGTTTATGCTCTAATAAGTTATCTGATGACAATTTTCATCAATTAAATTAAATTCTTAAACTTTAAGATTTTATTAGTTTTACATATTCTTGATATCTAAACTTTTTTAATCTTAAGATATATGATTTATTTAACATGTAGACATGCTAAGATGATAGAAGTTGTTATATTAGTAAACGGATAACTAAGAAAAATAGTTTTTATTGAATTCCACTCTGTTAATTTAGAATTGGAGAAAAATTTAAAATTAAAAGATGAGATAAAAAATATTATTTGCCATTCAATAAAATAAATTAAAACTAATAGTCATGTCACTATTAATATGATTGTATTTCCTTTAAAATTTAATTTTGTTGTATTTAAAATTAGTAATAAGAATATCTTTAGTAACAAAGTTAATTATAAAATAAAAATATGAAATTAATTCTAAAATTATATTTTCTTATTCTCTTCATTGACATGATAAATTATTCAACTGAATTTTAAAATTTAATCAACCAAACTTATCACATGATCATGAGAATATAAAATCATCTAACCATAATTTAAATGTAGTATCTTTGTTATAAAGTATTCGTTATATATTCATTATAATAGAATCCCCCGTGACCTCGTCAAAAGTTTGAAAACAAATTTCTATAATTTAAACTAAAATAATTTTTTTTTTTATTGTGAATCAGCTATTATGAACTTTCAATGACAATCATTTTAAATTATTAAATGAAAAATTTAACATCTTTATACTCATTAAAAACTTTAATTAAAACTCACACCAACTTTTCTAAATCAATAATTTCTCAAATAACATCAGATTTTCCCATTTTCAGTCCCTCACTTGATCAGTCCCGTTCTCTCTCCTGTCTCCTCAGATGCTCATTCATTTGACTCTTGAGACTTTCAGAGGTGTAAAAGGAGGGGAGAGGAAGGGAAGATCTCAACTTTCCTTCTTATAAAATAAGCATTAAGAAGAAGAAGAAGAAGAAGAGAGGACTAGGCGAGTTGCAGCAGCTGAGGAATGTAATGTGAGTCGTCGTCGTCAGCTTCGTTTTCTTCTTGGTGATTTAGTGTGTCTAACAGACAATAAGGGGAGAGAAGCCTGCTCTGCTTATAGTGAGACGCAATTATGGGCGGGGTCACCTCATCGATGGCAGCCAAGTTCGCCTTCTTTCCTCCAAACCCACCTTCTTACAAACTCGTTGATGACGACCTGACGGGCCTCCTCACTCTCAGCTGCTTCCCCCACCGGGAAAACGTCGAGATCTTCAAGCTCCGCACCCGTCGCGGTACCGAGATCGTAGCCGTCTACGTTCGCAACCCTATGGCCAGCTCCACCCTCCTGTATTCTCACGGAAATGCGGCCGATCTCGGCCAGATGTACGAGCTTTTTATCGAGCTCAGCATTCACCTCCGCGTTAATCTCTTGGGGTATGCTCCCTCCCTCTCTTTCTCAGATTAAGCATTTTTTTCAATTTTCTTTTGAATTTGTATCTTGGTTTACTTTGTTTATTAATGTTTCTCTCTCTCTCTCTCTCTCTCTCTCTCTCTCTCTCTCTCTCTCTTTCTCTCGGATTGAGCATTTTTAATTTTTTTTTTTCAATTTCCTTTTGAATTTGTTTCTGGGTTTACTTGGTGTATTATTGTTTTGGTTGGCCTTTGCATCTCGGTTTTTCTTTATTTCAACTAGTAACAAAGGAATTTGAGATTTGGGTATGCTTTGCTATGCCATATTCCTCGGTTTTAGCTTCTTCTTCGTATTCGTTTGGGTTTACATCTGGGGCTTTTTTATTTAAATCTCTTGTTTGCTTTTCGTATCTGGTTTCTCTTTATTTGATCTGTTCAACAGCAGAACTTTGAGATTTGATACGGCTGGTTACTAACCGTTTGGAATTTTGAGTTTTGTTGGATTTTATCTCCTGGGGTTTATTCTCTTGTGCTCTATCTTCCCTATTTTAAGTTTGTTTCTCACATTTAGATTTGAATTTGTATCTGGGTTTTCTTCAATTGATCTTTTGGTGCCTTTTCTGTCCGCTTATTTTCTTTGTTTGATCTATTAATAGGAGAATTCTGAGACTTTAGGTAGTTCTGGATCTACCTAATTTGATTTTTTGAATTTGGATTGGTTTAATTCTCTTGGAGTACGCTTTGTCATGCTCTATTTTCCTCAATTTGAGCTCATTTTTTTTTTTTTTTAATTTTTTTTTTTCATTTTTTCCTTTGAATTTAAATCTGCTGTTTTCTAACGGATGTTTTCGTTGCTTTTTGCATCTGGGCTTTTATTCATTTGATCTGTTAACAGGAGAATTTTCGAGATTTGGCTGGATTTCTATCCACCCAGTTTGATTTAAACTTTTGTCCCTTTTCTTTCCTTGCGTGATTAGCAGTTGCTTGATTTGGTATCTGGGTTTGGTTAGAAAGTGATGCTTCTGATAGAAATGTATTGACATTAAGGTGAATCTTTTTCTATTTTTCATTTTCTTTTTGGAAAATTTGGTTCCTCTTTGTATATTGTGTTTTCACTGATTGATATTTGAACAGGAGAATTTTGAGTTTTCAATGGATTGTGATCGACTCAGCTTGAATTTGCATTTTTTATTGTTGATGTTTTGGTTGCTTTTTTCTATCTGCAGTTTTACATTTTTCTTTATTTCTGAATTTTTAGATTCTTTTATATATGATTTGTTGAGGGGAATTGTGAGTTTGGTGGATATGCATCTACAATTTGATGTTTTCTTTAATTGAGGGGTTGGTTACCTTTTCATTTCTGTCTGCAATTTTGTATTTTTTTATCTCTTAGATTTTTTAATGGTTTTTATTTATGATTAGTTTGAATTAGACCTCCCGTTTTATTTTAGTGATAGTTACTTTATTTGGTTTCTGGGTTTTGATGGAAAATTACTTTTTAATGGAACTGTGTTGAGACTATGGTAAAGTTGATTATTTTCTGTTAAAAAATGAAGATTGTAGTACTTATCTTATCATTATCTGGTTTTCCCCCGGTTAAGTGCTTTTCTTCTCCATAACTTTATAGTTTTTTCCTTATTGAGATTTAAAATAAAATAAAATCCTGTAGATGGGGACCAGAGATTTGTGGTGAATTTGGAGCTACTCATGTTAAATTTCTAATTAAATTAAACGTTGTTTTTATTTAATGGTAGGTGATTGAGTTGGTACTGTGTTTTATTGGAAATGATTCTTTGATAGAGTGGTTCTGTTTAGAATTTGAAGATTTAGAGCAAACAAGCGTTGAATTGATTGGAATAGTTGGTGTCTGATTTGAGTTTGAGCTTGTTTTTCATTTTAGTAGCTTTGATGTCTTTCCTCTTTTTCTTTTCCCTTTTCTCCCTGTGCTCCTTGTGAGCTTCGGTTGTTTTTGTTTTCTTTTTTTACCTCTTTTCTCTTAAATGGAGAGATTTGACATTTGGGTGAATTTGGATATACTCATGTTGATCGTTTAGTTGAATTACACCTTGTGTTTTTTCTTTTTGTTCTGTGTCGTTCATTTTAAGTTGCTTGATTTGGTATCTGGGTTTTTTTGGATAATGGTCAATGTAAAGCTGTTGAAACCATTGTGATATCAGTTTTATTCAGTTAGAGTTCAAAGATTATACTAATCCAAAACTGAAGTGATTAGAAGATTTTATAGTGGATTGATTATTTTAGCTCTGGGCTTCGGTGGAAAATGATGTTTTAATGGAGGGGTTGTGAAAGTTCTGATCAATTTATATCTGTTCATTTTGATATACTAATCCAAGACGAAAACTTAGATTGATCTAGGTTCTGTTTGCAACATTACAAAAAAAGGTTTCCTGACTGGAAGATCTGAGATCACCATTTGATAGGATATCAATACTGATTAGGATAACCATTCGTCCATGCTTTTGCGGTTGGGACGCCAATAGTGCAATAAAAGGGTTGACACTTGTAGGAATGTTAAATGGATTTCTAGTATGCTGATTTAGATGTGCATCTGTTGGATTGAGACTTTTGGTGGGCAAATTTATTTATTTATTTATAATGAACACAATTTCTGTCTTGAATCCTGAAAAGCTGATTTTCTACTATAAATCTTCCTCTGAGTTGCTTTAGCAATAGCAAGTATGTGGATGGGGAACTGAGATAGAGCATATGACCTCAAAACCGAAAGGCAGACTTTAATAGCTGGCCTCCAGATTTGTTCTTGGATATCTTTCAATTGTCATTTTCATTTCATGTTAGATTACCTTGCTTAAATTTCGATATTAATCGAAAATGTCTTCTGAATTTTTTTTTGAGGGGATGTGATCATTGTAGTAAATTTAAGCATGTGTAGCTAATCAGTTCGAGTCTCAAATGAGATTCCACATATGCACATGCATTTATAATAAGGGTAAAGGAGAAAGGGTAATGTAATGGTTGATAGAAATCTCTGTTCTTCCTATATGATTTTGCTACTTCTGCTTACAGTGGCTCCTAATTGGGATACCATATATTGTTGAATGAGAAAAATCCCTCAAAACTTCAATATCAATTCAAAGAATGAAAAGAGCGTAGTTATCAATTTCGTTCTGTTTTGGTTGAAACAGACCCAAAGATTTTGTTTTGATATTAATTCAAAACGAAACACCCTACTAAAATTTTCCGGTCTTTGTTTTGATCTGTTTCAGCCGTTTTGGTATGTTTTGGCACATTTTGGTTGAAATGGATGAAACAAGTGTGTTTCAGCCAGAAAAATGTAATGCATTTTGGCTAGAAAAATATACATTTTTTTCTTCTTTTAATTTTACAACTTTTTCTTCTTAGCTCATTGGCAATTTATGTTTTAATTTCTGTTTTAATAATTTATTATTTTACTATTTTCAATTTTCAATTATTATTGTTCTATTCCCATAATCTAGTCTTTCTATTTTAAAAAAAATCTTATATATATTATTTTAAATGTTTTCAAATTTGTCATAATGTTTTTTTTTTCCGAAATGGATCGTCAAAACAACTGAAGTATTCTATTTCAGAGGCAAACCAAAATGGCTTCCAAAACAAAATTGACAATTATGGAAAGGAGAATGCAAGAGTCATTTAAATTGAGATTGTGGGCAATTTTGTCTTTTACACAAAATATGGTTATCAGTTAGGAGCCAATGTGATTTTCACTCTATGGTTTTTCATGGAAATTGACACTTTGTTGAAATGCTTATGAAAATATCAACATTGAGTCTTACTGGTATGACAAATGGAGCAAGCAATGAATGTGATGTATTTTCACTACCATGGGCAAACAACATGTTTGTAAGTTTACTTCTTTGCTGGACTCAAGGAGGTTTGTGGTCCTCGTGCTCACTAAGGTCTGTCCTAACAGTCCATTCTTGCCATCCGATCTGATTGAATGAAAGGATCATAGAAGTGAAATCCCAATACCTGTCCATTTCATAGCGTTAGGTTTTTGACATATATCTTATCTATTTTCTCACTTTGGTGGCTGATTGGATCTCACAAGCATGCCATTTGTCCCTTAGGTGAATATTTGTCGGATTCATGACTAGTTGCATTCTTTGTAAATGAATTTTTGATAACTCAGCGATTACCATTTCAGGCTGTCCCTGAGCATTCCAAGCCTATAGTTTTTGGTTCTTCCCTTGTAAATCACTATATTTCTTGCTTCCAGTTCCAGTACTCATTTCGTGTTTCTAGCTAATTCTGACTAACATTTATATTGAAAAAAATATGTTTCCTGCATTTGCCTGCATTTGTTTGTCTGGCAACTTGGTTGTTTTCATACCTGAGCTTCTTTCATTCATTGTCTCACACATTCCCTAATAGGAGGATTCATGACTCAGAGAATCTTACAGTTTTAATGTATGGGAATTGATAGGGACACCAGTTTTTTTTTTATAACAATGGATACTAGGCTTGCCCTTTTGTTTATTTGTCATCATCTAAGTGGTGAAAAGGTAATTTGGTGTCCCTATCGCTTCCCTTGAGTATGAGATTCTGTGGAAGTCAATATTTCTCTATCAAGAGGCAGAGATGGAGATTGTTACCAACTCAACAATAATATTTTGTGAGATAAATTATTGTACTAAGACTTTGATTCCAATAACTTGTTCTCAGTGTGTGTTCCTCTTGGATTCTAAAGATTTCATCGCTTGAAGGAGTGATTGTTGCAAGGCACTTTATATATTGGAACGCCACCGATGATGTGCAAGGACCATTGGCAAGTAACATTGGAATCATGGATTTTCTGGACCTTTCTTTTAACTTAAAATAGAGGATTGTACCTAATTTAGTTGAACTACCCACTTTGTAGAATTTTGGTGATGATTCGACACAAGGAAATAGATGGATGTCTTAGAGATTCAGGTTTTAGAGCTGTCCCTATCCGATGGCCACCTATGAGGGGTGGATCCTGCAGTTTGTTATAAAGGACTTCCCACCACCACATATTAAGAGTTCTCAAAATGGATGATTGGAGTATTAGACTTCATTTAGTCGAATTATCCATTTTGTTTACTTTTGGTGGTTGATGAGGATCATCTATATATATTGAAATGGTAACTTTTCATTAATGGGCACAAGAAGTGCACAAAAAGATGGAAACAAGCAAAGTTAAACAAAAGAAAAGATACCTACAACTGACCCCCCAAAATACATTGAAATAAGCACCCAAAAGAAGAAAAGGAAAGCCCAAACCACAAAACTCAGTTGCTAAATTAATCCAATGACTCTTTCCCTGCTTTACAAATGTTGGAGATTGAGAAATTTTGGAGTTCCTCTAAAGAAGATGCCCAAGTAGCATCTTTGCCTTGACACTCCTGTTGACGCGTTATTACATTCCCACCAAAAGGCTCCACAAAGTTGCAAACAAAGCTTACTTCCAAAGTAATAGATGGATGCCCTAATTCCATATTGACCTTTTCTTACACAACGGCCATCTATTTGATAGGAAGATTCCTCAATTTGTTATAAAGGCCTTCCCCCACCTTGTCACCCCTTGCATTGTATACACTTGCCTTTAGATTTGTGGCAATGCTTCTTATGAAAATTCAAAACTCAGACTTGCTTAGCCACCATTATATCCCAGTTTTTCAACCATGTTTAGGCCAGGGATGCTTGAGTCTTGCATGACGCAACAAAGTCAAACGGGTTCACTTTGTAGGTTCTGCACTGCATTTACTTGTCTATGGAGTTTGTCAGTGTTTGTTAGGATAGTTCAAAGGTTCAAGACTTCTTGTTTTGACGAAAATCAAATCCATTATTTCAACCTAGTCTTGGCCAAACTCTACTGAGTTTGTGCCTTGGCAAAGATTTAGCAGTCTCTTTACTTGACATCCTACCAAGTATCAAAGACTAAACAAGTTCGAGTCAAGTCTACTGAGTCTTTTGTCTTGGCTTGTCCATCATACTTGGCTATTTGGTTGACTTCATTAATATATATTTTTTATTTTTTTGGAAAATACAATTTTCTTCTACAAAGGTCCTAGAATTTCATTCCAGTCTTAACATACCCTGCTTGAATTGCGTATCAAAATTAATTGATAAAAGAGAGTTGAATTTTTTGCTGGTAGTCATGGATCTTTCTACATTAAATTAATTGTTGTTTCTTTGATTTCACACATAATTTGTTTATTTTACTTAGGGATGTAATTTGGCTCAATTAACTGAAGATCCAAATTGTCTAGCCAGAGAAATTTCAGGCTTGAGCATAAATTCTTGGCCTAACTGTTGTGTGGGCTTGGCCTGGACATAAATTTCAAGCCCAACTGATCATCAGGCCTAGCTCGGGCTTAAACACTGGCAAACCTAAAAGCCTAAGAGTTCAACTGCAATGAGTATCTGTATATTCCTCTTTTGAATCACAATCCGCATGTTATCTTTGTGAAAAAGAATAACAACTAAAATACTTAACATAGGTAGGAGACAAGTATTTTTTATAGTTTACTTAGGAAAAACAAAAGCCAAAGACATCTGAAAGGAAAAAAGGGAAATCAAAAGGTTTCCATCCTTATCCTTTTTGTATGGGGTTTCCATTCTTATCCTTCCTTTGATGCAAAGAGCCAAGAACGTTGCACCCATCTTCAATGCTCTCTCAGTCTCTCTCTCTCTCTTAGCTCTGGGGCGGGCTGAACCTGATACCACTAGTTTATTCCTAGAGGCTCATGGCAACTAAGCTACACTCATGTGGGTTCCTTTTTCTCCACTTTTATCTATCTCAGACCTCTCAACTTCCCATCAAACTTAGGAGATTGGGTTTGGTCATGTTTACCAAGCCCATGTCATGCTCAGTCTGTCTAGTGCAAAATCAAGCTTGGGCTCTGTTAGAACCCTGCTTGTTCCCTTCCTTACTTTCACCATCTAGCCAGGAAAAAAAGACAAATTTTAGATAATTGAACTCTAATATGTTGGCGTTTGTTCCTAAATGAATCCATAAAATTAAGGCTTTGGACCTATTACCTTTTCAATATCTTAAATTGCAATAACTATATTGTTTTCGTCTTTTTCCTGGTTGTCTGGTACACAACTTCATGAAGTAATCTATCCTATGAAATTGTGTCAAAGACAAATATGTCTGTTAAGTGTGGCTCAATTCTTCTAGCTTCATATCAGAGTCCTTATCCAATTGGGCTTTGTTTCGTGATAAGGAGCAGCATAGAGTTCTAATGCAATTAGTAATTGCTTAAATCAAAACAAGCAATGTGTGTAGGCAGTAAACAGCCAAGGCAAGTCTGAGGTGGACAATTGCTACACAACAATGGGACAATTGCTATTGTGGGAATGGAAGCTAATTAGAGAAGATCGACTGAATTAGACAAAGTCTATTCTAAATACAATCGACCGACTGTATAGGGATATGAATAAGGCACCTGCTATATGCGTTTTTGGTAAATTGCTAAAGAGGTTGCAGCCAGCATGGAGAACTAAAATAGGAAGACTGCTTACTGCATGAGGTTATAAATATGATAACGTGTTGAGAGGAAAAACACACGGCAGAATTAAGAGAGGCGTGTGTGAGTGCTGGACGAACAAGAGTGTATGTCTGCTATACACGACTGAGAGAAAGAGGCGCTGCCAGGAAGAGTGTGTTCAATAGGAAGAACTGTTTCAGCGGTGAAACAGATCCAAGAACAGAGGGCTGGCTGTGTGAAAGATCAGCAGACAACACGGCAGGGCTGATAATTGGGGCTGCTTGGGACTGTTACAAAGAACAGTCAGAGAGGACGCACAAAGGGGTGTGTGTTCTCGGCTGCAGCAGTATTGCAGAAGGAGTTATCGCCAGCAGTGAAGACGACCTTGGGCTGAAACACATCATTGTTCAGCAAGCAGGAGGTCTCGGGTGGGATTCAGAAAAGGGACTGATCTTCTTGTCGGGTTTGTTTGTATTTTCAAACAAAGATTACACCATATTAATAAAATTAACTAAGTTATTTTAAAGTAAAATAAGGTGTGAAAATAATACCAATAGAAAATAATATACTAGTTTTACTCTAAACAGTTAGGTGACAAATATATTAATAATTTAATTAGGTTTTAATAGGGTAGAGGTATTGTAATATTTTACTCATCTTAGAAAACAATGTTAAAAAGCACTAAAATAGTTCATGAAGAATGGGTATGAGTGTCTACAAGTGTCCAACACGAGTGTGAGTGTCACAAGTGTCCAACATGGGTACAACACCTGCATTTGAAGTGTTTGTGCAACGTACCTGCTTGGTATGGTACAATTGTTTCTATGATTGCGTGCTTGTACTGTTGGCCTCCTTTTAAATTTTTATGTCATTTTCTCTTAGAGCAATTTTCATTTCCCACTAGCTTTTTGCTATGGCTTGGTGTTAGATTTATTATCATACTATATGTTCAGAATTAAAGACTAAAAATGATCTCGTTCTATTTTTAACCTTTATGTAGTCATCTTTGTTTTCTTTTTTTGCCCTTTTTATTGCTTCTAATTAGGTGGGGTATGGGTGATGAATCTTTTGACTCTTGGCAACTTG
This sequence comes from Chimonanthus salicifolius, assembly GCA_013350335.1. Lineage (NCBI taxonomy): Eukaryota > Viridiplantae > Streptophyta > Magnoliopsida > Laurales > Calycanthaceae > Chimonanthus > Chimonanthus salicifolius. The sequence goes on from CM023532.1 coordinate 10,857,941, forward strand.
GTCATTGTTATTGTTAATATTAGGATTTTTTTTAAGGATGTTAATATATAGGAAGCAATATCTTGGTAAATTTTATGCTTCTATTTCTTTGTTCCGATTTAGTAGTTAAGACAATATTTATTTGTCTCAATAATGGATTATCTAACATTAGATATCGAAGATGAAGTGCTGCGGTATATGCTATTCGTAAACGATATAGTGATAATTGGTGAAACAAGAAATCAGTTAAATGCGAAATTGGAATTATGGAGGGAAATACTAGAGATGAATGAGTTGAAAATTGGTAGAGTTGAAAATGAGTTAAATATATGGAGTGTAATTTAGTGGTTTGGAAAATGTAGAAGAAGAACCAGTTAAAATTGGGAATGACTTGCCATCACATTGCGATAAATTATATACTTTGGTCCAACTATAAGAAAACAAATTGAGGAATAGATCTAGATATGTCCAATAGGATGGGAGTGGGAGGTGCCAAGTGTAGATAAGCTAGTGGTGTGCTATATGGTAAAAGAGTACAAGTATATTAAAGGGGAGGTTTATAAAATGACCATTAGATCAGTGATGCTTTATGGAACTAATTGTTGAGCAATAAAGAAAAGACAAGTAACAAGGTAATGGCAAGTGCGTATTCTTAGGTGGGTGGATATATAAGAATAAAAAGCATGGGAGACAGCTAGAAAGTAGCTCTAGTAGATGAGAAAATGAGGGAAAGCTGTTTAGCATGCACTTAGGAGACTTGAAATGGCCCCTATGCGAAAATTGAAAGGATACAAGTACAAGGAACAAGCAGGAAACGGAGACCTTTAAAAATATGGATGGAAATGGATAAAAAAGGATATGATAGATTGTGCGGTAATGGAGGGTATTGGTTTTGATAGGATTGAATGGAAGAGAAGAACTTAGAAAGTTGACCAAGAGATGTGATTAATAGCCTAGTAAACCATTTGTAACATTGCAATATTGTTTGGTGAAACATAATCTATGTAATGTGTCCCATCCATAGTTTAAAAGCCAAAACTTGAAGTAGACTCAAAATCCAATTAAGTAACTTGGTGAGTTTTTGAATTTTTTTAAGAACTCAGTAAACTTGCAGATTCTGTCAACTTGAAATTTGATGCTCGAGTTAATTTCAGCTGAGTTACCCCTTTTTTTTTTAGTTTTTTTAACTATTTTCTTAACTCCCAACCTTTGATGAATGATACTAGATTGGGGATTCTAACTCTTAGGTTACCGTGTTCTCTCTCTCTCGCTCTCTCCCTCTCCCCCTCCCTCTCTCTCTCTCTCCTTTTTTTTTACTTTAGTATTGGGATCGATGCTAATAACATTTTAAAAAACTCTAGTGGAACTTCCTCTACCAAGACTTGATACCAAGACTGTCCTTTTAATGGCTCTTAAGTCTTGTCATGATTAAATGTGCCGTTAAGAGGACTATGAGTAAGGGTTGTATGAAGTTTCACCCCCCTTTTGACCATCCTATCCTTTGATTTTAACTTTTAGAAATCAATGACTTGTATTCATCAAAGCTTGAAAGCCAAGATTATATAGCTAAGATGATCAATTGGTGGTGAAGCTTTACACATCCTATATCCATGCAGTTACCTATCCCACTCACCCAACTATGTAGTGCCCATGATTCATTTGATGTAGGCCCCATGATCAATTGGCTATTAGAGTGACTCGCTGAGTAAGTCTCACTTGCCTAAGCCTAACATTTTTAATTTCTTGAAGCTCAAGATTAGTGTTCATAGGGTTTTGAATTTCTTATGACCCCGATATTAGTTGAATCACTCCCCTTGATAAGCTAACCTGAGGAAGATATGAATGGAACCTTGAATGCCTATCTTATTGTTGAAACGCTTCTTTTGATTCTTAAATTGATTCTACCCAGTAGGAAAGCACAAACATTCCTCTTCTCATTATGAAAAACTCTACCCTGGTTTACCTTGAGCTGATCCTTCGACAATTTACGTTGAACTTTAGAATCCCTGCTGGAGGTTGGTACTATTTTTGGAACATGTTCTTAGTAGTATTACTACCCAATATACAGGTTGACCAATTGGTATGGAAGTCATTGATTTCTCACTAAATTCTTTCAAACTAACCACTTTAGCCAAATGAAATACCCCAGCATCTTCACTTTTGCCAGAAATTTCTATCGTTCTGCTCCTCCCATGAAGTCTAAATAAAGAATTTCCACTAGGTTCAATTAATTTTACTATTTTCTGAAATTAACTTGATTCTTAATAGTATTAGCCCTTCATATTCTCAACAAGGAGAGGATATAGAAAAAAAGGTAGTAGAAGAACGCTAAAGAGATGATCTGCCTCTATTCACTTGAATTTACCACTAGTATTTGCTGGTTACGACAATGTTGTGAAAATCGAATCACATCATAAAATTGTTATACATCCTAAACTGTAAATCGTGTATCGTAAGCCATAGAAGCATAAGATTCATTAGTGTTTTCCCTAAAAAATAAATATATGGAGTAACATAAAAAATATCTAAAAGGTAGTAATGTGAGCATTCTCCTTCTATCTTTCAATATTAAGTTAAATTATATAACTATTTCAGCGGAACTTAAATTTTAATTTTCCAAGTTCAGAAAGTATAATATCAATATGTAATCGAGTTTATTGTGAAAAATGAAGAATCAACTAAAAAGACCTCAAAAAATCAAAAGGTCCTAAGCACCCAATAACTCAAGCCTTAAAAATGATCAAAACAAAAAAAAAAAAATATCATGCTTTCATGTTCCAAATGCCCCATAATTCTATTGTTTATAGGAAGTCTAAGATTTCTTAAAAGATACAAATCGTTTCTAATATCATATCATATGAATCATGAGATATGAATTACGTATTGCAAGGTTTTGACAACAGTAGTTACAAAGGCATAACTGTCTTTGAATAGTGGTCAATGTGAACATCATTGCCTGGATAAATGGCATCATGTGGCCGGAACAGTTTATGACAAGTCATTTGAATGGTAATAGTGTCTTTATTGCATGGCTGAAATTGTCATTCTAGATTTGATCTAAGTTGATGTGTCACAATGAAAATTTCTATATCTAACATCCACTTCTATGCAGGTATGATTATTCTGGGTATGGGCAATCATCTGGAAAGGTTAGTTGAGGTTCTGAATTCATTATAGTATACTTGAATCTTGTGTTCAACAAAATTATTTGATGCATCAAAAGAAGTTTTATGAGAATGCCATCTGAATTTCATATATATGTTTTTCAGCCAAATGAGCAGAACACTTATGCTGATATTGAAGCTGCTTATAAGTGCCTTGAAGAGAATTATGGTGCTAAGGAAGAAGACATTATCCTTTATGGTCAATCTGTTGGCAGTGGTCCAACGTTGGATCTGGCAACCCGCTTGCCTCGATTAAAAGCTGTTATTCTGCATAGTCCTATACTTTCAGGCTTAAGGGTCATGTATCCTGTGAAGCGGACATACTGGTTCGACATCTACAAGGTCATATTGCACGTCCAGAGCCACTGGCAAATGTAACGTTGTCTTCCTTTGATTATGCATGTATATTTGACATGTTCTTCTGACTAACTCTTCCTCCCTGAATAATGTGCAGAATATTGACAAAATCCCATTGGTTAACTGCCCTGTACTGATCATCCATGTAAGTATTTGTGCACCACCAGTATGTATCAAGCAATCTTGGATCCTTCGTCTATTATATCAAGCTAACTATGAGAAACAAATGTCATTATGGTGATAGGTGTTTTTTTTTTTTCTTTTTGTTGGAAGTTCTAGTCTACCCTTAAAAGTTTGGGTCCTTTATTGGGAACCCAGCATATGGGCTCCTACTAGGGCTCAAAATTAGAAGCCTTCTCTTTGCAATACTTGAAACCAGATTTCCTTTAAGCAGTTACTGAGCTAAAATGGGAGCTAGCCATTTGCATGATAGCATATATATAGTGGGAAAGGAAATGGGGCAAAGGATGTCTAGATATTGAACAATTGGTATGAAACTGTTTTGATATTTACCTTTCTACTAATCATGAGAATCATATAATATAAGCTTTTTATGCAGGGAAACCTTATAAGACTAATTTATGGAAGCAAATAACATTTTTTTTTTTGAACTGTAACAAGAGAATAATGCATTAATAATGGAAGCAAATAACTCTGATAGTGCTCATTAAATGAAATTGTTGTTATCTTTAAAAAAAATATTTAGTACTCATTTCTTGGAACACCAAAATATTTCATTGTAGGACATAATTATGAAAAACAAAGCTAGGAGAGTTTCCTTTGTCCTTAGGTGATGAGGATGAACTCATCTGGACGGGCTATTCATCTGGTTCCTTTTCGGTTAAGTCTATGTTGGAACTGTTCTTACAACACCTGCTTCATCTGGACTCTAACTCAAGTTTAGCTTGGAAAGGTCTAGCTCCACGTAGAGTCTAGACGTTTGTGTGGTGTGCTCTTAAAGGAAAGATCCTCACCAGAATGGATCTTAGGAGGAGAGGATTGTTGAGATCAGAGGACTCTTGCAGTTATGGTTTTCCAAAGGAAGATGTTGACCACCTTTTTGTGAGTTGTCCTTTTGCTCAACACTAGTGGTTTAACTTCGTGAACTCTTTGACATCCCTTGGGTCTTTGATAGAACGTGTGTGGGCCATGTGTGTGACTTCTATCTGGTAAGGAGTTCAAGGGGCTTAAACGACAAGATTTTCTCACATCATGTGTGGTGGTGGGGGGGTTGTCTGAGTGCACTTGGGAGGAGAGCGAGATGTCATGTCCCGTGATGTCGTCCTCCTCTGGAGGTCATTAAATTCAATGTGGATGGAGTATCTAGGGGAAAACCTGGTCCTTTAGGGATAGGGGACGTTCTTAGGAACCATAGTGGGGTCACAACTTTGGTTTTTACTGAATCAGTGGGGATTCGGGATTCAAATGAGGCTGAACTTCCTAGTATTAAGAGAGCTTTGACCTTATGATTAATCTACGGGCAGGGATCGCTAGTAATTGAAGAGGATTTGGCAAATGCAATTAAATGTGCTAAGGGGTTGAAGCAAACCCCCTTGGAGATTGATTACTATATGATGCAGGACAAGGGGATAGGGTAACCCTAAAGGCCTAATTTGGTTCCCTAAAAATTGAAAGGGATGAAAATAATACACCATAAATCTAACATGGGCTGAAATTAATCAATCAATTAACAATAACAATTAATTAATATAAATTTGACATGAATATTCATGCAAATATCAAAAATATAATGTGTTTACCGGGAATAATGGATTAAATGTGGTGTATTTGGGATCAATACTGGCTGTAACAGCAGTACATAAGGATGGGAATAGATCTGCAACGATTGGGAGGGTCTTATAGATGTGGCGACAGCAGGAGGAAGGGTAGGGATGGGAAAGAAAGGCGTATAAACAGCAGATCTGGCTTCTAGAGGGGCTGAAGTCGGCTTAAGATACAGATATGAAGTGTATTGACAGATCTGGAATTCTGGGATGTTCTAACAGCAGTTTGGCAGGTCTAAGGTACAGATCTGGGACTGTAGAATGAAGTTGCAGCAAGATGGCAGACCTAGGAAGGGGCATCAATGGGTTTTGGTTCAGGTTAGGGTGGCGGAAATCAGTAGGATTGAGAGAGTAGGTGGCGGCACAAGGAGAGGTGTATAGGTGGGGGTTTAAGGCTGGATCTGAGTTTTGGAGGCCAGTAACAACAAGAAGGAAGGATCGGCTATGTCATTTGCAGCAAAAGAGAGGAAGAAAAGAAAAGAGAGAGAAAAGAAGAGACAGATAGGTACCTGGTTCAAAGAGGCTTCTCACCGCAGGTATGGCTTGAATTCGAATTCACATGGAGTAGAGATTGTTTTCTCAATCGTGTCTTTTTTTATTCAATAATCGAGTAACCCTAATGGGGCTTACATTGCTTATATAACTTGCATGGAAAGAAAAGGACAAAAATACCCCTATTACATGGAAATTCCCAGAATACCCTAAAATAACCCAAAATTACCATACTAACACTGGAATAAAACAATAAAAAATAAAAAATACAATAATGCCAATAATCATTAAAAAAAAATACTAAATAATGAAATTGCTCCGCATCAATTAGAGTCTTAGAAGAACTCGACCTGAGTTCCAACGAACGAGAAGAAAGCAAACCAAATCACACACGCGCCTCCCCAGTGTGAGGTCTTCAATTTGTAGCTTGCGCACGTGAGACAAATCAACTCACACACACATCTTCCTTGAGTGGGTCTTCAAATGATATATGCGCGCAAGGCCTTCAGTCGACATCCAACTGAACTATCATCAAACCTCCAGGAGACCACTGGATGAACTATATCCCGTCGTCGACGACATATGTGGAAACTTGATCTATCACCACTAGCATCTCTCCCCGGGTGGAAAGAAGGCAACTCCGGTGAAGAGTAGAAACTCCGAAATCGCTCCAATAAGTCTGGATCAAGTCGATGTGACTCATCCTCTATCAATCCTATGGTATCTGTCCTTGGTCGATGCTTCCACTTGAAGATATACCACTGGAAACCTCTTGAAGATGTAGAAAACTCTTCCTCGTCTAGAATGTAATCTATCTTCTCTCTTTTGGGAAACAAGGAAGGCAAAGAAGAACGGATCAGTGAAGGTTGTATAGGTGTAGGCTGTGGGTTATGGAGTGGGGCAAGGTGATGGTCTGGATTGAAGGGAGTTCCATGTTGTGAGGGTCGGCTAGATGGTGGGGACGACAGGACAGTGTGAGGGTCAAGGTGAGGCGGCTGTGGGGTGAAGCTAGAGGGTAAAACCGCTGGGTCATGGGATGGATCAGGAACGCCAAACTGTGGTTCGAGGTCATGCTGATGTGAGATGAGGATTGGAGGTAAAGGTATTGGACTTGGACATGGTGTTAGGTCTCCCACATAATCACCACATCCCTTGGATTCACAATGAGAATCTGCAACAACTTATATTTTTCGTCGTATATATTAATGTGACTTTTAATTTCAGCGTGTGAATCATGAATGTGCGGTGCAGATGCATGAACAGACTCAGTCAACTTGGGCGACATTGGCACTGGAGTAGGGTCTATGTGTGGGGACGGTATGGAAACACAACTAACCAAGGAAAGAGAAGATTCTTTGTTCTTTTCACTGGGGGTTTCTTCACCCAACAAGAGCAAAATGCCCATAGCCCCGGTAGTGATAGGAAAATGCATGTTTCTCTATCATGGTTTCAATGTTGGCTAAGCGGGCTTTAATGTCTTCTAGAATCTCGACAAGGTGTGCGGTGTCCATATTAGGTTGGTACTTTTGGCCACTATATGTGGGCATGCACAGACACATACGACGGTACCCCTAGACTCACGAATATGGGACAAACTAAATGCTATGCAATGACCTAAGCAGAAATGCAATGCAATTTTTTTTTTTATATATATATGGAAAATACAACCTAAGACCATAGGTGTTTAAGGAAACAACCCAATCTTGCTTTGATACCAATTTGATGCAAGACAAGGGAATAGGGTACCCTAAAGGCCTAATTTGGTCCCCTAAAAATTAAAAGAGATGAAAATAATGCACTCTAAATCTATCATGGGCTGAAATTAATCAATCAATTAACAATAGCAATTAATTAATATAAATTTGACATGAATATTCATGCAAATACCAAAAATATAATGTGTTTACCGGGAATAATGGATTAAATGTGGTGTATTTGGGATCAATACTGGCTGTAACAGCAGTACATAAGGATGGGAATAGATCTGCAATGATTGGGAGGGTCTTATAGATGTGGCGACAGCAGGAGGAAGGGTAGGGACAGGAAAGAAAGGTGTATAAACAACAGATCTGGCTTCTATAGGGGCTAAAGTCGGCTTAAGCTACAGATCTGAAGTGTATTGACAGATCTGGAATTCTGGGATGTTCTAACAGCAGGTCTAAGGTACAGATCTGGGACTGTAGAATGAAGTTGCAGCAAGATGGCAGACCTAGGAAGGGGCAGCAATGGGGTTCAGGTTAGGGTGGCAGAAATCAGTAGGATTGAGAGAGTAGGTGGCGGCACAAGGAGAGGTGTATAGGTGGGGGTTGAAAGTTTTGGCGGCGGCCAGTAACAACAAGAGGGAAGGATCGGCTATGTCTTTTGCAGCAAAGAGAGGAAGAAAGAAAAGAGAAAGAAAAGAAGAGATAGATAGGTACCTGGTTCAAAGAGGCTTCTCACCTCAGGTATATGGCTTCGCACCAAGAATTCCAATTCGCATGGAGTAGAGATTGTTTTCTCAATCTTGTCTTTTTTTATTCAATAATCGAGTAACCCTAATGGGGCTTACACTGCTTATATAACTTGCATCGAAAGAAAAGGACAAAAATACCCCTATAACATGGAAAGTCCCTGAATACCCTGAAATAACCCAAAATTACTAGACTAACACTGAAATAAAATAATTAAAAATAAAAAAAATACAATAAAACAAATAATAATTAAAAACAATACAATAAAACAAATAATAATTACTCTGGTGTGGAGACTCCTCTGGTATTTACTCTGTCAAGGCCATGGTGCAACATGTGCAATGTCAAATTCCTAATGATGGTAACATTTCTAGAACAACTTGGGAGGGAGTGGCACCACCAAGGGTCCAAATTTTTGTGTGGTGTGTACTTAAAGAAAAGATCCTTACTAGGACAGAGTTGAAGAGAAGAGGGTTCCTTAACAATGAGGATGAGCTCAAATGCTGCCTATGTGATCTGCATCATGAGGATGTCAACCACCTTTTTATTAATTGTGCTATGGCAAAGGGTTTATGGGCAAAATTGATTCACTTTTTGGGCATTTCTTGGGTTTTTACATCATCGGTGGTTGAAACTTTGAGAGCATGGGTCCTACCATTTTTGAAACCTAGAATGAAAATTGCCTGGCAAACAATTCCGGCTGTCATCCTTTGGACCTTGTGGAATGAGATAAATGCAAGAATTTTTGAAGGGTCCTCTTCCAACGAAACTGATCTTTTCCAAAAGGCCAAGTGGAGATGGTTTGTCTGGCTGTTGGCGAGCCCAATTTTCAAAGGTCTTAAAATCAATGATCTTCTTCTATCTTGGGAGGGCTGCATGAGCTATCAAATTAGGAAGATAAAGCAGACGAAGAAATGGTGTTCACCACAGGAAGGTACCATGAAATTTAATGTTGATGGAGCTTCTAGGGGGAAACCGGGTCCAGCAGGGATTGGTGGAGTTCTTAGAAATCACAGAGGTGATACGACCATAATGTTTAATGAGTCGATAGGTGTCATGGAGTCAAATGAGGCAGAAATTCTTAGTATTAGTAGAGCTCTGATCATTTGGAAGGATCATGGAATGGGTAATTTGGTTATCGAAGGGAATTCGGCAAATGCACTAAAATGGGCAAAAGGGTTGAGGCGTCCACCTTGGAGATTGGCCAAAGTGGTTCGGGAGGTGAGGGATTTGGCCATTGGAATGAGAGTATCTTTTACCAAAGTGGGGCGCTCGGCAAATAGAGTGGCAGATTACTTCGCCAAAATGGGAGTTGACAATCATGTTGCTGGAGTTTATTTTTGTTGATTTTCTTTCCTCTTTGTATTTCCTTTTCCTTCTTTTCCTTATTATGTGGGTCTAATTCTTGTAGACCTATTTTCTTTGTTTTTCTTTGTACTCCTCTTTTCATCTAATGAATTTTCTTTGTCACCGCTCAAAAAAAAAAATTAATAATAATAATAATTAAAAAAATACTAAATATAGAAACTGCTCCACATCACTATAGTTAGGGATATTAGGGCCCTTGTTCGGGATTTGATGTTTCATTTGCTCAAGTTAATCGTACAACAAATGACGTGGTTGATTTCTTCTCCAAAAATGGAGTCATCAGTCCAAATTTCAGGAGTATTCTTTCTTTGAGATGGGCATAAGTCAATAGGAGTTTCGTATAGTTGGCACGGGTTGTATTTTCATTTGATTCTCTCTACTGTATCCTTGTTATGTTTTCTCTTTTGGTCTAGTTCTCCAAGACCCTCTTTTATTTATTTTTTTTATGTACGAGAACATTTTCATATTAATGTTATCTGTTTTTGTTATTGCTCCAAAAAAGAAAAAAAAGCTATCCTGTGTAGGTTTAGTGATCTTTTCCCATGTAATTTTTGTTGCTACTAAACTGGATCCCTTTGTTTGAAACTGCTGGATCACATCACTTTGTACAATTTTTTATTTTTAAGAATAAAGAGTGATAAACCACATATCTGCTGCAAATTTTTCATTAGCAACGTTGAAAGTCACCTCGTTTGCTAAACACAATTGGTTGTTGCTAACAGCCCTCAAATCCATCTCTTCCCAATCTTCATCACTAATTGAAGACTTCTTTGATTTTCTCTTTAAAACATTGTGTAGACCTTACTGAACTAGCATATCTTTAACTTTAATCTGCCACAAACTAAAATTGTTTCTCCCCTCAAATTTCTCCACCTTAAACTCTACATTCGACGTCTTAGCAGCCATCGAATAATATCAGCACCAGAGAAATTGATTTAATTGAACCGAACTTGTGAGGTTAGAGTCGAAGAAAATTTCCAAGTCGAACCAAAGCTACTGATAGCACTTGTTGTGATGTAGAGAAAATACAATTTGAAATATTAAAAACAAATAAAATTAAATCAAATAAAACATACCACACAAGGTAAGACAAATTTAATGTGGTTTGGCCTTTGATGCCTACGTCCAGGGTCGAAGAGGATGATGGCTTCACTAATCAGAGGAGAGTAAAAGATGAGAGAATTGCATTGTGCTCAGTGCAAACTTAAAGGCTTACTCAGCTCACTCTCTCAATCTCACAAATGAAAAAACCCTCAAAATTACAAAAGAGATTTCTCACAAATCTCTTTCAAAAACCCTCTCAAAAGAGACCCAAAGGACGAAGTCCAAATTTCTATGCTACAACTGAAGGCCTAAGCCTCCTTATACAGATTTTGGATCTCCAAAATTAGGAAATTAAATTATTAATAAAATTCAAAGCTGGCATATTTTCAGCATCAGACTGCTGACAATTCAATGTTCATTCTCTATCACATTTTCTTGGTCTATTCCTTAACTTCAAGATGGAAGTACAGCTGGGAAGCTAGGACCAGCTGGTGCTGCTGGCATATTTTTGCAACGCTTTGGTTGGCAAAATGTGTTTTTTTTTTCCAGTCCAGTGTGCATGTCATGTGTTCAATGTGGATGATATCTTGACGCTGTTGCGTGTTCCGAGGGAAGCAGCAAAAGGACCTTTTTGTCATGGCAGAAGGGGATTCTTTGCTCTCAAGATGACTTCTAAGGCTCAGAATCACCATAAAAAAGGCCTACATATCTGTGAAGTAGATTCAGAATATTTTCAGGGGAATCTACAGACTACTTTGGGCACACATCAGGTGAAGCTGATGGTGCAGTACTCAATTCAGAGTGTAAGAGGGTCATCCCAGCAATGTGTGGCCCTCAGAAGTTCATGACTAGCCCAGTCTCAGAAGTTTTATGATTTTTAACCAACATTATTTTTAGTGTTGATGATCATTTAGCTGAAGGAAACATTTTAGCATAATCCAACTTGTTACATTTCACCATTTCATTAATTTGAAAGTGTTAAATTGCGGTATTTTGTGGAAATGAACATTGAATTTTCAGCCTTTCCAAATGAAGTCTTCTATATATTTATGAAATAGAAAATGAACTCAAAAAGTCTCATCTCGTCTCTCCGTCTCTCTCTCTCTCTCTCTAAGTTGGAGTTTTTGGTGATGTCTTTTAATGGGCATAAACACAGCTTGCCGATGTTATCATGCAGGGTACCGCTGATGAAGTTGTTGATTGCTCACATGGTAAGCAACTTTGGGAACTGTGCAAGGAGAAGTACGAGCCCTTGTGGCTTAAAGGAGGAAAGCACTGTGACCTGGAGCTTTTTCCTGAGTACATTAGACATCTCAAGAAGTTCATATCAACAGTTGAGAAATCACCTTCCCACAGGAACAGCTCAAGGAGAAGCGTTGATAAGTTTGAACAGGCCAGGCGTAGCACAGACCGCTTTGAGGCATCAAGGAAGAGCACCGATCGCCGAGAGAAATCCAGGCCCAGCACAGAGAGACCTGAAAAACTGAAAAGTAACGACTTCAGGTTTACAACTGCTGACAAGCTGGAAAAATTAAGAATCTCCTTTGACCAGATGGAGAAGTCACGCAGAAGTGTAGATTGCCTTGAGAAGTCTCGGAAGAGCACTGATCAACAAGAGAGAGCACGGAAAAGTGTCGATCGGTTGGACAGAATACGAGCAGGATAAATCGTTGCTTGGATGTAAGATTTGGAATGAGTTTGGATATCTGGGAAATTCATTTATGTTTTTGGTCATGTATTTTGTTTGTGGAAGTTCTATATCAGTGACATGAAATGAGAAAGGTTTGTTGATGGAAGGATGTATTATTGTTGTTTTTCTTGGCCTTTTTCTTGGTTGAAATATTTGAAGAAATAGACTCATGATAATAATTTATCATCATAAAGTGTATAATATATATCGCCTTCTTTGTTTAAGCCTCTCTTCTCTTTCTCTCTCTGTTGTATCATTGACTATCACCTTCTTTGCTCGTCTCTCTCTCTGTGGCTAGGTTTCATAGAGGATGGTCATTTTGGATTAAAAGGAGTAGTTAATTTGAAAGATACGTTGTGTGGAAGATCAGTTTGAACAAGTATTGTTTTATAAATTATAAAATTTTGATCTATGGGACTTTGAGTTTAATTCAACGGTGAGTATAATGTGAAATTATTTTAAAAAGTAGCCATTTAGACACTTGACTTTTTTTTTTAAAGAGATTTAATTTCAGAATTTTATGAGAAATTACCATTTTATCCTTCAGTTTTGTGTAGAGGAATTGTCTTTTTAAAAAATTGAGGGACAAAATGGTAATTTTATGCAAAATTTTGAATTGAGGTATCTCTTAAAAGAAAATTAGGGTGTCTAAAAGGCCACTCATTTTAAATTAAAGATAAATCCAATTAATAGATTTTTTTTTTGATGTAAATCAATTTGTTGTGAATTAGATAATAAACTTTTATTGAGCCTGTATTTATATTATTTTCTCTCTCATACTCATTTGATTCTATTTCAAGATTTATTCATTGTTGGAGTAAGTTCAACTCATATGAATGATTAAACTTTTTAACAAGTGTAATAAAGTTTTGTCATATAGTGCACAATACGCAAAATAGATAATTTCTCTAGTAATAAGTAATTGAGTTTGTAGACTCTGTCAACAAAATATGAATGAGATTTTTTTTTTCTATTGAAACTTGATATCATGACTGTCATTTTAATAGATTTTTTAACTCCACATAATTGATAAGATATAAAAAAGACTTCATGATTAAGAGATTTATATTTTGATTTTAAATTTTTAAAAATCAATAATTTTTATTCACTAAATTCAGACTGACTAAATTTGTAACCCCTATAATTAAAAGAAGAAGAAGATATAAGTCATTTGACAGGTGCAGTGTAATAAATACTTCCAAATCTCCTGTCTTAAGAAGTGTGAGGTGTCAAGTTCGAGTTTTCTAAGAGCAGTGGGTATCATCAGGAGGTTTTACTGTCACGCCCCGACCCGAAGGGTGAGCCCAGAACGCGACTGATTTTTTTTTTTTTTGAAGATAAACTAACTCAAGCATTCTAACTGGGCCGGATCAACAGTTGGGCCTAAAGGTCACACATGATCCCAACATGTGGACTTAAACATATACCATAAGTCTACCCAACAAAAATAGACATAAAAGAATAGCACATGCATCCATACACATAACATGATCACAAATTTCAACCATTGAATTAACATTAGGAAATCATCATCAAAGTTGCTAAAGAAATGCAGTAGTCTAATACATCACGTTAATACAAATTAAGTACCACACCCGGTACTTAATAAAAACAAAAGGTTCCAAGAATCAGAAAGCAAAGATCAGGGTATTCCCCTCAGGGGGAATCCCGAAACACCGCCGCAGTTTATCCACCCTAAGCTTAAAAAAGATGGTTCTTCTCCTCGGGTTCATCTTCTGAAAGGTGAGTGGAGTGAGCTAATTAACCCAGTGAAGGAAATATAACAGTGCAGTTAGGTAAACAACATGTTAGCAATAAACAACAGTTGCAATAAATATTACATGCTTGATCACAAATAAGCATAATATTATCATCATTCTCATAATTCATCATTTCTTTTCCAATACTGCTATCATCCAACGTAACGCCTGCCAACTACGCTGAGACCATTGTATTAAGTCCCGACACGGTTAAAATACATCCTTTCAAGTATATCTCCGGCTCTACCATAGCCGATACTGACACATTTAAGTCAGCAACTGTCGACACCCGTGGTCCAGTAGACGTAAACCATTCCCCATATGGCCGAGATTCGTTCAATAGTCAAGGCACGTGTAGCAGTTTTACACATTTCATATGATTAACATCATAGGCACTCTTACCATAGTGCGTCAAGTTTAGGCACATGAGTGGGTTCATCAAATCTGAAACCACTCATCGCTCAATATTTATATCAAATAAACCTGTTTACATCAAGCTGCAAAGTTAAGTTCCCTTATCGTATATGTGTGGTTTCGCGGTCTCTGTTCAAACAAACAGACAATTGCACAATCAATATACATAGCATCAAATATGTACATACAAGTAGTATCTTTCAAAACCATACTTGTTGTCCCAAAAATATCCAAGGTACATGGAATTGAGTCTCCTACTTGGTTTCTATTCTTTTTAAGTTATAATCATCCACAAGATAATAATATAAAAAGGGTGCTCAGTCCAAAATTCATATTGTTTTCTGGGCATTGACCAGATTGACTTATTGAGTTAGGTCTAGATCCTCGGGTCACTTCTCGGTTGACTTCTGGATAGGACCAGATCTGACATTTTGAGTTAGGCCTCGGGTCACTCAGTGCCCGACAAATATAGCGTCGGCCTGAAAGTGAGATCACTCAGTGCCCGACCAATAGGGTTGGCCTGGAAGTGAATACAATAGTATATACACTATAGTAATAAGAGAAGATGGTTAGTATATTTTGAATTAACAAAAAGGGGTACCAACATTACATCACATGCAATCAAATAATAATCAAACAAGATTTACACTTAAAAACTGGGTCCCTTGGAACATGCCTCGGAACCAGGTATTGTGGCTTTGGATCATCCGAACCACACCTAAACTAGTCACTCACTTCGGATCATGGGTCTGACTTCGGATTGTCCGAAGATCGGGTCTCGGACCTTTCGAAGTCCATCCGAACCTATTAAAAATCCGAAAACAGGTCTCGATGGGTCTGAGCACTTCGGAACATCCGAAGAGAGGCTCGGAACGTCTGAGTGGGGTTCGGTCCTTCCGAACTCTGCTCAGGTCGTCCGAGTGGGTCACGCTGGCCTCGGGCGTAACTGGGCTTCGGGTGAAGCTCGGAACATCCGAGGGTTGGCTTTCAGACCGTCCGAAGGTTCAAACCATCTGAAGATCGATCGTCGGACCGTCCGAGAGTCGTTTCCCTCACTGTCTGCACCAGCAGACAGTGACGGCAGACAACAGGTGAAATACGAATCCGGAAACAGAGGGTTTCCCGGACTCGATTTTCACATCCAGCCGGTCCGATGGACTCCTCTGGGAGTCCTCTTTCCATAGGGAAGGGTTTGGAGCTTTGAAGCTCACTGGGCCATCTGATTTTAGTACTGAAAGCTCACTCGTACACTTAAAATCAGGTTTTTCTTAAAACTTTGAAATGGTTTTTCTTACTCAAAACATTGCCAAAACTGATTTTTCTTGATTCTAAACTGATTGAAATTGAAAGAGGAACACAATGGTTACCTTCACTGAAGTTCCTAGGTTGAAAATCCAGATTTTTGAAAATCTTCCCTCTAAGGCTTACGGGTGAAAAAACTAGGAAGAAACAGGGGCTAAGGAGGGAGCTTCGGCTGGAGTCTGAGAGAAGAGAGAAGGATAGAAAATTATCTGGGAGTTTGATCAGGCTAACCCGATAGCCAATTTATAGAGAAACCAGCCTGGAGAAGTGGCCGTCGTTGAGCCACTGCATGCTTCTGCATGCAATACCGGCTTGCGTATGCAACAGTAAACTTTTGGTTGGTTGCAAATCAGCCCTTCAAAACTTTCCCAATTGCAAATAAGTCCCTCATTAGATAAAAAACTCGATTTTTAACTAAAACCAAGATTTTAAAAACTCAGAAACTTAATCCAATCTTACAGATAGGTTGGGTTTAGAAAACCTTAATCACCATAAAAATTTTGGAATTTAACATTCACCAAAAACCATTGATTTAAATAAAAATCACATTTTATCACTATTTACTTAATTAAACAAATGTTAAATAAATCAATTTAGAGACCTTATTTTGGGGTGTCAAAGAATAACTAAACCATACTTAAAATGGTCTAACACAAAATACTAGTTTTGAAATTTATTTCCTTTCCAAACCTATTTAAAATAATTATTACTCCCTTTCGGGGTTTTGATGGGCGGATTTAAAATACCATTTTCTGAAAATAGAATTATTTTAAAATAAAAAATGCAAATCCTTTATTAAGGAGAACATCATCAACCAATAATGATCACATAATAGCATAATTTATAAAATAAATACAATAAGCTGTAAATTACCAAAATGCCCTCCAACTGGAAGAGCTAGATTACTGAGCTCACGAGCTCGAATTGGGCCTCACCTGGGCTCTCCTCAAAGCCCTAACCATAATCTTCGAGATTAACCTGTTAAACAAGATTATTTAGCTAAAAACACGCCTAATCTGGAGCATGGTATTACATTTACGCTGGGTTTTCTATGGTTTCTCACACATAAATTTAAAAATTACCTCCAATATTTTTGTTTCTCATATTTTTATCAAAAAAGTACAATTTGTCAATATTATCATTTAGTCATAGGTACTTTTCTACTTTTATTGGCCGTTTTTATTTTATTATGATAATATTGTGATAATATCACGACAATAACACAATTTATTACAATATTATAAGTTCCTTTTTTATTTGTCTCATGCTCATATAAATCTATAAATCCTTGTATATAACTTAAATTCCTTATTCCACAAATTTATTTATTGTTATTTTATTTTTGGGTATCATTTTAATTTCTATATTTATTTACTATATTTTAGTTTCACAATATTTATAAATTGTTATATTTCTACAATATTTTTATAATATTAAAATAAAAAACTAAAATAAAAAATATTCTAATATTATTATTAGAGGATAATACCTAAAGTATCGTATTCTTGACATTGAATAACCACGAGCTAAGGTTTAAATATCGGCCGATACGTTATATATCGGTTTTTTTAAACCGAATAATATCGGCCGATACTATAAGTATCGGCCGTACATACCGAATATCGGTCACAATATCGGCCGATATTCATAAATATCGGTATTTAAAAAAAAAAAATTTTAAAACACCGATACGGTTTTTCGCGGTTTTTACACGGTTTTTCGCGGTTTTTCGCGGTTTTCGGTTCTCAGGGGTATTCACGGTTTTTCGCGGTTTTCTGCTGTTTTCTGAGGTTTTCCACGGTTTTCCGCGGTTCAGGGTTTACGGTTCTCAGGTGGTTCACGGTTTTTTACTGTTTTTTGCGGTTTTTTGCGGTTTTGTCACGGTTCATCACTATTCATCACGGTTTTTTGCGGTTTTTTCACGGTTCCGATATCGGAGGAGAGAGAAAATGCCGATATCGGTATGAGAGATAAAATTATCGGCCGATATATCGCCCGTATCGCATATCGGCCGATATTTACATATCGGCCGATATATCGGTGACATCGTTTTTTGAATCCCTGACCACGAGATAAAAATTCATCCAAAACTCAACTATATTTGTGTTACTTTATAGTTTTATCAAGTAATTTTTAAGAGGCTATTGAGTGATTTGAGTCTCGTAATATTAAAAATATAATTATTAAATATTATAATAAAAAGACAATTGTTATCTATTCTATCTAATTTAATAAATATTTATTATTGATTTCAATAAATTAAATTTAATAATTTAAAATATCCCTTATTTTTATATTTTTATTTTAAAATAGATTTTCTGATATAGAGTCTACTTAAGGAAAAAAAATTTACTATTCAATTATGGCTATTATATATTTTTTAAAAAAAGAAACACTTTTCTTCTTTTTGTGAGCTTTTTGTAAATCAGGCAAGCGCAGCGGTAAGCATGCCGATTCTTGACGCGATCTCGGTTCAGTTCTCCCAATGTACGCCTGATGAATTCTACATCAGTTTCTTTTCTTTGAAGAATCTTCTATCCTCTCCTCTTTCCATATTGCCTCCTATAATCCGTAGATGTCTCATTCTCTTACTTTCCATAATCAAAAGGATGTGACTTCGCACAAGAACCTTTTATTCCATCATCAACACCTAATATCTCTTCATCTTCCAGTCCATCGCAATCCAAAATGTAAGAAATCCAAACATTTTCTTGGTTTCTGTTTCTCATTTTGATTCTTTTTTCTTATTTTTAATATTTAGGAACAAAGAAAACATTGGTAACAGAGTATTGATTTAGAGTTTCAGGGTTAAGGATGATGACAAGATTGCAAACATGGCAATTAAGCATGCAATAAAGGCGCTGAGGAAGCGGTGTTCGGTGGAAGAAGGCGCCCACGCCCCAGCTTTTGCAGCTCTATTGAGGCCGATCACTTCTCAGGTTTCAATCTCGACGACCCATTTCTCAAATTAATTTGACATTAGAGAATTTTGTTGTTATTGGCTTCCTTTATAGGATTTGTATGTGTAATTTCTTTTTTTCACGACTTTGACCTGTTTGTCAAAGTGCCTTGGAGATGTTTTCTTTTTTCTCATAACCCCTTTTTTATTGGGGGCAATGCACAATTTTGTTTTTGAACTAGAGATTACTTCCTATTTGTCAAAATAATGTGAAAGTAGAGGATTTTGTTGTTATAGGTTCGCTTTATGGGATTTGATGTGCAACTTTTATTTGCGATTGCCATCTGTTCGTCAAAATGCCTTACAAATGGAAATCTTTTATTAATTTATTTTTTATAACTTTTCCCTTATTGGTTATACACAATTTCGTTCTTAAAGTAGAAATCACTGCCATTTCTCACAATAATATGAAAGAACATCATTCAAAAAAAAAAAAAGAAAACAAAATTGAAAGTACATATTCATGTTGTTATAAGCTCTGATTTATAGGATTTAGTGTGGAATTCTGATTCATGGCTACTACCTTTTCATGAAAATGACTTCAAAATGAGAAGTGACCATCACTTTATCAGATTTAGTATATATATTGTTTTAAGAGTAAAAAATTAAAGCTGTAGGACTGTGGCCCCCCCTCACGCCCCACACGTGTGATATTGTCCGCTTTGCCAACCAATCTAAGTCCCCTCACTCCCACAAGGCCTTTTGGGCACTCCGCAGTGTGGGCTCACGGTTTTCAAAACACGTCACACTAGATGAGGGAGGCGACCCCTTGTATAAGCACCCAAGCCTTGCACCTCGTCGGCAATGTGGGACTTTTTTCACCCATTCCCATTGCGGCACAAGTGACCCTTTTTGTCAGGTTGTGGCTGTCAGTCCACTACGGTGGTTAGTCCCTACGGGCCTAAGGGTAACACTGACGGGGCTCCCCCTCACACCAGTGCTGGATTGTTGGGCCCCAAAACCCAACAATCTCTCCATCAGCAACCACGCTGGGTGCCCGAACCTCGGACCCGCTTTGATACCAATTGTTAGCATCATAGCCCGCGCCCCCCCCCCCCCCCCCACACGTGTGATATTGTCCGCTTTGCCAACCAATCCAAATCCCCTCACCCCCGCAAGGTCTTTTGGGCACACCGTAGTGTGGGCTCACTGTTTTCAAAATGCGTTACACTAGATGAGGGAGGGAACCCCTCATATAAGCACCTAAGCCTTGCATCTCCTAGGCAATGTGGAACTTTTTTCACCGACTTCCTATTGTGGCATGGTGGCCCTTTTTTTGAGGTTGTGGCGGTCAATTCACTAGGACAGTTAGTCCCTAGGGGCCTAAGGGTAACATTGGCGGGGTCCTCCCCACACGAGCGCTGGATTGCTGGCCCCATAACCCAACAAAATCAATTTAAAAGGTCATAGTTCCATTGTTGTGACTCTGTTCCGTAGAATTTAATTGGTACATAATTTTGATTCAAGAGGATTACCTGTTTGTCAAAATGTATTATCAGGTGTAGTACACAATTTTATTCAGGAAGATGATTTTGATTCAAGAGGATTACCTGTTTGTAAAAATATATTATCAGGTATAGTACACAATTTTTATTCAGTAAGATGGGCCGTTGGTGAAAGATGGCATCTAATAAGAAAGAGGCCATTTTTTTAATCTAATTGTTTTTTCATGCACACGCACACATTTTTTTTGCTCTACAAAAAATGTTCTGGGATGAAGGATCGGTGAGAACGATAACTTTTGTGCACCTGTCTCTTCTCCAAACAATGCATGGGCTGATTGGGTGTTCATGGAACCTCCAGGATGGGGTGGGTAATGTTTCAAAAATAAGTGCCATGCATTGTCTCTCAGTTTCTAGCCTTGTGAGATGGACTATGAGAAAACAACGTTTCAAATGTTAAAATCTCAAAAAACATAATCATGAGTAGAGGGTGAGCATAGTGAAACTTTATGTCAGACAGGTCCCAGAAAAGTCATGTCTAGCTACTTTTTTTTTGAAAGGTATGTCTAGCTCCATTGTTTTAGGGAACTTCTCTTTCTTACATCTCCTTGGGAATTGTCATTACCCATGATAATAAGTGCCACACCCAAGCATTCATGGGTTAAAATGTTGGTATCAAGTGTTGGTCAACTAAAAGATTGATACCTGTTGGTTGTCAGTTGTATAGGGGTAAATATTTTTAAACCCACAAAAAATTCGAAGAAATCTTAAAAAAAACAGAGAATATTAGAAATGCTAGATTTTGAAGTTTCTTTGCATTCTCACCCAATACTGGGCATGTTAGCAATCACCCATAGGCCATGTTTTTCTTTTCTTGCTGTGGGATCCTAAATTGTCGATAAATTTTATTCTTTTACATGTACTAGGAATCAACTGTTATGTAGATGATATATATTTGATTTCCTTAAGGTTACATGGTATGGTTTCAGCCTTAAAAGATCATACCTGATGTATTAGAAAGTTCTAAGAAAATTCAAAAAATAACTAAGAAAAGTGAAAACAGAGTAGCTCAAATGGTTTGGATCTGAGCCATTTAAGCTTGCTTTAATTGGCCATGATATCAATCCCATTCATTAAATTTTAGGGTTGGCATTTTTACTTTTTTATTTTACCTTGTTGTAAGTCATACTTTTGTTACTCCACAATCTATTTGTGCTTTTATCCCTTCCCTCGATTTTAATCGTTGCCCTTTCCTCCTAGTACCTTTAATTTGTAACTTAGATATTCTTTTAAGTGGGGCTATTTCTGGTCCTTTAGCGACATGTCCAAACCACCTTAAATGATTTCCCCCATGTCTCTTCAATTGGAGCTATTCTTAATAAATTAAATCTACTTTTTGAGAAAAGAAATGACCCCAAATAATTCTAACTCAATAAGAAAAAAAGCTCAAATTGCGTGATGTAAGCATTGATGCTTATATGTTACAGATTAAGGTTAACTCACCGACAACGTGCATTTATTTACAATTTTAAAAAGCAAAATAAGAAAACCTTGAGAACTTAAGAAATGGTAAAATATTTCACAATTAGTGCCTGTATAAGCCTTTGATTAAATATGTTGGAGAAACTTATTTTTGTGATTATTTTGCCTCTAAAATACGGTGTTGGTCACAAAAACTAAGCATTTGCCTGTCATCGCCCCTTCCCCCCCGCCCCCACAAAAGAAAAAAAGAAAGAGAAAAAGGTCACAGTGATGATGACATAACTGTAAGATCAGGCTTTAATGAATTGCCTGAAAAGAGAATAATTGTCATCTCATTTTGATGGGCTTATTATTTTTACCTTTGTTTCAATAAAATATGGATCCACTTGGACTCGTATGTAATTTCTTACTCACAAACTGTAGATTTGTTGAGGACCAGGAGCGAGGACTTAGACTCTATTATTCCTTTTAGCAGAAATGATTGTTAAAGTATTGTAGTGTAATAAAATTTTCAGGTTGGATGATATCTTGGTTGGCTTTCATATTGTGGATCCATTAGTGAACAAGCGTATACCACCTTCTCTAACTCTGTATGATGGATTGGGGAAAAAAAAAAACTCCGTGGCAAATGTGTGACCACCTTTTCTTAAAGACTTACCTTGGTTTTGTGACCTAGTTTATTATTGTGTTCCTGTAGGGCTTGGAGTGGAAGGAGAAAGCAGAAACCCTTCAATTGGAACTTCAACAATGTTACAAAGCACAAGCACGTTTGTCAGAGCAGCTTGTGGTGGAAGTAGCAGAGTGTAGAACTTCTAAAGCCCTGGTCCAGGAGAAAGATGATGCTATCAGGGTTCTTGAAAAAGAAGTTACTCAAATAAGGTTGCATTTGTATTCATGTTTAGTGTCCATGGAAGTGAATTTTCATGCTATGGCAGTAATTTTTATTTGAATGTTATAATTTTGAGGAGGGGTTTTTATTCGATTGTTATAATTATGAGATTTTGCAGGGATGAATGTACTCGACTAAAGGAAGTTTTAGAAGAAAAAACTAAAGCGTTAGATCTAGTGCTCAGTGAGAATCAAACAGTTAGAGAACAACTGGAAGATGCTACTGTGAGAGCTAGAAATGCTGAAGCTGAAAACAAGATTTTGATAGATCGTTGGATGTTGCAAAAGATGCAGGATGCAGAAAAACTTAATGAGGTATCATTATTCAATATACAACATCAATCAAATTTGATATTGGTATTTCATATCCATGATGCGCTAGTATGAACCTTGAAGTGGCTGTCACAATGTTAGATTGATATTTCATCAGTCGACACCTATGTGTGACTTTTTTTTGGTAAACTACTTGTGACTTATTATAGGTTGGCATACTACAGTGGGACTCTGATCTTACTGCATCAGGACTGTGTGTGTGTGTTAGAATATTGGAATAGATATTTGATTTCCTAATAAAAGGTCTTCATGGTACTTCCTTGAATGTTTAGGCTTTTTCTCCTAGTCCCTCACAATGCAAATTGAAGGATGCAAGTAGAAGGAACAAGGAGAGGTACACTTTTAAAAACTTGGTTGGAAGTGGTAAAGAAGGATATGATAGATTGTAGAGTAATGGAGGAGCTGAATTTTGATACAATAGAATGGAAGAGGAGCTTTGAAGTCAACCCTATATAGAAGGGATTATTGGTTTTGATGATGATGAGAGGTGTTACTGTGGATGAAGTAACCTTTTTTTTTTTTTTGCTTTTTGATTGGGTATGGTCTGCTCTAAAGGGAAGACCATGTTCTGTTCTTTCTACAGGACTATACTGCAAGGTTTCATGCAGGAGCGATCATTGGTCAATAGATTGGGTGTCATGTGTGATGCTGGATGTCCCCACAGATAGCCTTAATGTTTAGATTCCAGGAGTGCGTTCATTGAAGTTTAACACAACTCATTTACACAATACATTGACTACCTTAACTGAGGATGAGAGAGAGAAAGAATGGAGGAGGAGGAGGGAGGGAGGTTTGGAAATGAATCTGAGATAAGTGGTGGAGAAGAAACTGTAATTTTGTACCCTTGAAGAGAGATATTTATCTTTATGATTTCAAGAAGATAGAAGGGATAATCGCTTATGGTGATCTCAAAGTGCTGGAAGCCTGGAATAGTTGCAGCTTTTGCAATGTACCTAAGAATGACTAATTTTGCATACAATTTCACTGTGGTGTGAGGGGAATAGCATATTAAAAGGTGTGATGAGACATTTAAGAATGTCCAAGTCCTTACCACACTTCCCTGTCAACATGGCTAATGAAACTGACTTTTAGAAGTCCAGAAAGATACACCCTTGAAAATTTTGGCGCACATTGTAGTATGAAAACATTTTTGTTGATGAACGCCCACTTCTTCATTGGCTGTTCCAATCTGTTGAGTGGTGTATGGACATACTAGGAAAATGCATAGCTACCTTGTCCTCAGTAAAAAAGCTGAATAGTTTTGTTGCTGCCAGCATAGACGTGAAAGTTGATTGGTAACAACTCCACTTAACTCCTTTTTCCTTAAAAAAAGTTCTAGACTCACAGAGTGTATTAAATTGTAAAGTTAATTTGATTTGTTTTCAAATCACCCAAGTCCACTAAAATGTTTTGTTGAATTAATTCAGCTATATTAATTTCAATTTTCATATGGCACAAAGGATTTGATAGAATAACATTATTAGTTGAGACTTTGTACCCTTTGATGGTATGGCATTAGCTTTACTTCTCATAGAAGAAACTATTGATTTACGTGATTAAAATCTTGTTCGTGCTTGAAGGCAAATGCTATGTATGAAGACATGATGGATCGCATCAAGGCTTCCAGCATTGAACAGCTTGCTCGGCAACAAGTTGATGGGGTGGTTCGCCAAAAAGAAACGGGCGCTGAGGATTTTGTCGAATCAACTGTACCTTCTGATTTCAAACACAAGTTCCATGCCCATGAAGGTGGTTGTGGTTCTATAATATTTGAGTACAATTCTAGTAAGTTGATTAGTGGTGGACATGACCAGGCGGTCAAGATGTGGGACACAAATACTGGGACGGTAAGCCAGAGTCTTTATGGATGCCTTGGATCTGTTCTTGACCTTGCTATCACCCACGATAACAGATATGTTATTGCAGCAAGCAGCTCAAACAATCTGTATGTGTGGGATGTCAAAACTGGTCGAGTACGCCATACACTAACCGGCCACACAAATAAAGTCTGCTCTGTAGATGCAAGCAAAGTGTCAAGCTGCCATATAGTGAGTGCTGCCTATGATAGAACTATAAAGATTTGGGATCTTCAGAAAGGTTACTGCATGAACACCATCATTTCCCACAGCAATTGTAATGCTCTTTGTTTTAGCATGGATGGAGTGACCATATGTTCAGGTCATGTTGATGGGAACCTTCGTATATGGGACATTCAGACAGGAAGGCTACTTAGTGAAATTGCTGCTCATTCCAGTGCAGTCACATCCATCTGTCCATCTCGAAGTGGTTCTGTTGTGTTGACGAGTGGAAGAGACAATTTACACAATTTATTTGACTTGCGAACTTTGGAAGTTTGTGGTACGCTGAGAGCAAATGGAAACAGAGTGGCTTCTAACTGGAGCCGTTCTTGCATCAGTGCAGATGACAACTACATTGCAGCAGGTTCCACTGATGGCTCTGTATATGTATGGTCAAGAACTAGAGCTGATATTGTCAGTACTTTAAAGGGACACACTTCTCCTGTTCTTTCATGTTCCTGGAGTGGCCTGGGAAAGCCTGTTGCTTCTGCTGATAAGTCTGGAACAGTTCACATATGGACTTAATTGGTGTCATTATTGCTAAGTTTCTGCATTGTAATCATGCCCGGGAAAGCCTGTTGCTTCTGCTGACAAGTATGGAACAGTTCACATATGGACTTAATTGGTGTCATTATTGCTAAGTTTCTGTATTGTAATCATGGTAAGGATTGTGAATATTTTTGTACAAGATGGCATCATGTGATTTCTTGTTTCTGGTGTTAATTTATTCAATTTCTATGTCTAGAAAAGAATTGTTTGATATCAACATCATTTGGGGGAGAGCATTGTCTCCAATGTGGAATACATCACTGGGTGAAATTGGTGATAAAATCTACTAAGGAGTTATTATCTTATATACCTAGGACATGTATACAGTTTTTGAGATGCTCAATGATGGATAGATGCGCTCCATTACTCAATTGATTCGCCTTCAGATTTTATGGGCAGCATCATCTGCCCAGAAGTTACAGGTTTGAGGATGCTATTAATCAATCCTAGACCCATGTCTCTCTCATTTTGGGGAGGGTGATTTACTTGTGGTCCACTTGTTGGATGGTGTGCAAAGGATGATCCACACTGGGGCTCCTTGATGACTTCAGATCATTATTCACCAATAGTTCTCACATTGAAAGAATAGATTGTGATCCCTATATGAATGCAACACAAATTACTTGCAATATCATCAGACTTTTTCGTCTCCAGGAAAGCGTCTTTAGGTATGGGGTAATAGTTCATATTATATATACGCATGTGATGTAATCTGAAGTCATGATTCAGTGATTCACCTTTTGCCGTTTGTTAACATTAACTATTATTATCTTCTGAATGTCTTAGTATTTAATTCTTTCTTCAAGTACATATTTTCCTCATTCTTTCGTCAATTATTGCTAGTCTATTGCATTATCCCTGTTCCATGTATTTAATGATTTTGAGGTGTTAATGTTTAAACGGTTGAGAAGGCAATCTAGTTTGGGCCACTCAACACATGGGCTATACTTGTTATTCATGGTTCCAATTAAAGGAATTATCTTGGTTCCTCTCAACACAAAATGTTCTTGTATATCTCATGAGATGCCAACATGTAAGGAAATCGTGGCAGATACTCCAGCTTATTTCTTGGATAGTTTCACTAGTAAATGGGTGCACTTCAGTCTTATATCTTGGATAGTTTCACTTGAAAATAGGTGCTGGTAAAGGGATTCTAGCTCGATTTATAAAATGCAAAGGTATGGTTTTTCTATTAAAATCTGTTTTACTTTTTTGCTTGCTTGGATTTTGATGAAGGGTCTTATGTTCTTTCTCAGTACCTGTCACGTGTTCTGATAATCTGAATGGGATACATGGATATGAATAGTGTTAAAAACATGGATTTTTAAAATGTGTCTATAAGTAGCACAGTTGTATGCAGATAGGGTTACAGTCTCTTGTTAGTTTTAGCTTTTAAGAATACTGGATATATTTCACTTGTCATGGGAGCACAATATTCTGATTCTATAATGGTGAATGCGTTGCCTCTAGCTGCATATGTTTCTTCTGCTGTCTGTTCCATTCTTTTATTTTCCTTTTTTTTAAGAACCTCTCTCTCTCTCTCTCTCTCAAAAATACATCTGTGATCTTTTTCTAGAACAATTCTTCCTTTCATACAACTATGATTTTTTCTTTATTTTTTTGCTGTTGTTTCCACCATCATTTGGAAAATTGGATTGATGGGATAAAAGACATGATAGCATGCGGAGTGAGGGTGAGTATGGTTTTTGGAAAAATTGCTGTTGTCTAATGTTCTTGTTGTTTTTATTATTGTTATGTCGGTTTATGATTTTGTGGGTGGATAGGGAATGTAACAAGTGCCTCTTAGAAGTATCCCAGAAACAAAAAGAAAATCTTCTGTAGATTTTTTTTTTCAGTGATATATTTTGTTGTAACTGTATTATTACTTCTGCAATGTAATTGAACCCACACAAGGCTTGACTAAAGTTGTGTGTACCTTTTATCCCTTGCCATAGCCATGAAGGATTGAATTAGTTATAATTATATTTCATTGTTTAATATAGAAATGAAGGCTGCGTTTGGATTGGGGGTAAGGGAGGGTAACGGGGGATTACCCTCCATTACCCTTGTTTGGTAATGGAGGGGTGAGGGTAAAAATTTGCCCCTCCCTCTCCCTTTTTGAAAACCCTCATGGGGTTTTTCAGGAAACCCTTATCCCTCTTTGCCCCTCTTTATCCCCTTTTTGCACTTAAAGAGCAAAAATGTTTTAAAATATTTTTAATTAATGGATATTATTTAATAATATGTTTCATAAAATTTTATTTTTATTTTTCATATTATATGGATTTAACAAAAATATTAACTCTTATAAAATTGTTAATATATCAGGTTATCCTTTCTTACCGCTACCAAATAAGATTTTTTTCTATTAGAGTAAGTTTTAACTTTACCCCTATAATTACCAAATAAGATAAGTGTAACACCTGCATAGGAGTAACCCATGTAAAATTTACGCTCATCCAAACGTAGCCGAAGTGCATATTGCTATCTTATTTGAATTTCACCACCCTCACAAGGTAATTTGGCTGCATTTTGTTTGAATTTCACCACCCGCATATTTCCGTGTTTGGTAGATAGAGGGTAGAAGTAAAATTATGCAAATGTGAAAACTCTTTAGTCTCTAGTGGTATTCATAAAACACATGCCTCTCTTTCCCTTCTTATTCCTCTCAATCCCTTTATAATTGTGAATGTAACTTAATGAAAATTGAATTTCAATCTAACATCTTTATTATTAAAATTTGTTAATTTATCAGAAAAATAATTTACATTAATTTTTGCTTAACCTCCTACAACAATTGGATTCTGACAGCGGAGGAAAGTATGACATTTCTTGTGGTCAATGTGGTCTAGACAAAGAGCTCTCATTCCATAAAAGAAGAAATGATGTCTTATTTTCCATGCTTCTTATTTTTCATAGATGAAAAAAATGTCAAACAGCCCCTAGGGAAACCTACTCCAACGCGGATAGCAGCCTCCTTAAAAGGTCTCCTTGTAGCAGTTCTGGCCATCATCATATGTTAGAATCTCAACAATTTAAGGTCAGCTATACAAGTTCCATATTTTAACCCTATCATAAGCCATATCATCAGTCATCCAACAATCTAACATATCTCTGATGATGAGCCTGTCTATAGTTGTGCAAAATTGATGAACTTACCGGGTAAACCCAACTCAGCTGGATTCTAAAACCATGACCAATCCCATATTGTTGCCTTCTTTCAGTGTCATCAGAGACGTTAGCTGTGTAATCACTGGAAAAGCAACAAGGACCTAGCAATTCAAATAGCATTTTGCCTTTTCCATTGATGACTGAATGACAAAAATGATTGAAGCCATTTCAACTTTCAACTACAGTCAAGGTGATCACTTTGGTGGAGAACAGGAACTTACCTGATATTCTGATCACTTAAAATGTCTCAATGATGATTCCAGCCAACAATAGCAATTAAGTTGTAAATGCAAAAGATCGTACTCAAGTTAAGAGAACAAAGATGGCATCATCATGCAGCATAGACATACAGTAATCTGCATTGGTATATAGAGACTTAACCTTTGAATTTCCAGTGAACGTACCATATTCGATACCAAGATGAAAATTGTATTTTTCTTTATCAACAACTGCAATCATATTTCACAAAAATAAGACTAGACAGTACAAGAACTAAATCCTGTAAGCAACCAATAAAGACATCAGACCACACCGCCCATACAGCAGAATTCCCCATGAATACATGCATTCATCCATTGGGTATGAACTAGCAGTCACATAATGACAGACTTCTAGAAATTTTTTATTTTTTATTTTTGGAAAAACTACTGTCTAAAACTGCGCCGATCTTTATACCAAAAAAGAGGTGCCATGAAGATGGAATTGTTTATGATTTAGTTCATTGTTTCCATATCATTCTTCTCTTCCTAATTAATTATATCGTATTTTTCATTAAATATGAAGATTTCTCACTACTTGCGCTCAGGTTTACATATATCTACTGGAGTTTTTCCCCTTTCAAACAGGGTCATTTGGGCCAAGTTTTCCAAGCAGTTCTGCACCCAAGGATAGCCATTGGTCATAGCTCAGAGATATGCATGAAGATCAAGCACAAATGGATTAAATATTTTAAGGCTTCTATCTTATCCCATGCCTATTTCCAAACCTGCAGATCAATTGAATCTGCAGCAGAACTATCCACGTTGGACACCTGCAAGTCCGTGTTGGACACTTCAATTTTATGTGTAAAATCCGTGTCCCCGCCATTTTCATTCCATGTCTGGGCATCATAGAAAAGCATCCGAATTCCAGCAAAGGCACCTTGCTGAATCACTAACGTGGATCCTGGGGATGGTTTTGTTCAGATCTTGATTTTTGTCCAAAGACATGCCTTTGACCAAGGTACACCTAGGAATCTCTATAGGATACCCAGCATTAAGCAGGTTGGAACATCTAAGAGTTCAGGAATGAAGGTACTGGGTGCTGGGTTTGTTTGCTAATCCAGGAATCCTGAGTGGTATCGTAATTCCATGGAATTCTGTGGTTTTTGTCAATTCCACAGAATTTCATAGAAAATAAAGTTAATATACAAACCTTTAGTATAATACTGCTTCCGTCCTATTTTAGTTGTACCATTTTAAAATTTTAAATTTTTTAAAGAAGGGCTCTCAAAAGGCTTATAAATTTATCTCCAATATCCTATAACTCTTCTAATAAAGAAGAGATAGTAAAAGTAGAAATATAGAGAGAGAATCAAAATGGCATATCAGACAACTATTTTAGGACAATCTCAAAATGTATATCAGACAATTAAATTGAGAGAGGAGAGTACAAGATTGCATGTACTTGTGGCGTGGTTCGATTTAAATTCAGATAAAGTGAGTTTTAAGATGTTTGACTTTACTTTCTCTTGCAACTTTAGATTATCTGCCATTGATTTGATTCGGATAATACATTATCCAATCTGGATCAAAATGCGTTTCACTTATCTCACATATTATATAATGCTTCTTTTCTTTCAACTTCAGCTACACCTTCTTTTGAGCGTCTTCTACCGAGTGTTTGAAAACTTGAAACTCAGACTTGACTTGAAATCTTATTGAGTTATAAAACTTATCAGAGTTTTTGGAAAAAAAAATAAAAAAATTAAGAAAAAATTATTGACTTGCTTGACTCGAAATCTTATCATCTTGAATCGACTAGGACCGCCATCTCTAGTTTTTAGACATAAAGCTTCAATTCTTTGTAATGAGCCATTTCTAATCTTCTATAAATGCATGAAAATCATCTTAAATGAATCTTATATTATTTAATGTTGTTAATACCCTCAGCTCTTAAGTTTTGTTTTATGCAATTACCTAAAAGATGAAAGGATGTTTAGAAAATTACAACCCAACCCTTATAGTTGTTTTTTACACACAAGTTTCTCTTGCGAAAGAGGCTTTCTATTTAACAAAATTTCACCAACAACTAGGGGTGAAAGATATTTGTCGATTTTAAACTTTTTATTAAAATTTAATCATTTTAAGTTATTTTCATTATTTTTTTAAAAAATTTACTCTCAGATAGTCTTGAAAGAGTTTTTTGTGAAAAATAATTTAATAAAATAATATTGAGGCCTTATGAAATTTAATGGAGATGTCTTAGTATGATTTGTATAGTTTGTCGGGTGTTTTTGTGATTTTCTACTAATAAAAATCAGGTTTTCTAAGATAATTTTTATTTTGGAGTTTCTTATGGAAAAACTAATGAAATGATTTACAAATATTTATAGAATTAAATGAAGAGCCATTGATATGATTGATATAGTATTTAAGGTGTTTGTTTCATTTTCTAGCATTCCAATATTTTTATGAATTTTAGATTTTTTTACTACAAATTTTATGAATTATAATAGAAGATATATGTAACGATAAAATACTAGTGAACATGAATTTCACATTAGGTGCTTTCTAATATTGATTTCTTATTTTTCTTTTAAATTAGGCATTTTTAAAACCTTAAGGTATTTTTCAAAATTCTAAGATATACTTATTTATATCGAAATTTCAACTCTCAAAGATCTAATACTCCATAAAAATAAATATCTTTTAACAAAAATATACTCACAATAAGTTTTTTAACTTTTCTTTCTTTTATGTTTTATATATTTTTTAAATTAAAAAAACATACATACATACATACATACATACATACATATATATATATATATACATATATACATACATATATATATATATATATATATATACATACATATATATATATATATATATATATATATATATATATGAGAATATATGAGAATATATCAGTGGCAATCAAAATTGCCGCGACGATACCAATAATTGGGATGTATTTTTTATACCCTTGCCCTAAAAATATTAATAAAAATTATATTTTAAGGATAGTTAATCACAAAAATCTATATTCGGATTGGAGGTCTACCAAAATTACTTAGGAGAAACCAATCTAGATATTAATATGATAGGTTATAAATATTTAAAGGTTATAAATATTTAAAGGTTTGCATGAATTGGCTTCGATATTTTAGCTTTGACTACATTCAGTGCACCTGCAATATGTGGTTACTGTGCAAAGACTTTAGAATTGGCTTTGATATTTTAGCTTTGACTACATTCAGTGCACCTGCAATATGTGGTTACTGTGCAAAGACTTTAGACGAGTGCGCAATGCGCACCCTGGTAGCTTCACTTTCAAATCTTCCTTTCGGTGCTATTCTACCACAAATTAGAAACAAGTGGTGATTCAAGCAGCGGTAGTGATAGAAACACGGTCATTTTCTATAAAACGTATTTATATTTTTTTACTATTTAAATAATAATAATGTAGAAAAAAAATCCTAAATATAGAAAATTATGGGTGTTTCTATTATTTTCTTTAGACAACACATTGCTCATATTATAGATCATTTCAATCAATCAGAGCCAATGAAACACTTGACTGCACTGTTACATTGTAGTAAAAATCATGTCATCTGAATCATTTTTATTAAATCATTTAAAATATATATTTTTTAAAATAATATTATAATTTTTAATAAAAGGGCACAATATAAATGATTGAGTCTGAAAATAAAACATTTTTAGACAAAAATCTTAAAAATGTATTCATACTTAGACATCAATGTTTATAACTTATATTAGAAAATAAATATTTTGAAATAAATTTAATAGGAGAAATATGTCAATAAATTGAAGATAAAATGTCAAGGTCAAACATCACCACTGTTGTGCATGCAATAAATGTAGTGTGCCACATCAGTTTCCACAAACGAAAGAAATTGTGTAAGACGAACATGGTAGTAGCGCTGTGGCTATTTATAAGCATCTCGATCTAGACTCTAGAGATCAAGGAAGAGAAACCTAGGCTTAAGTGATGATGGAAGGCCACACTAGCAATCCTGCTCTGGACCCAGATGTAGATCTGCCAGTTGAGCCCAATCTTAAGTGGGCCCAATTTGGGGCTGGTTGCTTCTGGGGAGTCGAACTTGCATTCCAGCGAGTCGAAGGCGTGATCAAGACCGAGGTGGGGTACTCGCAAGGTCACGTGGATGATCCTACTTATAAGATCGTCTGTGGGGGCCACACCAACCATGTAGAGGTCGTTCGAGTCCAATATGACCCACTTGTGTGCCCCTACACCAAACTCCTCCATCTCTTCTGGTCTAGACATGATCCTACAACACTCAATCGCCAGGTATGAAAAATGTAATTTTTTTCCCCTTTCCTCTTAAGACGAGTTGACTGGGCACAAAAATTGCCTTTATCAAGATATCGGCTTCTCGGCCAATATCTCGGTATCTCAGATCTTGGTTGAGATCTCTCTCTCCTAAATTTTTTTGCACAAATATCGGCCGTATAAATGTATATCGGCCAATATCGGCGAGATTTCGGCCATATCGGCCGATATCTCGCTAGTACGACTGATATTATGTGTATCGACCATAAAAAACTCGAGATATCTTAGCCGATATGTACAATATCTGCTGAGATTTATACCCCTGGTTCTTGATCAATTTGCTGAGTTGATTAATATGGACTCGGTAATTCACTGAGTCTCTTGGGCATTCTCATTAGTTAGTTGCCATGTATTTTTTTTAAACATATCCCACTCCATATTGGAGGTGAAATTAATTTTACAAATATTTGTAAACCTTCCAATTCATACACATACTAATTTAGTCCATGACGAATAACTCTATGGAAAGTGACCCTGAACATGAATTGAATTCAAAACTTTATTCAATGAGACAAGTGTCTTAAGGGTCAGATCAACCCCTTGGTAATTTGTTTGATGCTTAATGTTTCACTAGGGGACAGAAGAGAATACATAGAGCAGTGTCCATACATGAGAAATTATCTATTGTGAATCGATTCAAAATCGACAAGTGTGAACTTTCAATTTAAGCCTTTAAATTGGATTTCGGGTCGTATTCAAAATGTAAAAACTGTAATGCTTTTTACTCATCGATCAGTAGTAATTGAAAGATCACACTAATTTTTGTGAAACAGTTTACAATACATATTTTCTCGTCCATCGTAGCAAATACGAGTTCATGTTATGATGGTTTTTTTATCAGAGATTTAAAACTCTGTAAATCAGATTATTGTGTATGCCAAACTATGAAGAAAAATGTTGAGATAGTGATATAAATAATTATAGATAAAGATGATGCATTTAATACTATGGATATTAAATTCTTAAAAGAACTGATTTTTTTTCTCTCTATAATTGATACCAAGAAAACCTTTATAAATTCTCGCCGTTTAGAGAAGACAAATCCTGCGGGCTATAAGGATAGTAATTGGGTCAGAGTGGCAGATCTGGCCCTTATTACATTTTTAATTGGGTCTGAGCCCAAATATTTCGAGTCCTGGACAGGATCCATATTTTTCATATCAAACTAAAACTATGTTAATGTTTCACAAAAATGAATTATCGGTAATTCAGATCAGATGGAAGCCAACCAACAAGACCCATGTAGGTAATTTGGGTCAAGAACTTACCAATGGGCCCATCAACATCCTAATCTAGACCCAGACAAAGACTGGGCTGAACCCGGCCCTTTGACATTGCCGACACCTTTGCATCTAATTTTGAGTCCCAATTTCTAGGGTGGTGATGTAGGTTCACAGTACCGATCTGGGATCTATTACTACAATGAGGAACAGGGAAGGTTGGCAAGAGAATCAATGGAGAAGAAGCAGAAGGAGGTGAAGGAGAAAATTGTGACGGAGATCCTTCCGGCGAAGAGGTTTTACAGAGCTGAAGAGTATCATCAGCAATACTTAGAGAAAGGTGGGGGGAAAGGGTTGAAGCAGTCTGCTGAGAAAGGTTGCAACGATCCCATTAGATGCTATGGTTGATATGTTATATGTTCTTGCTTTGGTAACTAAGAACTTTGTTAATCTGGATATTCATTACTTGGTGGATTTTGCTTGTATGCTTTTAACATAAACTGCTTAGGCCTGGGCCTACACTAAACCCAAGGCCCAAGCAAAACATTTGGACTTTATGTCAAATGGGCCTCAGTTATAATTCCCTTGATACGATCTAGTTCCGGATAATTTCAGCTGCCGTCGTCTTCCAGTGATGGGGCTTCATCTTTCAAGATGATTTAGAACGAAAATGGGTATTCACCCACAAACTTGGGCATGGCCCAATTAAATGAGGTGAGTGTGTTTGTTGGAAAGGTCTTTATTTAAATATGAAACTCACTAAAAATCATCTTAATTAAATTATTATTTTTAAAGACTTTAAAGTTTAAAGAATAAAAAATAATTTTACTGTTCAAAATTGGGAGAATTTAAAAAACGTGACTTCTTCTCAAAGAGTCTTTTGTTGGGTCACATATTTAGGAATCACCTTTTTGTTTCTAGGTAGGTGTATGCCTAGGTGTGCATGAATGACCATTTCACTAAAGTTTTTTGTCATGATTTTTAACAAATTGTGCCATTATGGGCATCACAGGTATCTGAATCTAGCTCATTTACTTTATTTGTTTATTGTTGGGCCTCAATAGGAGTGGCTAGTGAGCACTGATTTTGATCTTTCATCGAATTCTGATAAAGGTAAGTTTTTTTGGTAGAAGAATAGTTACAAGGCCTAAATCACGCTCAACATATAGGGCTACTTCTCACAAGCTTAACTGATGTGTGTAGGTAGGTAGGTAGGTTTGCACATGTCTTAAACATTAGTCAGATGAAATGCCTAAATACCTTTCTCTTAACAAAGAAAGAATAGTTACAAGGCCATGGGCTTTGGAATTTCCATGTTTTACAAGCCCCTGGGATCCAATTCTGAGTTGAATTTGGTTTTTTATTTTAGTCTTAAGTATAGGAAATAAATCCAAATGCAGATTTTATTCAAATTTGATCTGAGTTTCAACCCTAATGCTAGTGTAGCATTCTACTCAATTAGCAGTTACACATAATGATATCATATACATTGCACGCATCGCATTCATCATAACATAATAGACATGTTCAACTACCATCTGTCATTTTAATCCTCTACGCATGCATAATCATACTTTATCACACAAAATCAATCAACATGTTAGACATACATCTATCTAACATGGATTGTCTTACAACCACATGTAATTGCTACTCCAGCATACCACATCAACTGCTACTCTAGCATATTACGTTAAATGCTCCACTAGCATATTCTCAAACATAGGATACAAATATACTTGGTTGGTTCCAAACAGTCCACGCAAATCTCAACTAGTGAGAACACTGCATTCAAACGAGAGAACACAGCTTAATAGAAAAAATACTCAGAACACTGGAGCGGGTTGCACGATATGAAAGATCGGTCACCCGGTCTTATGATTTACTTTATCTAACCCATCTTATATTTATTTTGAGTTGAATCAAATCAAAATAATTTTTTATAAAAAATTATTTAATAAAAAAAATTTTGATTTTCATGAAAAATTGCCACCCTAATCGGTGTCGCTTTCTCTACAATCCAAACGATAAAAAATTAGAAAGTGCAATGCAACATTCCGCAACCCCAGGAGGCATCTGTGGAGGTTCTGTCCCACAATAGGGCAAAAAGCAGGGCCACTTTAGGGTTTTTCTTATGTAAAAGAACTTACATTGTAAAGACCTTAAAAGGTGAGAAGGGAATGAGGGAGACAAAGACATCCCTTACTTCTTTGGACTTTTCTATGGCACCAAGTAAGCAATGAGAGAGAATGTGTCCCATGCATGATGTCAAGTCTCAAAAGGGTGGGAATAGAAACATGAGAGAGCCATTCTCCCAAGAAAGAGAGCTTCTCCAATTCCATACCATTAGATAACTTTTTATTATTTTTTATATATATTAATTAATTTAAAGGGAAGTCAATTTTTAATGATTTAAAGGGAAGTCAATTTTTAATGATTTAATTTTTTATTTAAAGGATTAGATATTCACTACTCGTGAAAAGGATAAAGGAGAAAGGAGTCTTGTACATTCTATAAGTAGAGATAATAATAAATGATGTCATTTAGAAATATATAGATTTTATTTCTTAAAATATAAATCATTCATCAAATGAGTCCTCTCAATCGATCCATCTAATGGTGAGTTCAATAGTTTTATAAAATTTTAAAAGTCATATTTCTTACATTTAAAAATTTAATGACCAGTTTAGATTTTTTTTTTTTAAATAAAACCCACATATATCAAATGTGGCTATTTGCTATCTTTTTTACCATTAAGAACTCTCAGTTGTAAGTAGATCTAGCAATGGTTGGTATTAAATCAAGTCCAGTCGATTAGATCTACTTACATACCCATATTATAATAGGAAATTCAAGCTAAGCTAAATCATTTTTTTTATTTATTAAATGGGTCAATCCAATGTTATCAAAACCGGACCGTCTACCGAACCGTCTTCGAACAAGGTTAGATTTAATAAGGTTCAACCTTGGTCAAAGTCGGTCAAAACCATGCCCATCAATATAAAATTATTAATAATAGCAAAGCAAATATTCATAAACATATTCTTGTTCTCACAAAAACAATTATAAATTTAAAAATCTAGTAAGCTAACATCCATTTTCCATTATAATTGTTTATTCCAATAAAAGGGTTTCATAATCTATGATTTTACAATCTAGTCCAACAGTCCAATATTCATCCTCCAATAATACCATAAAAATAAAAAATTTCATAATCTAAAATAACATCTAACAACCCATTACTAATTAATGTAAAAAAATATTTATCTTCCAAAGTCATCATGATCTCCAAAAGAACCACCATCTTCATATTCATTTTGATCATGTAAAGAAGCCAAGTTTTCTATTTCATCTCCACCATTCCTCTCCGTCAAATTTACTAAAATTTAAGAAAATATATGTATGAGAAATGAAACTACATATTACATAATCTAAATTCAAATAATATTATATAAAAAATGATTATAATTTTAAAAAAAAAAAAAAATTTCAAAGCCGGTTCAACCTCGCGGCTGTTTGGAGGTTTAATTTATCAAATCGTGTTGAACTGCGGTCCAACAAGGTTCAATAAGGTTTTTACTACCATGAGCTTTTTAAGTGAACCGGGCCTTCAAGAAGGCAGTCATGGTCGAACTGCCAGTTCGACAGTGGCCCAGCCTGGTTCTGATAACACTGGGTCAATCTTTTACCCATATCTAACCCAACCTATGGCCCCCTACACCTATTTTTATAAAAAAATATTTTAAAAATATTTTGAATTCATAAAATGTGAAAAAGAGTCTATAATGTCTTTACTCTTCAATGATATCAAATATTTTTAAATAAAATAAATAGATTGGCTCAACTTGATTACATTTATCTCGGTCATTACCCATTACCAAACCAAGCGAGCAACTAGAATCAATATGACCCATGCGATCAACCCAATCTATATATTACTCCCTCCATCCTATTTTAGTTGTCTCATTTGAAACATTTGTATTTTTTAAGGAAAGGTTAGCACTCCATGTGATTTCATCCATTTTCAACACATTTTATGCTACTTCAATATAAATGCGACAACTATTTTAGGACACTTCCAAAATCTATATAACACTATTAAATTAGGATAGAGGGAGCATATAATAAACGTTGGATGATACAAGTAGAGACGCTAGGTTAAGTTTTTTCAAGCCCACCTTTTAATTCTTATACTTTTTAAGTCAGCTTGTTAGATACTTCGGATAGTAACAAGTGTAAATCTTGAAGGTTAGTCCTTAAGTCTTTTAGAAACATTATTAAAGTGATATAATCAATCCTATAATCTATAACCCCTCTATTTGAACATATTCCATTTTAATCTATCTATTTTTATTGTTGAATTTGATTCTTTAGAAAGATTTTAATGAATTTCATTCAAGCATATAAATGGATGAGAAATCTTAAAAGACTTCCATACATGGAGTTTGAGTTGGAATTGAGTAACTTTGAGATGGATGAGACTTCTTCTCTTTGTTTACGTTTCTTTTCTCTCTCTCTCTCTTTTTTTCTCTTTTTACTCTATGAAAGAAGAGTACAACAATGACATCCTTTTTCACGTTTTTTCCCATAGATTTTAAAGACATTCCATGGGGAGAGAATGTAGAATCCTGTGTTCAAATTGGAAACTGACATACATTACAATTATAAATAGTACTCTCTCTGCTCCAATTTAATTGTCTCATATAGATTTTGAAATTGTCTCAAAATAGTTGTCCTATTTATATTGGAGTAGCATAAAGTGTGTTGAAATAGATGAGAATCACATCTCAGCTGCATGGTGACTTAAATTCAAATTCAAGTTCTTTAAATACAAATATTTAAAATGAGACAACTAAAATAGGACGGAAAAAATAATAAAGAAAATAATACAATGAAGTATTGCATATCTATTCAATCAATTATAACTCACGGTTCTATATAACTAGTCAAATCTAATCATCATCGGGCCCATTTGTCCAAATTCACTCCAAAATGGGCTTTTCTTACAAAACTCTTGAAATCTTCTTATGAGGTAAAAGTAACCTCCACTTAAGTTTTAGAATACCCAAATAAGTAACAACACACCCCTTGCCACACACACACGTCTTGCACGTACACACATGCAAATTATAGCTCAAAAATATGAGGACTATACTTCGCTGATCAGATGAGAAATCCAGTGACATAAATAATGTTATAAGGACATAAATAAAGTTGAACACCAACAAAATGACATTAATGAAATATTATGAAGGAAACTACCCACTGCACTGATTAATCCACGCAATCCTGATGTTCCGTTGGTATTGATACGTCCACCCTCACTAAGCTCCATTAGATGGTATCATATGACTGTTGGATCATCAAGTTAAATAAGTTCAAACTCAAGTGGTGGGTGTTGAGGTTGTGGCTCTAATTCTCCTAATATTAAGAGGTGATTCTCGGCAGTTGCTTAATTTAAGTGGGACTCAATGAATCCTATTAAACATAGAAGGGATCAATTGCCTTGAATAATACATGGCACTGGGTTTTCTATTTGGAGATTACGATGGCAACAACAATATAGTAATTTCCATACTGCAAGGCTTGGCCGATTGGTGTCTTACCAATTCAGTAAGCACAGCGAGTTAAGTGGAAATAAGATAGGGAGGAGATCTCTTATTTCTTGGATTCGGTGACTGTCATGCATATCAAGGGATTGCTTATATAAAGAGGGGTTAGCTGAAACACATAGCAGCAATAGACATAGAACACACAAAAGAGAGAGAGAGAGAAAAGAGAGCTAAGTTGCAGGCGGCAATTTCAGCAAGAGGGTGCCTTTCATCAGTGAGACATACACGCTGCTGCTTGAGAAGAGAGATCTGGGCAGCAGAGGCGCTGATGTATGTTGTATGAGAAGGCTGGTTTCGGTGGGCTCTGATCAGAGAGGAGACATTGTTCAGATCTGTACACAGAGACAAAGAAAGGGCTGCCAGGTTTTTCAGACGGGAAAAACCAGCAAAGGGGTTTCTCTCTAATTTTGTTGGTTTGTTTATTATTAAGCAAAGAATTATCTCTTTTGTAATTGTGTTCTCTTAATAAAATCTTTCACGCTCAGTGGACGTAGGCCGGGTGGGCCCGAACCACGTAAATTTGCTTGTGTTGGATTGTGCTTATTTTATTCCGTTCGATTATTCTTGTTTATCACGCTGTAAGCGCTAACAGTGAGCTCATTAGAATTTGAGCTGGGTGTTAAGATATGTTAAGATATATTATTTAGATTATGATGAGACAATTTAGATTGTGCTAAATTATGATAAGACAATGCATAGATTGTGATGAGATTACTCATACCTCTCAATTAGATAGTTAGGATTATTAGTTATCTTTTGAGATAGTACAGTGTCTATCAAGATCTATTGATGTACTTTACAAATTTAACTCTCATTCAGTAAATTAACATGACAAATAATAAAATGATTTCATTGCTTCTCTCATTTCTACCAAAGGAGCACTCTTCCATCAAATGGGTTTGAATCACTCTCATGGCCCAAAGAATTGTTTTAACTCGGCCAACTTTGGTGCATCAACACAAGTGGATGAGAATTTCAGACAATTTATCTTAAAATGCTATAGAGCTTTAAGAACATGACTCTCAATTCAATTGTTGTAAGGCCAAACCTAGAAACATCATATGAACTTGTATCAAACCTACCACCCTCATTTATTTTAGAGAGAGAGAGTATCAAAGAGTTGAACAAAGAGAGAAAAAAATATTCATTCTATCCCAATTTAGTTGTTTTATATGGATTTTGAGATTATCCCAAAATAGTTATCACATTCATATTTGAGTAGCATTGTAATGGCCCAACCCTAAAAAATAAAAAAAATAAAAATAAAAATATTATTAAAATATTAAGTCCGTACATAAGTCCGTGTTTGAACGAAATTAGGCTTATTTCACATCCTTCATCTTCTAAACAACCAATGCTTCTTCCCTAACAGCAAACCCTTGCCTCCTCTACCTTTCCTGTATTGATTTTTCACCCACTAAAGGCTTTGGATTAGGATTTCCTACGCTTGGAGCGCCCTTTGCACGGTTCTTTCTCCTCTAAAAGTAAGATCAATGATCCTTCTCTTTCTCTTTTTTCTTATTTGATGAGATCTTAATGAGATGTGTGGATAATGGAGTATGTGATGACTTTTAGGCTTTATTTGGAGTGGAATCCATGGAAGTAATTGGAGATTTTTGTTATAAAAGCTTGTTTTGGTATAGATTTGAATTGAAATTGAGTTTTGAATCCATGGGAAGGAAAGTAAATTAGGGAAAAGGCTATATACTATTTTTGGAGATGATTCATGGGAGGAGATTTGGGGATTACCCTTAGATTGAAAAGATTAATCTGGATTAGTGGTAAATCTTGAGTCTAGATTTGGAGATTTTGCTTCTAAGCTTTGATTTAGCCTAATCGATGAACTAATAGTGATGTATTATGTTCTTTTTTACTGATTAGAGTCTTTGAACTCCGAACCCGTTGAGATACGATCCGAAGATCAACCCGAGACATCGTGGTTTTGAGGTGAGGATTGCTACACACATATTGTATGAATGCATGTATGCTATTTCATTAATTTAGGGAATGTATTGTGTTATTGATGTGTTTAATATATGATAAATAGGATGGATATATCATATGCTATGCATGAGTTGTTATTAATTCCCTATTATGTGATTTGCAGCATGTTTGTTATCTTGTTATGATAATAGAAAATTTATGATAATTATTAGAGACGCTTGTGATGGGCTGAGATAATTTATTGATGAATTAAATTGGGTTTATGCTGTAAAAATGGAGTTATTGGACTGAAAATGCTAATCCACCATGAGATGGGTTGAATAAATTGTAAGGACTAAGAATATGTGTAAATAAACCCGATGTGTTTATCTCAAGGTTGGTGTATTGTCTATATCCCTAAAATAACCCAATGTTAATTATATTGAATGTATGAAACGTAATGGAATGTGCTATGTTGCTATCATTGTGAAATAAGAGTCATTATATGATTATAACATATATGTTGCTTATGTAATTGTGAATATGATCCGTTTTGCATTACTCATTGATGTATGCCTAGGAGGTTATTTAGGACGTGAGTATGAGATATAGTGTTAATATGCATGATGATATTAAGAATTATTAGTGTTGGGATGAGACCCAAAGAGTTTATAGGAATTGATGATGTATTTTTTTCTTATTTGGGCTCCACTAGTATGAGTCTCCACTCCCTAGAGGAGGTTGATGTGAAAAGATAATGATTTTGTTTAAGAAACTCTATTGGAATGGTGGCGTCGGCTATGATACTTGGTCCTATTTGTGTTTGTCGTTTAGTAGTATAGTCCTTTACATGCTATACATTGTAGGACGCTCTCACGGCTGTTTAGCACACTTGGTGTGTTATTGGACGCAGAGTTGGGTACCATTTACTCATTGAACATTGGGCCAACTTGGTAAGGCGTTCATGTTTATACGTAGGACTAGATACGTGTACACTCTATGAGGGTGGTAGTAGCTTAATAAGACGTGATGGTTGGACGCAGAGTTAAACATTGCGCATCTTTATATGACATGTTTATACGTAGGGCTAGATACGTGGACACTCCATGAGAGTGGTACTAGCTTAATAAGATGTGTTGGTTGGATGCAGAGTTAGACATTTAGCATCTTTAGATGACATTACACCCTTGTTGGATGATATGTCAACCTGATAAGTTGCAATTCTTTTAAATCACCTTGGCATAGGACTTAAGGGACGCGAGGTGAGGTAGATTATTTATTTTGTATGGAGATATCCCATTTTATAAGTCGTTGCCTATGTCCTTCAAGGGATCATGATGTTTTGACGGCTCGTTCTATAGAGGTATCCTTGGCTGGATATTGTGTTCACATTGATGAGATTGGTGTCCTTAGCTGGATATTGTGTCAACGTTGATGAGATTGGTGTCCTTGGGTGGACATTCTGTTTATATTGATGAGATTGATAACATGACATGATAGCATAGCCTTATTTATATTTCATTTCATACATTATGTAATACCCAGCCCAATTTAGAGATTAATTATAATTAATTGTGACTAATTAGATAATTTTTAGCCGTTAATTATTAATTATTTTCCTCCAATCGTGAAGATTATAAATAAGTTTTCCAATGGATCTGAGTTTGACTCAATCCGAATCCGATAGCTCTTTTAATATTATCTCAAAGGTATAAGGGCAAGTTATGAATATAATAATATTATTATTTTAGGCTTAAACCTTGACTGCTATAGAAACTCAGTTATTTGACTTAGTTTGAAATTCAAATTTTAGATTAGTAAACATTTTTAAATTCCAGACTAAATAACATGCCAATCTCGTTATAGTTTCGGTAATTTATTTTACCCCTCAGTTTTTAAATGGTAAAATCCCAATTTGTTTTTTATAGGGTAGAGAAAGTCCTAAAAATATTCGGAGAGAATTAATACTCAATCTATGTTATGACTAAACTGTTTATTTTTTACGCTCCAAAATAGTGAGTTTTTTATATTTAATTTAAACCATGAAATATGGGCCATTGAATATTCTTTCACTTGAAAAATGAGTTTTTTTACTTCGAAACACTTTGAAAATTTAGAATGTTTTAATGAGACAAATTTACTCTATCAAACTATAAGGTTGGATCTTTTAAAAGTGATTCTTCAAAATTAAGAGATCTTATTGAAACGGTGATTTTTGGCTAAAACACTTGGTTTTTTAAAAGAGTTTCACTTCAAATTTTAATACCATACTTAGTTTTTAATACCTGACCTAATGGACCAATTATATCAGTTTAGTGGAGCACTGAAATACCCAAATGAGAGATGGGCTATAGAAGTAATTAGTGAAAAGAATATAATAATAAAATATTATAAAATATCTTAGGAAGATAAGTTTTAAACCTATTTGAAGCTACAAATCTATAGCTTTGCAATCTGTGCTGTGAAAAATGGGCTACCTTGATTATAAA
Organism: Chimonanthus salicifolius; assembly: GCA_013350335.1. Taxonomy (NCBI): domain Eukaryota; kingdom Viridiplantae; phylum Streptophyta; class Magnoliopsida; order Laurales; family Calycanthaceae; genus Chimonanthus; species Chimonanthus salicifolius. The sequence continues at coordinate 10,902,472 of CM023532.1, forward strand.
AGGAGGAGAAATGATGAAAAGGTAATTAGTAAAAAAATATATTAATAAAATAATAAAACATTTCCTGCATGTTTATCAAAATGCTTCAAGCTACCTTTATAGCTTGCAACGTGGGTGACTGAGGTTTACCCTGGCTACTTATTTAAGGAATAGAAGTGAAGGAAGATTGGAGAAGAAGTAAAAAAAAAAACTTTGTTAAACTTTTCTCTCTCTCCATCATCTTTTCCTTTCTTCATTTTTCTTCTTATGGCTTTTATCGGTTTCAAACGACAGTAGATGCTCGGGTTTCCCACGTTTCTTCGAAGGTTTTCAAACTTAGTCAATCTTAGACGGAATTTTGCATCCAGGGTATCAAAACGCTCCTATTCTTATTTTTATTAACTTTAGAGAAAGTTAGGAGTAGAATGGCTTAGTATTGGCTTTTAAAAATGAGATTTTCTAGATAAAAGAAAAAATAGGTTTTCTCTTAAAATTTAAATTTTAGCCTCAAGATTTGTATTATTTTACGTTCAAAATATAGTTTTTGATCCTAAGTAAAATCGGAGAAAAGATTAACCCCTGCTGACTATTGTGTTTTTATTTTTCCACCTTTTGTGTTTAAATTAATGTACTGTACCCTCTGGGATGAATTCTCAATATGTATTTGTGATCCTTCCAGAAGGAAATACGAGGATAGGGTACTGAGTACTTTTACTTACTTTACTGTCTTTATACCCTTCGGCCTCTCACAATACGTCTATGTGGTCCTTCCAGAAGACAATACGAGAGAAAGCATTGAGTACTTTACATTTTTTATTTTGTTGTAATATTTTGGATGGCTGACAACTAACTTTCTGAAATAATGTAAAGAAGTAGAAAGAGCTTATGTGACTCATTACACATATGATGTTTTCTGGAAAATGTTTTGGGAAATTATTTTGTTTATTTACTGATAAATAGAGAATTTATACATTTTACTCTATCTTATAGATTTTATGTGAAAAATTCAATCGAAAAAGGTGAAGAGACTCGAACCGATACTATACTGTATTATATGTTAAACCCACTAACACCATATTGAAATGGGACCTATGGACATTTAAGATGGAAAATATTATATAGGTCTAAAATACGAGACCTGACACGGCTTACATGTAAGTGATGTAAAATGTTCTAATTGTGTAGGACGTAAGCGTTAAAAATGGTGTCTGGGAGTTGAGGACTTGTAGCCTCTAACGCAGAATAGACCAATGGAATGTCTAAGAATTGTTGGGTAAAAACTGGGTGAAGGCACTCATGTTATTAAATCCAGTTTTATATGTTTGTGTGAATATTGATTATTTTTTATTGTAAGACTGCTGACATGAATATTTCAAGTGGTAAGATCAAAACTCATTGAGTTCTCTAGGGATAAGTCCCTATGTAAGAAGATCACTAAGAGTCATACATGGTTTTGCATTGTCATGCATTTGCACATATTGAGTATGATATTAGGTTAATTCTGTTAAGATAATAACCTTGAAAAATTGATATGGGCCACTGGACCGTAACTACTGATGTTGGTCAAGCACCGTCTTAAACCATTGGGTCGGATGTGCTAGTAAGTCGGGTAGTGGAGACCTTATGCACTTTTAAGTTGCTACATTATTTCCGTGGAGGAATTAATATTAGTTTTGTTTGGAACTTCAAATGGGGGCTGACCCGGTATGGTTGACACGGCTGGAGATTGACCCCGGTGTTAGCAATACGCACAAACCTGATTAAATAACTTAAAGAATGAACGTATGGTGAAAATGAGATATGCTGATAACATACATTTTTTTTTCTGAGGCATGCACCGCTTAGTCATTGTTGCATTATATTCATTTATTTTTAAGGTGAGTTCTCTCCATTGGGTTGTTGCTCATGTCCCTTACAATTTAAGGTATGAACCAGATGATGGATTGGAGGGACCAATGGTGCCTCGTTGAAAGACAAGACATAGAAGTTCCTAAGGTTTTCTGTATGTGGAAACCATTTGTCTGCTTTGAATGTGTTTGTAATAAATATGCCTTATATGGCATAAGAACCTATGTTTGTAAGTTCTGACTTATTTATGTATATTACAGTAGTATGTTGATACGTTTTAATATATTCTCTCACGTGGTTTAAGTGTAAGATCGGATGGAAAGTCAATTGGGGTGAACTGAACAGACAACACTTGTTGTTACTAGAATGATATATCGACACGGGCGATAAATCGCCAGACGTGTTCGACAACATGTCGTAATCAACGATATATCGACAATGTTAGGTTAGTTGTGTCGGCCAGAATGAGGACGACTAAGTTAAGATTAGAAGTGGTGACTAGATATTTGGACACATGTGTGATACATGTGTGCGGGGGAGATCTCTTTTAAAAGGATTAACGAGTTAGTGTTGTTTCAAAAAAAAAAAAAAATTAAGTCGTGTTCCGGGCCCACATGTGGGTTCGGGGCGTGACACACTATTATTATATGGGTGTGTGAGTGTGTAACATGCATATTTTCTCATTGAGTATTGTTTATATTCACGTCCTTTTTCAAAACTTATTCGAGTCTTAAAGTTGACTTGACTTAATTAAAAATCGAGTGAAGTCAATTTTTAAAATTTTCAAACTATGATATCTCTACTTGCATTATAAAGAGCACAAGCAAAGTTTTTATGAGGAGTTTTCACAATCAATTTTTAGGAATGTCTTGACATTTTGACTCAATCAAAACTTGTCTAGTCTTTAAGTTGACTTGACGTAATAGAAATTTACTCAAGTCAAATTTTTGAGTTTTCATGCTATGGTATCTCTACTTTCATTATGAAAAGCACAAGTGGGGTTTATATAAGGAGAAGCTTTGCCAACCTATTTTTGTTAGAATTTTATCATAATCAAATTTTCACATATATGTAGCTATACTTTTGGAGGAACCAAACCCTTCCATATGCTTTTCTAGTTTAAGTTTGGTCAAAAAAAAAAAACTCCTAAATATTGAAAAGCTAATTTTGTATACTGCATTTTATTGTTCTTTCTTTAAACCCAAACTTTTGTATCACTGAAAGAAGATGGGATGATATCATTCATCTTTTGGACCTTCGTTGTGAATAATCTATGTATGATGGGGTTTCCTAACCCTATTCATATACAAAATTGATTGCCTTCGACCTATAGGGTTTTCTAGCCCTAATAAAATATAAAGTCGATTATATTTTGTATAAACAAGGGGTTCCTAACTCAAAATCTAATCATTAAATTTTTGTTTAATTTTCTTTATCACCTTCTTCTCTTTTCAAGATACCTTAAACTTTTTCATGCTTGAGTAGTTGAGTATCTCTTCCTCGATCTTGTCTCATCTTTTTTCCTATTCAACATATAAAAAAGAGAAAAAAAGGAAGAAAAAAGAGTTATCTATCACACAAGTTATAGAAAGATAGCAATGAATACTTAACAAGTGATAAAAATTATAGTGGCCCCTTTTTATTAAGAGAAAAAGGAGAAGTTCAAAATTGTTAAAATTGTCGTATGATTAAACTCATGAGTTATGTTAGAAGTTTTAAAAGAGGATAATAGAATCTTACTCAAGATAATAATAAAGTATTTTCAAAAAATAATTCGGGTTTATACTAAGTAGGTCAACAACAAAAGTCATCTCTGTATTAAGATAACTAATAAAGAAATTTAATGAAAAGAGAAAAGATCTGTACATGGTTTTAATCGACCTAAATGAATGCTAGAGCTCCATGGAAATTGACATGGGAGACTTTAAAAAACAAAGGTATTCCTAATGCTTAGATAGAAAATTTTCAAGATGTGTGATGGCACAACCACTAATATTGGAATCATTTACAGTGAAACAACGGAATTCGTTGTCAATATGGGACTCCAATACTCATGGATAACTTAACATTGATGATCCAAGAAAAAATATTGTAGTGTATATTTTTTTAATGATATATTGTTGATTAATGAGACAAAATAAAAACTTAATAATAAGCTGAAAACGTAGAGAGCCTTTGAGACAATGGTTTAAAAAATCATTGAATAAAAACATAATATATGGAAATTAACTTTAATGGAATCAAAACTAGTGAAAGTAAGCTGATTAAAATTAGAAATGACTTTATATCACACTGTGATAAATTTATATACTTGGGGTTTATTGTAGATTCTCGTGAAGGCTTCATAGGATTGGAGTGGGGTGGACAAAATATAAACATGTTTCCAGAGTTTTATGTGATAGAAGAGTCCCACATCGCTTAAAGTGATGATTTTAGAAGAAAATAATTAGACATGTAATGCTATATGGAATACAGTATTGGGTTATTGTTGTGCAAATTTTAAATTTATAACTCGAAAGTGTACGAACTATTAGATAGTATAGCGATTAAATGCGAGGTCAAACCAATCGAAACTTAGAAAAATATATCCGTGAAAAACATACCACTAAAATATATGTTTTAAGAAATTTAGAAAATCATATAAATAAATCTTAAACATGGGATTAATTATCTAATGTAGGAAATCTAATTTAATTTAGAAACATTGTAAAAATATAAAGCAAGTACAAAAATAGGAACAACATCTAAGATTAGAAATTAACCATTTAAGATATTTAATTTTCATGCAAAACACAAAATATCTAATTTCAATTAAAATGGTGGAATTAATTTTAAAATTATAAATAATCTCAATCTAACTTAGAATAAAAAATTAAGATGCAATTAATTAATTACCAACCAAGTTCCCAATTTTCAACAGTTTGAATGTAAAAACAAAACAAAAATAAAAATTGAAAACAACTAAAATTACCTTTGTACATATTTAGATTGGAACTGGATCACAGAATCAAGGAGAAATTATTTTTCATATTTTTAAAAAAAAACAAAGGCCTATAATATGGAGCTCACGTAAATTACTAATCATGCATTCAAATTTTTCATCCATAATTATTCTAAACATTAGATATATGGATTTCATTAAATTAAAAATCTCAAATTAAACCTTAGAATAAATAGAATTTAAAAATTTTCTCCAAATTTAAAATATTTTATCGCACTCTTAAAATAAGAGCCTTATATCGAAGAAGGAAGTCTATTCAATCTAAATTTTCATCACATTTAATTTGAAACACTTAAAATAATTCCACACATAAACTTAATTAAAGAATAAAAATAAAATCAAATAATCACCATACATCATTTGAATAATTGGAAAACTATAAACTAAATATTTCAACACTCCTCAATTTTATTTTTGAAACATGAAATAGAAATTACAAATCGTGGAATTGAATTGAAGAAATAAACACAAGAAAAACAGTGTTAAAATTCAAAATCCACCAACCTAAAAACCCTTTGTAGAAATTAAAAATCCCATAGCCTTCTTGATCTTCTATTCTCTCCTTTTCTCCTCCTCCCCAAGAATCTCCTAAGCTAAGTTCAATATTCTCAATGGGAGACGGATAATATTTATAGATGAAAGGAGGTCGAGTGAATAGCCTGGATTTAAACATTTAAATAAAGCAAATGACACTTGGAGGGCTGATATGATTTGTACTAAACATGGAATGTCTTAAAGGAGGCAAGGAGGTTGATGTGAATTTTAAATTACTCGCAAGCGTACGAACCGGTTTATAGTATAGAGTATGAGTGCGAGGTCGTATCCAAGGGAAATCTACAAAATATATGTACAAAATAAAAAAATTGCACTATTTAAAAATGATGTGATTTAAGGAAATAATTTTCTAAAACATTTAGTTATAATCTTAATTTAGAATAATGAATAGTTTTGATGAATTTTTAAGAAAAAGAAAAATAAATCAAGAACAAATTTTTTTACATAATCTACAATGGAATCCGGTCAAACATCGATGTGCCATGTTATCCAATTTAAAAATAATAAAATCACGGCCTAGACTATGAAATGTTCTAGAGTTATAAAATATAATTCAAATTTATTTTCTATTAAAGTTCTAATTAGAATTTTTATGTCATCCTTTAAATCAGATTTTTTTTCCAATTCAAGCCTTAGGCTTGAGCGGGTTTTATACTTGTGTTTCCCCAAATCTAAAACAACTGTTCTTGATAAGAACCTTAGATTGGAAAGACGGCAAGTCCCACTGATCCTAATAGGGGTTCTACTTTCCTTGAAAAAAAATTCTAAAAATATTTTTTTTCTTACATAAAGTTCATAAAAAGAATAAAAAATAGAATACAAATCATCATTATTAAATATTTTAATAACTGGGATCACCATAAATCTAAACAACTGCCATGAATTTTTATTAATAAATTGGAAATGAATTACAAATCTTTTGGACTTTAAATAAAAATAAAATAAAATAACTTACAAGAAATTATTTATTTTTCTCCTGTCTTTCGTCGTCCAATTTCAACCTTCAATGTCTTGCCCGGTTCAATCTTCAATGGACCCAAAGCCATCAATTTATAGGAGTGAGAAGAGATGAGATAAGAGACCCTTCAAATTCAACCAAGATAAGGGATCCATTCAAATTCAAAATTTCTCTCTGTGGAGATCGGTTAACTCCTTTATCTCCTTATCTCTGTTCCTCCTTATCCCTCTCTTTCTTATCTTTCTTTCTTATATCTCCTTCGGTTCAAACTCTTTTATCCTTATCCCTGTCTTTTATTCAAATCCATTATCTTTTATCCAAATCCACTGTCTTTTTCAAACGCCGAATTTTGCAGATAAGACATCATCATTCAAATGAAATTCACTGGTCCCGCTTGATCTTTTGAACTTGGATCCTATACTTGGACTTTTATCTGGCCCGGAATATTTGTGGACTTTGGCTCATTGGCTTCCAATTGCAGACTTTGTCTTCAGGCTTCAGATTTGAACAGTGGGTCCATTTGTGTGTTTATAATTTTCTACCACCTTTACACAGTCTAAAAAATATTATTATAATTCAAACTCTCATATCCGGATCTGAATTATAATAATTTACAATAATTCCAAATCAAATTAGGTGGTAAAAATTATAAAATTTCCAAAAATAGGATTATGGCCCACTTTTCTCCATTTTAATTCCTTTTTCTTGTATTCTCACAAATATACTGCAAAACTTAAAAACTCTATTAAACGCATCTAATATTCACAAATCAAAGGCTAACTAATCCAAAATTAAAGGGTAAAATGGTAATTTTCAATGCTCAACAAATACCCCCAAACTTAGATTTTGCTAGTCCTCGAGCAAAACAAAAACTAAAAACTAGACATTCAAATCCTAATCTGCACCACTTTCGCTGGCACTCTCGATTGCATTTAGCGTATGCAATAAGCCTTTAAACCCCTAGGTTACCCCTAGTGGACGAGTTATAGTCTCGTGAAGGTTTTCAGTGATGACACCCACAAACATCAATTTTGTATAGTCTTAGTTTCAGATTCGGCAAAAACAAGTTCATAAAGATTTAGATATCATACGATTCCAAAATTTATTTTATAAGACTTATATTCGGAGTGTAGTGTGTGCTTAGCCAATATTAAATTTAGTTTTCTTTTCCAAATAGACACAAGTTTCGTACCCAACATCGGAAAATACGCTTTGACTTCAAACCTCACTAGATATCTCTCAGAAAGATTAACACTCAAAGGTTGGGTTATTTTCTCTCAAAGGTATATGTGAGCGGAGTTTGTGTATTCAAATTCAAAATTTCTCATATATGTATTAGAAAAACGGTACATGACAAAGAAAATAATTGTTGGATCTCATGAATAGACGCCACTTTCCTGAGAACGTTGAGTTATACATTATCATTTTTCTTCCTCTATTCTCCACATGAAATACCATATTTCAACTTAAGATCAAGAGGACTTTTAATAGGACGAAACTTGGCTTGGGATGGGGTCAAATCAAAGAAGGATAATAAGACTCTAAGAATAAATATTTTGATAAAAAGGTTAGAGGTCTTTAAGATATATAACGGGATATTTCTTCCTCTATTTTTTTTTTTTCTTTTCAGCACTTTTCAAAATATTCATCTTTTTTTTTTTTTTCCTTTCTTTTTCATATCCTTATTTTAATGTCAGGATGTTCCCTTTCTTTTTGTGCTGTTTTCTTCTTTTACTTTCTTGTGCCCCTTTTTTTTTTTTTTTTTTGATATCATCCCAATTTTTGTCATCTCTAACCTTTTTTATGAATAGGTCAAGATATATTTTTAATGAGGCTCAAACTCCAAAATCCGTGTTGGGTTTGGTAAATATGGCTGATCAAGAAAACATGCTAACTTAAAGGCTCAACTGGGAACTATCAGGATAAATTTTGACCAAAGATAGGTAGGCATGAAGGCTCAAACGATCCAAAAATGGCCTATATCATATCCTAAGTTTCATACAGTGATTTCCTTATTTTAAATAAAGTCTAAAAAATTTCAAATGTACTAACTCAATTTTAATGGCGTTCTCAGTAATATGACAAAAATTGAAGAATGATGAGATCCACAACGACTTGATACACTTTAGAAAGAAAAATGGATTGACTTAAATCCCTCAGAAAAATTGAAAGGCTCTAAAGCTTACTGGGTTAAGTCTCCACTAGTATTCCTTTGTTTAATACTAGACTCATGAAAATTTTTCTTTTCTAACTCAATTTAAATATGGCTGTGTAAATTTATTCCGAATATAAATCCTATAAAAATCTTATCGAAAAAGTATGATATGAAAATTTTTATTTACCTATTAATGCTGAAAAATCACTTAGACTCAACAATTTTTTTTCACAAGGGGTAGTCTCAGTGTTCACTTACTCTTCCCTTGATTTTTTTTTTATTTTTAATTTTTTTATTTTTTATTTTTTTTATTTTTTTTATTTTTTTTATTTTTTTTTTTTTATTTTTTTATTTTTGACTCACAAAAACTTTTAGTGGACTCAATTTTTTTATTGGACTAAATTAGTGTATCCCATTTTGATACCCCCAAACTTAAATTTGACATTGTCCTTAATATTCATTAATTCACAGTGATCAGGTGTAAATTAGAATTTTTTGGAACAGTGTTAATTAAGGCTCAAGTGTATTTAAAAGGGTTCACTCAAAATGGACCTAAAACAAGAATCCTAAACTAGACTGACTCTAAACTGACGGACACAACAATTGACCTAAGATGGTGATTATGGTAATTTAGGTGACTTGGGTGGCTCTATGTAGGAAAAAGAATGGTATAATGGTCAGACTCTCCTCACCATGGTTACAACGATTGGGTTCTAATGTAGGTTCTAACGTTGAAAATACCATGACCCCACAAACCCTACTGTCGCCAATAATGGATTGATGACTGACTGGATGTTCACAATTTGGGAACTCAATTCTAACCAATCGCTTGGTCGAATGGCGTCTCCAAACACTCATTTTCACCAACAAGGACAAAACAAGACCAAAACAAATTCAAACAAAATAAATGACCTAAAACTAAAAATAAAAACCTAAACTAACCTAGGTCTCTAGACTGGCTCCTACTTTTCTTTCCAAATAATCTAAGTCTCCGATGAGAGTTTAACCACAATCATGGCCAGGTAAGTTCCCAGGTAAGTGGAGGAGCACACGGCATCTTCTTAAGTTTCCACTTATCCTTAGGCTCTTTACACCTTGGTGACAGAACTAATCCTAGACACCATGATTGAAGAAAAAATATTCACCGGTTACAAAAATTAATTTAGATTGAAAAGGTTCCTATTGAGCATGAAACCCTAAAATCTAGCCTAACGGTTCCTTAATTGATTTTATTACGAAAATGTATGAACCAATTTTACTAATCTTATTTTTCTCAATATTGTGAAAATGCAGTCCTAAATTACCATACAACATTCATACAAATATGCAAATATTAATAAAACAATCTAAACTAATGCATGAATACTAACAACCTAAATGCATGGATAGATTAAATGCAAACAATAATAAAGAACACCTTAAATAAATCTATATGAATGCATGATATATATAAAATAAAAAAAAAAAATTAAAAACTTACCTTAGCCTTTCATGCGTATTTTAAGCAATTTTTTTTCAACCGCGCAATTTAAAGCTCCTTAGCGTGTTGTGCATATCTCTATTGATTTTTAAGCGCGACATAATTAAAATTCCTGCAAAATAGACAATACAAGCTTTGGTGAAGATTCTGACTCAAATAAATAAAAAAATAAATAAATAAATAAATAAATAATACTAATCTAAGTGCACTTCTCCTAAAATTACAACTAATGGAAGGAAAAAAAAAATTAAATCAAGTCAAACTTTATTTCAAAAAAAATAAATTTTAATTTTTTTTTAATTTTTTTTAATTTTTTTTTAATTTTTTAAAATTTTTTTAAAATTTTTTTTTTATTTAATTAAAAAAAATTCTAAGTTAGATGAAATTCTAAATTAAGATATATCTGCAGTATTAGATTTATTTTCAAAAATCACATAATTTAATAGCACATAATTTTATTTCGAGATTTCCCCGGCAACGGCGCCAAAAACTTGATGTGAATTTTAAATTACTCGCAAGCGTACGAACCGGTTTATAGTATAGAGTATGAGTGCGAGGTCGTATCCAAGGGAAATCTACAAAATATATGTACAAAATAAAAAAATTGCACTATTTAAAAATGATGTGATTTAAGGAAATAATTTTCTAAAACATTTAGTTATAATCTTAATTTAGAATAATGAATAGTTTTGATGAATTTTTAAGAAAAAGAAAAATAAATCAAGAACAAATTTTTTTACATAATCTACAATGGAATCCGGTCAAACATCGATGTGCCATGTTATCCAATTTAAAAATAATAAAATCACGGCCTAGACTATGAAATGTTCTAGAGTTATAAAATATAATTCAAATTTATTTTCTATTAAAGTTCTAATTAGAATTTTTATGTCATCCTTTAAATCAGATTTTTTTTCCAATTCAAGCCTTAGGCTTGAGCGGGTTTTATACTTGTGTTTCCCCAAATCTAAAACAACTGTTCTTGATAAGAACCTTAGATTGGAAAGACGGCAAGTCCCACTGATCCTAATAGGGGTTCTACTTTCCTTGAAAAAAAATTCTAAAAATATTTTTTTTCTTACATAAAGTTCATAAAAAGAATAAAAAATAGAATACAAATCATCATTATTAAATATTTTAATAACTGGGATCACCATAAATCTAAACAACTGCCATGAATTTTTATTAATAAATTGGAAATGAATTACAAATCTTTTGGACTTTAAATAAAAATAAAATAAAATAACTTACAAGAAATTATTTATTTTTCTCCTGTCTTTCATCGTCCAATTTCAACCTTCAATGTCTTGCCCGGTTCAATCTTCAATGGACCCAAAGCCATCAATTTATAGGAGTGAGAAGAGATGAGATAAGAGACCCTTTAAATTCAACCAAGATAAGGGATCCATTCAAATTCAAAATTTCTCTCTGTGGAGATCGGTTAACTCCTTTATCTCCTTATCTCTGTTCCTCCTTATCCCTCTCTTTCTTATCTTTCTTTCTTATATCTCCTTCGGTTCAAACTCTTTTATCCTTATCCCTGTCTTTTATTCAAATCCATTATCTTTTATCCAAATCCACTGTCTTTTTCAAACGCCGAATTTTGCAGATAAGACATCATCATTCAAATGAAATTCACTGGTCCCGCTTGATCTTTTGAACTTGGATCCTATACTTGGACTTTTATCTGGCCCGGAATATTTGTGGACTTTGGCTCATTGGCTTCCAATTGCAGACTTTGTCTTCAGGCTTCAGATTTGAACAGTGGGTCCATTTGTGTGTTTATAATTTTCTACCACCTTTACACAGTCTAAAAAATATTATTATAATTCAAACTCTCATATCCGGATCTGAATTATAATAATTTACAATAATTCCAAATCAAATTAGGTGGTAAAAATTATAAAATTTCCAAAAATAGGATTATGGCCCACTTTTCTCCATTTTAATTCCTTTTTCTTGTATTCTCACAAATATACTGCAAAACTTAAAAACTCTATTAAACGCATCTAATATTCACAAATCAAAGGCTAACTAATCCAAAATTAAAGGGTAAAATGGTAATTTTCAATGCTCAACAGAGGTGGAAAAAATAGTAAAATTCGTGTAAGGAAAGTGGATGCAAAATCTAATTTTTTACACATGTACCACCTTACAGCTCAGTTTTGACGTAGTTAACATCCGAATCACAAAATTTCGTAAACTAAAAAGTTGTAGCCCTTGAAATCTTATTTCTAACCTAAAAAGAATGAAATCAATTGGATACCGGAGTGGAACATTATGATCAAAATATTGAAGCTATGTCAAACCTTCCTTCTTTTTCTCAACTTCTTATTTTGTTTCTTTTTCCTTAATCCACTTGGCAAATTAAAAAATCTTCTCATAATGATTTATAAATTTTGAATTTCCTCATATTTATCTTGAGATGATGAAAATAGACTTTACACTTGTGGATTTCTTCATGCACTTAATAATTGGGTTTTTCAAAGTGTGGAAAATCTAGTAATTTCACCACTTACATTCAATTCTAAAAATGACTAAATTAATCCAAACTCTGATAAATGGATTTGAATTATTTATTTTACAACTAAAACTCTTAAAATTGTGGTAAAATAATTATTAAAAATTTCAACTTTCCAAAAATATCAATTTATGCCCATAAATTGTAAAATTCACCATTTGAATTCTCATATCTTGTATTTCCCTATAAATCCTGCAAAACATCCAAAATCCCATTAAATATATCTTAAAACACACAAAACAAGGGCTAACTAATCCAAATATAAGACTAAAATAGTCATTTTCCTATGCTCATCGGCTATGAAAATAACAATCAAGTAACGAAGCTAGGGTAACGGAGATGTACATGCTAAGTTGCACTAGTAATTAGTTCTAAGAAATATAGTTAGAAACCATATTAAGGGCAATGTAGAAATAACTTCAATAGACTATATGGTTTATGAAAAAGGTATGTGGAGAAGTAGAAATCGTAAAACAGACTTCATATACATGAGATTTTGGCTATGATAATGATAATGATGACGATGATCTTCTCTTTTTATGAAATATTAAACTTCTTGGTATGTAGAGCTTGCGTATCATTGTATCAATTTTATTTTCTATTTTCTCCTATTCGACATATAAAAAGAAATAAAAAAGGGAGTTCTTATTAGTAGCACCTTGGACGCCTATTACCAACTTCCTACCATTGCAATTTTTTTTTTGTTTAACTGTGTATTCATCCACGATCCTCATCCTAGTTATCCACCACCCCCCATTGCCATATGAATCAATATTACAAATATGGGCAATAATTTTAAATTTACCATGTTTTATAGCAAAATATCATCACCACATTAATGACACATTTATCGGTGTTGCTGTTTTTAACGGTAAATCGCCAATAAAATCCCATTAAAAATAATATTATGCACTGTATGTATGCGTTGTATTGCCTTAGCACACAATGTTCTGTACGTGGTTGTACTCCTGAAAGGACAATCGTAGTTGTCCTTTGTGAGGTTGTACTTGTATTCTGAAAAGGTAGCAACTGTCTCCTATCACATGAGGACAATTTGGACAAAAAATAGCTAATTGGAAGTACGAGACACTATGACCTAATAATTTTCTTTTGAAAATATACTCGCACAAAATCACAACATTTGAAATATTTCCTTACAAAAATCCCTTGAATAAATACTTAAATATTCCAAGATATATATATATATATATATATATATATATATATATATATATATATTAGACTTGACATCAACTATAGGTCTAATAAATCAAATTTAATCATGGGTTAAGTGGGCTCAAAATCCAATCCAATAATTTTACCTATGGCGTCCCATATAGACACCCGGTTTTTCTGCCTTTACACACTAGATTTCAAAAAAATCGAGTGAAAATACCATTCTACCCCTCTGTGTTCTATCATCCAAACAAACTGCCAGTTAATTTTCAGTTCATTCGGATGAATATACTCGTCCGAACGAACACATTAGTGTAATTTCAGTTCGTTCGGATGAGTATATTCATCAGAACGAACTAAATACACTGATGTGTTCGTTCGGACGAGTGAACTTATATATGTTCATTCGTTCGAATGATCACTTAGGATCATTCGAACGAATGTGCATTCTCATTCACTTTTTCAAACTTGTCCTCTTCAGACTTGGCTATGTTTTGGCTGCATTTCCATATTCCTCAAGTTTGTCCTTTTAAGATTTGGCCCATGTTTTGGCTGCATCTCCATATTTTTAAAGTTTGTCCTCTTCAGACTTGTCTCATGTTTTGAGATCTGGCAACAAACATGGCATTGCTTTCATTTTTCAAGACAGAATCTGAAATAACACACCAAGAACTTATACTGCAGGAGTTGCCAAAATTACTTTGACGAATTGCTGATCGATACTTGATATCTTCAAAACTAGCTCTCCATTGTGTGTCTTGTGCACTACATTTACTCCAGCATTCTTTAACATTTACCATGTCACATTGTATGTCTTGTGCACCACATTTATTCCAGCATTATTTGACATTACTATGTCAGATTATGTGTCTTATGCACCACATTTACTCCAACATTCTTTAACATTTACTATGTCACATTGTTTACTCATCAAAGGAACATACTATTTTTAGGGTATGTACAAACTGATTATTCAAACGAATGAACTGATATATGTTCATTCGTCCGAACGAATTGAAATTACACTAATGTGTTTGTTTGAACGAGTATATTCATTCGAACGAACTGAAAATGAACTGATAGTTCGTTCGAATGATAGAATGAATGAGTAGAGTAGAGTAGAGTGATAATTTCATTTCATTTTTTGAAATCAGATATGTATCTGTGTAGGGCGCCTTTACCTATTTCTAAGACGTTAGAATTTTCCAATTTTCTTTTTTTTCTTTTAAGATTTCATTAGTGGGATCCACTTGATGATGGAAAAGGCAAGTGGAAGTACGACCCTGTTACATAGACGAAAGAACGGTCCACTCCACACTCCACACTCCACACTCCACACCATAAAGAGACGATTCATCTGCCACACTAGTAAGTGTGAGACTCTTTTTCCTCTTTTACTCCATTTTTGTATACGAGAGTGGGTTGTTCGGAAAACCGTCATGAAAGTACCGGGAGTCAGGCCGCCGGGTAGTTTAGACCCTGGGGCGGAGGAGTTCCGGCCGACGTGGATTTTACATTCCCAGTATTCTCTTCTCCAACCCCATATTTATAATCCATACCTCTCCTACGTAACGTCTGGATACAACTACCGTGCGCCGGCTGCATCCACGGCGCATGTTATCCCCGGCCAGGCGTCGAGGGCGCTGCAGCTGAGCATGATGCCGCAGCACGTGACTGAGGTGACGCTGAGGATGGAACTGGAGGCGTTCGGAGAGGTACGGACGGTGGAGATGAGGAGGCTGGCCAGAGAGGGGATCGTGACCGTCCATTTCTACGATCTGCGGCACGCAGTGGCCGCGCTGGTGGAGATCCAGGAACAGTGCATGCGGCGGCACTACATGCTTGGGCCGAGCGGCCGTGGCCTCATTGCGGGGCATGCGGTTTGGGCCCAATTCGTTGATTCAACGGCTGAGATTGCAGGGAAGGACGGCCACAATCAAGGGACGGTCGTGATCTTCAATTTGGATTCAAGTGTTTCTTCAAGCAAACTTCTAGAGATCTTCCGAGCTTTTGGTAGGAACTAGGAACCCACTTGCAAGTTTAAGTTTCTCGAAATTATCTCACTTAGATTGCTTCCTGTTTGAATTATTGATGGATTTTTGCCTTCTAATGATGTTTTCATGGATTAATATTCTTCATAGTGGTCTTTAAGTCATTTTCTTTGATGGGTGTTTCTAGATTTTTCATTGAGTTATATATATATATATATATATATATATTATATGACTAAGGTGTAATAATATTGATGGAATATATATTTTTGGATTATATTGGTGGATGTAATCTTCGACATGGGTGGAGTGAGAATATAACTGAGGCTCTCGCTTTCTCAGCCAGATTCCTGATCTAAAGTCACTTTTCTCTGATTGGAATTCCTCCTTTTAAGCCTTTTTTTTTTTTCTGATTTTCCAATTGATTTTCTTCAATTGGAAATGATCCTACTTTTATTTGTTATTTAGCTTTATTTCTCTGACACATGTATGTCTTGAAATGATTGTTGAGATCCCTTGTTGAACTTTCCTTGCTTGTTCATGCTTGCGTATTTTCCTGGCAATAAGATTTTTTATGAGATTGACCAAAAAAAAAGGAAAAATCCTTCCAAGTACTATTTGTAAAAGCAAATGATTTTCATTCACATGTACATTTTCCATATATGTTTATACTTTATAATCAGATTTGCAATCATTAAATATCGACTTGAAAAAGAAAAAAAAAATATCAGTTTCTTGAGGGCAGGAAAGCTGTTTTCCTTCTATGGTCTATTCAATTTTTAGTGTGGATACACAAAAAGATGGCATCATTGTTGTTCTGTTTGTTTTTTTCCTCAATGGATGTATCCAACTTTTCTTCTGGAAATGATTATTTTGTCCTCAATTGGTGTTTCAATATGTGGGCGCTTTTGTTGTTATTTTTTTTTTTTTTTTCCAATTGGGATTCTAGACATTTCCAGAATTTCTTTATCGAGATTCCCCAAAGTATAAATTGGTGTTCTTGTGCATATTGGTTTTACTTTTTCTTTGAAATATATGTAAACCTTATCTGATAAATTTTACAGAAAGTAGCCCATTTTCCTTTTTCTTTCATGGGTTTTTCCATATTGATCTCTGTATGGACTAATTTCAATTTCATGGTTAATGATTTTGTTCTCTGTTGTAATTTTTCTACTGGATCACAACTTTAATCTCCATATAGATTAATTTAGTTTCTAGTGTATCTCTGTTACTTTTCAGAGTTTCTCCGTTCCTCTCCTCCTTTGTATGTTTGCTGCTCGTTTGTATCCGGGCTTTTTGGAGAATTATAGAATAAAATTGTTCTGAATTCTGTGAGAATTTTTGTACCCACTTTAGAATAAGACGACAGTGGATTGATTGGATAGGGATATGCTTAAATTTTTAGTGCTTTGTTAAAAATTATATTGATTTTGTGATAACAATTATGATATTCAATTCATTTACCAAGCAAGGTCGCTTCATCTGCATGTTTCTCACGATCTGATTCCAACATTAATGTCTTTCAGGCCCTGTTAAGGAAGTGAGAGAGACGCCATTAAAACGGCAGAACGTGGAGTTCTACGACCTTAGAGATGCCGCTCGTGCTCTTTCAGAGATGAATGGGAAAGTGCTGTGTGGAAAACACCTGGTCGTCCAATTCAGTCGATCTGGCCGTCAGGGAAGAAGGTTTTGCAAACCGACTGCCCCTTCCTCTTCCGACGCCGGATATCCACCGGTACCCCAGTTCCCATTGCCACCAAGACCAGCCGGGGAGCAGCAGCATCATTCAATCGTCTCTCCCACCACGAAAGCCAGTTTCAATGGTAGAAATGGAATAGAAAACCAAAAGGGGGAGAATGGGTCGAAGAGAAATTTCAAAAAGCCATCCAGCCGCCGTTTTCCTTGTTCAAGGCACAAGAAGAGTTTCAAAACACAGTCTGAGTATGCCAATTTCCTCTTCAAGGAAGACGAAGTGGAAGAATCCAATGACAGAGATTCCAGAACGACGGTCATGATAAAGAATATCCCCAACAAATACAGGTATGGAATATTGGAATAGCTTCTCTCTGAAATATTCATGGATACAACCACTTACAACGTTTTGAGAGGGAGTTTATTCTTAGTAACAAATACCTTTTTTAGAATATTAACGGCGATTGGTGGTATGATATTTTCAAATTCACGGGTTTTTACTGATATATTAGGGGAAAAATTTCGTGAAAAATATAATATTTAAAAAATAATAAAAATAGAGTAAATGAAAATATTAATAAAATAAAAATCTTAATAAGAAATTAATCGAGAATTCACTGACAGTCTATTGGGATATTATCATTTATCGTGATTTTATCAGAATTTTTCAAGAATTTATCAAAAATTTACTATCGTGCCGGTTAATACATGTTATTAATGCGGTCATGGTATTTTGTCAATAACAACATGATAAATTAAAAAATATCGACGATATTTGTGACTGTTTGGCACTGTATGTGGGTATTTTGGCTGTAGTCAGGAGCTACTGCTTAACATGCTCGACAACCATTGCACTCATTGGAACGAGAAGATCGCTGAAGGAGGGGACGAACCCTTGTCTTCCTACGACTTCGTATATCTGCCCATCGACTTCATGTAAGTTGTATTCTTTTCTGCTGTCAGTACAGGTTAATCTCTAATTATAGATGTATTTGATTTAAGATTAGATTAGAGTTTGAGTTTGATAATCATTGTACAGATGTAATAAGACTTTGAATAATAAAGTTCATGAAATTCTAACAAGTACAGCCTGTTTTGTTTGTTTACGGAGCAACAAGTGCAATGTGGGATATGGGTTCGTGAATCTAACGTCTCCGGAGGCGGCTTGGAGGCTCTACAAGTCCTTCCACCGGCAGCCGTGGGAGGTCTTCAACTCTAGAAAGATCTGTCACGTCACCTATGCTCGCCTACAGGTTCTTCTTCTTCTAATCTAAATCTAAATCTTTAAATCTATATGTTTCTTGTCATTCTTATAGTTAAATATGTGGTGGTGGTGATTGTGGTGGTGGAAGGGTTTAGATGTGCTGAAGGAGCACTTCAAGAAATCCAAGTTGGCATGTGAGAGGGACGAGTACTTGCCCCTTGTGTTTTCACCGCCAAGGGATGGTAAGCAGCTGACACAGCCCCTTGTGATTCAAGGGCAGCCCCGCACCAACTTCGAGAAGGTGGTACCCACGGCCGCCGCCACCACCACTACCATCAGCAGCAGCAGCAGCACAAGCAACGAGGAGTCTGAAGATGCGCTTGAGCTAACTGACGGTGGAGATTCGTCGGTGTCAAATCAGATTGACGGTGACGAAGATGAGAATGGAGATGGAGGTGCACGTGGCGGTGACGATGACCGGTCAGTGGTGCCTCCGGTCGTGTTTGGCTCCAGTGACTTCCATACTCCATCCCCTATAGGCGCCTGTTGACCGTAAGAAGAAAATATACATGAAAAAAAAAAAAAAAAACTCAGACCATTTCGTTACTCTCTCCTCTCTGGCAGACTGTCTTAGAATTTTTTCTATTTTCTTTTTCTTTTTTCCCCTAAACCTCTTAGGCCCCTTTGCTGTAGTGGAAGACTTAAAAACATAAGTTCTGTTTCTCTTTTATTTTCTTTTTCTTCTTGAAGTTTTAATTGTTTTTTTTCATCGAGGTGTTCATGCGTCTCACTCTATTAATCAGTAAATAAAAATCTCTTAATCCCCATACACACATAGTAAGCCAATAAGAAGTGACTTTTCATTATGGTTAAGCGTGGATTAAACTCAAGCACTGATCCTCTAGTTTTCCTTTGTTTGTAGGGGAAGTATAGATGTAAATGGATTTTCAAATTTTAAATATCTATTTAAATTTTTTAATTCAAACTTATATTTTAACATATGAGATATAGATAAGGATTTTAACTATAGTCAAATCTCATAAATCACTAAGTTAAATGACAAATCAGTTTTTTTATTAATATATGTGATGTATTAAAATTCATCTTTATATCTCTTTATCATGCCAATCATCAAATTTAGAATCAAGAAAAATGTCTATTTAAAATTTTAGATTCAAGCTTAAATTGGAGTCTAACACCTGAGATATAGATATGGAATGAAGTCAATGAACTATGGTTAAATCTTGTAAGCCATTAATTTAAACAGCAAATAATGTAAATAATATGTTTATTATTAATATATGTGATATATATTAAAATTCATCCTCATATCTCTTAAATTTCATCATTTGAATCATTGTTATCTATTTTAATATTTCTGACCTTTCACATTTTTTCTTTCTTTTAGGCAGAGTAGTTTTTTAAGTTTTTTTTCTAACTTTTTATTAATTATATTCTTTGTAGCACTTGGGGTTTTTTAAGTATTAGAATTTAGTTATTTTAACTATTTTTTTTCAAGAAGCGAGAGATTGCACGTTCGAGTCTCTATGGTCTAACGTTGGTGTGCCTTAGGGATATTGGGTTCATTTATGAAGGTTTTAGTAGAATGTATTTGAATGCTACACACGTTAATCTAAAAAAAATGTCAAGGTTTTCAGTTTTGTTAACATTCAAATTTGAATCTTACAGTATGAAAAGGATGGGAATATGAATCTTGAATCTAAAATTTTGACTAGATCTGAATTCAATTTTGAATCTTTCATTATTAAGTGAATATGGATATCAATATGATCTATATTTAATTTGAACCTGATGCATTTACATCTCTAAGTGTAAGACTCAAAGTTCAACATGCCTATCCATATTTTGAGGATCTAGTTGTGGTTTACACATGAGAAATATAATATTTTTAAATTATAATTTCTCTACCTTACACTTACATTAATTATTATTTATTATTTATAAATCCAATTTATAGTAAACTTGGCTCATTCAAGAGAGAGACTCATTCTTATATACAAATTGAAAACCTAACTTCACAAGGCATCTAACTAAAGGGGTTGTTTGATCTCTCCAATGAAGATTTGATCTTACTGATGGCTTTGCTAATTGTTGTCATGGATCTTAGATCACTACATTTGCTTGTGACAATTTCTTCTCATGATTTGGTGTAAATGGGACGGGAGATCGATGCTCACCACCACCAGAGCGATTCAGCAAAAGATCTCTAGTCTTTATTGAAATTGAGAGAAGAAAGAAAAACATGTAATACATGACAGACCAAGAAGAAGAAGGAAGAAAGAGATAAAAAATAAAATTTGAAATTTGATTATTCCATATTTATCATCGAGAGTTGTGTGTTTCTCCTTCTCTACACTAATACTTTATTAAAAAAAAATAAGGAATCCTAACAAGAATCCAAGCTATTTTACCAAATAAAATTAAATTAGGAAATCCAAGCTAATTTACCAAATAAAATTTAAAAAAATAGCAATCAAGAGTGGGTCCTCTTGAAATAAGGACCACTCGTGTCCTACATGGATCTTCTTTATGTTGGTCTTGAATATGATAGAAGGTACCTCTCTGATTTTCTCCAATTCATCCACCCATCATGTCACGTATGGGGTATTAGTCGAAGTATTCAAGAAAACATGCTCTAATCACCAATTTAATGCAACCTAGGTTTTAAGATTTTAGGTCAAAGTCGAGCAAGGAGAATTTGGCTATGGCTGTATGGTATAAGAAAAACTAAAAGAAAAAATCAAAGCAAAATTCACCTACTATGACATTTTGTGTTTTAAGGTTTGTTAGAAGAAAAAAAAAAAGGAAAACCCAAATTTGTTCATCCACAAATTCATTGAAATTTGGCCATAATTAAGCATGGGAGAAACATAAATATTCAATGGCAAAGCCATATTAATTATCACTCTAAAATAAATTAATCAAGGTCCAAAATCTCACTTAGTATGTATTCCAATTTCCAACCAGAATTTGAATATACAAATGCGAATTCTTGTAAATAAAATTAAATGGCAAGAAAACACGTAAAAAGAAAATAACTCAATCACCAAGAGGAGACCAAAACTTGAACTTCAACTTAGATTGATCCAATGTTACAAATATCTCTGATATTTTCAAATTTACCATGTTTTTATCAGTAAAATACCAATTGACATTAATATCCTAAGATTTTTTTATTTTTTTTGAACGAAGGGTTAAGATATCATTCAACGAGGGAAAACCATTCCCAAATATACAGTGCACACCACAAGAGGGTGCACAGAATAAAAAAAGCAAAAGACGCCCACATCCCGGGCCAGGAAACCCGAAAGAACAGGGTAGAGCCCACAATTACTCAATAGAGAGCACGCGCGAACCCAAAAAGGATGGAAATGGATTGTGAGAAGAGTTAATCCATTCATGAAGTCTCTGTATAGAAGGATCAGAATTGTGGGTGAGAAGCCAGCTGGTAACTTGTAATCTGGAAGAGAGATGTTGCGCAGCCTGAGCATGTATCCTTAACCGCCAGTCACAAGAGAGTGGCTTAGAGATAGCCATTAAGGGAGCCATGATCAGGAAGGTAGATTCTATCCACAGCAAGACAGTTGCGAATACAAAGGAGAAGAACCTGTTGGATGGAAAGAAGGGTAGAGGCAGAACAACAGTTCATCGTGGAATGGGGAAATACACACATGCCGCAAGGCTGGGAGGACCCGTCGCTGAGAGCAGCACCCAAAAAGTAGAACGCATTTACTTGAAGCAAGGCGAATGTTTGAGAATAAGGATTTCCCAGAGGTGTAAAGCATCTAACAGTCGTCTTGGGAACAGTAGGGATAGGTGGTGGCAGGTTCCAAAGGGCAGCAAAAGAGTTGTCAAGCTCGAGGATATCGCTCTTACATAGAAGAAACAAGATTCTGCAGCGGACATCCATAGAGCTCAAATGAAACAATCTTCCGGCATTACCGAAAGCATTCTAATAAATTGCTATGGTAAATATCTCGAGATTTATTGGCACTACGGTAAATTCTCGACAAATTCACAATAAATAGTAAGATCATGATAACATCCAGATAAATTCCTGGTAAAATATCGATAAATTCCAAATTGATATTTTTATTTATTAATATTTTTTTTGTTATTTTTAAATATTATATTTTCTATGATATTTTCTCATTAATTTCTCACTAAAAATCTAAAAATTTGAAAATATTTTGATATTATCAATAGCCGTTAATAATGTAAGAAAGGTATTTGTGATTATGTCATTCACACATGCCTCTTATTAAGGATAGATGCCTATGTCTTTCAAATGTTGAAACTTGCTAGGCTTGCCTTAAATTCAAAACAATTCTCCTTATGCCATATGTCCTATGACCGTAAGCATGAAAAGTAAAATGGGCTTTAATGATGGACTTTTTCAATCCCAAATACATGAAATAAGGCCTTGAACTGTATGTCTACCCTATGGACCTTCTAATGAAGCACTTTTTAGCCCAAAATCCTTTTCCAAGGCCTTACATTGAATAATCAAATTCTTCTATTCGTGGCAAATGAGTAGTAGTATGCATTTGAAATTTTACTTGAAGCCTTCGTACTTGTGGAGGGATAGAATTCTGTCATTAAAAAAACAAAGAAAAAAGTATTCAATTACAATAGTTTTCTTTTAAGAAGAAATTCAAAGTTCTCAGTGATTCGCCTTGAATTAACAATATGTGGAATTCAAAACATAAAATGAAAAAAAAAGAAAACTTTGGGCAAAAATTCATAACAAGGAAAAAATCAACACACAAAAGAAAAATACAAACAAAAATGTTTATAGGTATTCTACTCATATTTATAGTGGTTTACATGCGACATGACATGAATTCCTATATACCCTTATGCACTAATAAAAAAATGGTACATCATCCACTTTATTATTCTCCTCCAACATATTGACATGTAAGCAAGCAAGAAATAAAAAATAAGTAAAAGAAAATTCCTAGAATCCCTCTAGTAGATGGCATCCAAAGGAGGTTGTCTTATGTTTAAGTAATTTAATCCACAAAATTAGCCCGGGCATAGATATGCTTGTTCTTATTTTAATTGATTGACACGATACACATCAATTATCGTTTAAAATATGAACAACACAACTCAACTTGAAACCATTCGAGTTCCCATGATCTAACCTTGGTGTGTCCTAGGGGTAGTGAGTTTATCCATAGAAATTTTACTCTGGGTATCCCGCAATTTTCCACACGTAAATTAAAAAAAAAAAAAATTTACAATGATTTGGTAAAGACTATGATAATTCAATTCATTTGCTCCACACGTAGGGTGTACTTAAAATTTTGATTAACTTGGTCAGGCATGTTTACAATTGTCTACTGTACACCATTCAATGAAAAAGCATAAGTGTCTTGAACAAGCATCCATTGGGTCCAATTTAAAGGTCTCAATAAAGCTGGTCTTAAGATAAAAATTGTTATATATAAGATCATTATTAAGTTTAAAGTTGGCCTTTTGCAAAGCTACTTTTTAGCATCCGATTTCTCTGTCTATGTAATTTTTTAAATAAAAATAACAAAAAATTATACAAATTTCATTTTTCTTAAGAAAAATTCAAGCTATAAAAATTGTAGATATGAAATATCAAATTAAAGCACTATAGTTGATCCAATCTTAATCTTCTCACCTAATACAAAAGTATTTTAAATTGAAACCAAAAAAAGAAAAAATTACAAAAGAAAATATAATTGTTGGTGCTGGCTACAAATGAGTTTCACATTAAAAGTGTAGAGAGATCTAGAGATTTATAATTTTATATAACATTTAAATCACTACACCTAATAAGCTTGTCTTTTGACCTGTATACCCAAATCTTAACTCATAGATGGCTAAATATTACACACAGTGCCCCATATAGACACTCGATATTTCCGCCTCTACACACCTAATTTCAAAAAATTGGGTGAAATTACCATTCTACCCCTCCGTGTTCTATTCATCAGAACGAAGTGTCACTTCATTTTCAGTTCGTTCGGATGAATATACTCATCCGAACAAACAAATCAATATAATTTCAGTTCGTTCGGATGAGTGTTTATTCGTTCGAATGAACAGTTTGATTCATTCGAATGAATGAGTCGAATTTTGTGAAGAATTAATATATATATGTTCATTCTTTCGAATAAACAGTAATGAAATGCCATTCATTCGAATGAACCAAACTGTTCATTCGAATGAATGAACACTTGTTCAAATGAACGAAATTACACTAAGGTATTCGTTTAGATGAGTATATTTATTCGAACGAACTGAAAATTCATTCGAATGAATTTACATGCAGGGGTAGAATGGTAATTTCACCCAAAAATTAAAAAACGAGTGTGTAGAGGTAGATTTTCCCAGTGTCTGTATGACTCCCCATGTGCTATGTAAGGCATACTTATATTATAATGAAAATCTATTTATAATTTAGATAGTTAACAATGGCTTAATTATAATAATGTGAAGAGTAGAATCCACTGTTCCCCGTTATTAAAAGGATAAAGGCCGACAGCGAGAATGGGTTAGAAGTGAGGGTAAGTGACCGAGAAGAGACAGCAACCATCTTTGCCCATAACTTTCTCTTGTCAGGTGACAACTTTCCATGATTTATTTACTCTGCTAATCTCCTTGATTTTACTCATTAGTGTAAAGCAGTATTACTTTCTTCCTTTCATATTCGATTCCATGCTATTTTTTAATGTATAGCAGCAGCTCATATTCTAACTTTTTAGATTGTTTTTTTCAACCAACATATTTATATTTATGCTTATTAGAGCACCTCACTAACGTGTTCTGCAAGTCTCTCTACTTATATACGTTCGATAATTTTACATACATCTTGTAAGTTTATAGAGAATAACTCTTTCAAATACAGTGGAATCGAACTCAAAGCTTTCATTTTTTGAATCCATTGGATTAACTTTCTAAGTTAATTTGAATCTACATCAGTGTCACTGCTAATATCACCTCTTTTGATGAAAAGGGATATTATCTTCTATTTAATAGAGTATTTTTAAGACTTTTTAATACAAATAATCAATGTTAGTTACCAGCAATTTTATCAATTAAAAAAGTGATTACGATATTCTTCAAATTTTACATAAGTGAATTCTCTGGAAATCATGAAAGTAAATACATAAGTTGAATCGAATATATAAAAGTCAATTGAATAAAAGAATAGATAAAATTTCACCATAAATTCAATCATTTGTATAAATGTCAGTGAAATTTATATTAAATAAAAATAACAAATTTATAATCTGCACAGGTAGCTCAATGTATTTAAATTTTTAAAATCATATTAACTAAAGGTGATTTCTTGTACATGTGGAATTAGTTTAACTTCTAATATACATTGGAAATACTCATATTATTAAAAATAAAAATATTATTATTATTTATCAACCTATAAATACATTATATTCAAGTATTAACTATGCACCAGTGGCACAATACTAATGACGTTTAAATGGGAGGTCTATGTAATGGTTCACCAAGGGTATATTAGTACTGCAGTTTTAAGAATATTAAAATATTTATTACCTCAAATTATACCATTTGCTATCATTCTCATTTTTTATAAATATTAATAAAAATATTTAATAAGCATAAAAATATTAAATATATTTTGCAATGTTTAAATTAAAAGTTCAAACTTATTTTCGTTAAGAAAAAAATACATAATGTTTCTGAAATTGGATAACTAGAAAAAGAATCTCAACAAATTACCCACAATCTTTGAAGTCACCCTCAACACAAAAAAGATCACAGTCCTTAACTCTATAGTCGGCATGTGCAGATTTAAAGGTTTATACATGTCCCAAAAATTTGTCAGATAAGACGCTTGAAAAATTCAGATTATCGATGATTATCGATGATTATTTTATTAATATAATGCATATGATGATAATAATAATAAAAAAAATACTGTGGTTTTGAAGAGATGGATGTTGAAAAGTCCTTATTGTATTCTTGATAAAATAAAATAAAAGTACCTCAGTCTTTTTCATATTATGTAGTACACCCACTTTTTAATTTTTTGAAAAGGACTTCTCTATACTCGTTTAACTTCTTCTGTCACACGAATTTAAAATTTAAAATGATGTGATCAAAAGGGTTCCTCTCTCGTCATCTGAAAGATGGTAGATTTGAGTTCCATGATTTAATTTTAGTGTGCTTCAAGAGTATAAATTTCGGCCAGTATTTTACATATTGGCCAAGATATCTCGATTGATACGTACAATAACGACTGTACTAGCAAGATGTCGGCAGATATAATCGAAATCTCGCCGATATCGACCGATATATATTTATACGGCCGATATTTGTCCAAAAAAATTTAAGAGAGAGAGTGAGATCGGCCGAGATCCAAGATAGCGAGATATCGGCCAAGACGCTGATATCTCGGTAAAGGTGATTTTTGTACCCCTGGTGTGACTTACGGATAGTGGACTTGTAAGAATTTTTGTAAGACTGTTTCTAAATTTCCTACACGTGAATCTAAAAAAAATTATCACATAATTCAAAATTAATCAAATAACAATGTCCAATTATATTTGAATTTCCAACCATCTAATATAAGGATCAAGGATCCACCTTTTTAGACAAATGCCATCCATGTGCAACATTGTGTCATGAGAGCTATAAATTTAACTCATTGGATGGAGTTTGATTCACGTGAATAAATGCATTTAATAGACATTCTAAAGTGATTCTTCTCATACAAAAATAGATTCTTCAGATTTAAGAGTTACAATTTTTAATTATTTAAAGATTATGGTCAAAATAGGATCAATTTTAGATGAGTTTTTAATCTAACAATCATATTAACACCGATAGATTCAAATTTGAGTAAGGACTCAAGTTAAGAGAGAATAGATGTGACCCACCGCTGGGTAGATTAGCTGGTGGCCTCTTCCCTCAGGAAGAGAGAGGTCACGGGTTCGAGTATAAGTGGCTCATACCCAGGAGCATGAGTACAATGGCGCTCCCCCAGTAGTTTCTAAGGTTTCTCTTAGATCTTTATAAAAAAAAAAAAATAGAATAGACTTGTGCGAGAAAGAAAAAGTATTTGTTGATTCTTATTAAGTTGTTCCTAATCTAAGAAGTTAAATAGATGATTAAAGTTCAAACATCACATAGCATAAAAATTTAAATCCAGCTAACTTCAAAATATTTTGAGCTTTTGGCACATATAGATGCCCATTGTCTCCATAAATAATAATATAGTCAATTTAGAAAAAAAAAAAAACACTTCTTTGTTAAATAAATTATAGAAGGACTTCTGTTTGTCTTAAAATGAAAATAAATATTATGAAACATTTTTCATATTAAACACAAAGCACAATACTTTCTTCAAAATATTTCTTTTGAATATTATAGAAATCTAATGCAACCAGTCACTTGGCCTATGCTTGAAACACGAGCTTAATAAATTAGGGCTGCAAGTCGGGTTGGGCAGGCTGGGTTTTAATAAACCCAACCCTAACCCGACTCACACTACATTGAACTCGACCCGACCCGACCCGAATCAAAAACCCGATTTAGTGAACCCGACCCGATCCGAAATTGTAATACCCTTGACCCGATACCCGACCCGACCCGAGTTGCAGCCCATTAAACCTAACCCGAGATTAGTTTTTTTTTTTTTAAAAAAAAAATGGGATAGAGGAAATGCAATGTTGCCCTTCTCTGTTATTTGCAAAGAGAGGGAACTACGAAATAGGAAAAAGTGAGGGAAATGTCTATCCTCCAAACCCTGAAACCTAACCCTAGTTTCCTTTCTTTCTTCCCTAACCCTAAGCCTAACCAAAACCCCATTCTCATCTATAATCCCTTCTTCTCCCCTTCGACAAATTAAAAGTAATGAGGATTTAAATTTCTAAATCTATGTCTTTTTTTTTAGCGCGCTAAAGAAGAAATTTCATTAAAAAGAATAATAGATAGCAAAAGAAAAAGAACAATAAGGCCTAAGAGGGTTAGGCCCAAGAAAAAGAACAATAAGGCCTAAGAGGGTTAGGCCAAGAAAAACAACATAGCAACAAAAAGAGAATAATTCCAATACAAAAATTAACTTCTCGATAAATGAAAAACTCCTAAATTCGACCATTTTACTTCATTTTTAGCAAAGAAGTCAGCAACGCCATTCGCCGATCGATTGATATGGTTAAAGAAACCCTCCATGCCTGCGGATAGCCTCTTAATCTCTCTAACAGCAGTGATTAGCCTCCATGGTGGGCGTTTCACACCCCTAGCCCATTTAATAGCGTTAGAAGAATCGCTTTCAACTTCTAATTTAATTTCCCCTAAGCTCTCTCCTAAGGTCAAGGCTCTCCGAATACTAAGAAGTTCCGCCTCATTGGATTCCTTGAACCCTATAGTTTTCGAAAAAACGACTTGAATAGACCCACATGGTCTCGGAGGATGCCCCCAATACCTGCCGGACCTAGTTTTCCTCTAGAAGCCCCGTCCACATTAAACTTAAGGGTCCCCCGAGGAGGGGGTACCACTTGACCAGACTTGTTGGAATAATTAGACTTATTATCTAATTAGGAGTCCTAGTTTGGGTTTACCTCTAATTAAAAAGTGTATTTGATTTATGATTAGCATAGAGTTTGAGTTTGAGTGTGATAGCCCTAGGGTCAGCTAGAGACTATAAATATATGTAATAGCATAGGGATTTAATATAATACACAGATTATAATTTCTACATTGTATATATCAAAATCAGATCCTAGTGGGCCTTCAATAAACAATTTTTTTATTCTCGCCCTCTGCCGAGGAGATTCATCAGCAGAGGGAGGGAGGGGAGACATTCATCCTGCTTTCACTGCCGTTTGCAGCTTGCTATGTTTGCTGCCCCTCTCTGTTGGTTCCTCTGCTATCGTCGGGTTTCTACGAGAGTTTGTGCATCAGTAGTGATTTCCAACGTGCAGCCCATATCACCAGTTGCAGACTCAGCCTCTCGCCTCTCAGATCTTGTTCTTCTGTTGATTTTCTCCTGACGGGATTTTTTGGTTTTCCGATCTGGTTTGTCTCAGATCTGCTACACCCACGCTGTTTCTCTGTTTACAGGACTGGTTGTCCGTTGTCAGAGAGACCTCGTTCCAGATTCAGCCAAAAGCAGAGCCCCCTTTCTGCCTGCACTGCAGTGTTCGCCATGCATTTGTTCAGATCGCAACCAACCAACCCTTATTTTTTCTGCAATCTCTGATCTGCAAACGACCATCTCCGTCTGCCTTCCTGCTACTCGTCTTCTTGGACAGATCTGATCTGTCTCCACTCGTACTCAGCCACAGCCAGATCTGGTTGCCCTTTCTCCGCTTGTGAGCACTTCCATCCCTATGCAGCAAACACTCTGTTTCTAGATCTGATTTTCGTTAAGGAACTACTCGGCCCTTGTCATTCTTTGTCTTGCTGTCGCTGATTCTACTCCACCGGCGTTCGTCCATGAGTTATTGTACACTCATATTGCGACCGAATCTGAGTGTTATGATCGGGCCCGTCCTGTTTTTTGCTGTAATCAGCCCCAACATTTCTATCATCGAGAGATCTACACATTCCACACTCCAATGTCCTCTGCCGACGCTGACCTTGCAGCCAATCTTCTCTCAGATTTGAGAAGCACTGAAGCTGCCCTTCTTCTCTCATTGTCTCTTGGAACACCTTTGTCAAGGCATCAAGAACTGTTGAGATGAAGCTATTTTTCTGGAAGAATAAGTCAATTTCTCTTTCCTAGTATTTTATTGTTGCTGATATTATGTTGGTTAGTTGCTAAAATTTTTCTGATATTATGTTTGTTAGTTGCTTATTTGTAGGAAGTAGTTTTATGTAATATCTATGAAATGGACATCAATAATACGAAGCAATTATCTGGTACCAAAATACTTTCAGCTTTTACTTTAATCTTTATCTTGTTAACATTTGGTATCAGAGCAAGATTTCTTTTCTTCTAGCTTTGGTATTTGCAGAAGCAATGTCATATGAGAATTTTGTTCAAGCAACCATTCCTCTCTTTGATGGTCATTATGACCATTGGAGCATGTTAATGGAGAATTTTCTTCGCTCAAAGGAGTATTGGCAAGTTGTAGAATCTGGCACAGCAGTACCAACAGAAGGGAGCTCTTCATCAGATGCACAGAGGACAAAGTAGATAGAAGAACTGAAATTGAAGGATTTGAAGGCAAAAAATTACCTCTTCCAGGCAATTGATCGTCCCATTCTAGAGACGATTCTAAAGAAGGATACTTCCAAAGACATGTGGGATTCTATGAAGAGAAAGTATCAAGGCTCAGCAAGGGCAAAGAAGACTCAACTTCAAATTCTAAGGTCAGAATTTGAGTCTCTTCACATGAAACCTGGTGAGTCAATTTCTGATTATCTCTCAAGCACTGTGGCAATTACAAACAAATTACGTGTGTATGGTGATGAGATTGAGGATTCTACAATAGTTACAAAAGTTCTTCGAACTTTAACTCCGAAATTTGAATATGTTGTATGTTCTATTATGGAGTCTAATGATCTTGATGAGCTTTCATATGATGACTTAGAGAGCTCATTAAAAATACATGAGTTGAGAATGAACAAGTCACAGTTTACAGCAGAGCAAGCTTTGCAAGTTTCATCCAATAACAACCTGTCAGCATCAAGGGGTCGATGGAGAGGAAGAGGCAGAGGTAGAGGCAGAGACAATGGGGATCAAGGGTATAAATCACAAGTAACTCATACCGCTGAATATCAAGGAAAAGGAAGAGGTTCATTTGATGCCAAAAGGTCAGTAGATAAATCAAATATTGAATGCTACAGATGCCACAGGTATGGACACTACAGCTATGAATGTCACACTAATTTGAATAAGGAACAAAGAGAAAAAAATAACTATGTAGAGGAAGAGGAAGAGGAAGAAGTTTCTCTATTGCTGATGTGTCATAACATGGAAGAAACTAATCTTAATTTGTGGTATTTAGATACAGGTTGTAGCAATCATATGTGTGGAGATAGATCTTTTTTTTTTACTTGGACAAGTCTTTTAGAACTACACTGAAGTTTGGAGATAAGTGGATGTGAAGATTCGGACCAAAGAAAACTCCCTACAGACTATCTCTAATGTTTTCTTTGTTCTAGATTTGAAGACAAATTTATTGAGTGTGGGACAACTTCAAGAAGAAAAAGGATATGAGATTATAATTAAACAAGGGGTGTGCAGAATTCAAGATTTAGAAAGAGGTTTGCTTGCTCAAGTTAATATGACAGCAAATCGTATGTTTTCTCTCTATCTTCAAGATGACTCTTATTCTTGAATGTTGACTAAGTTGAAAGATGCCGCATGGTTATGGCATTTTCGTTATGGGCATCTTAATTTTGGTGGACTGAGAACATTGCAACAGAAAAATATGGTTCCAGGACTTCCACAATTTAAACATCCAGAAGAAGTTTGTGAGGAGTGTGTTGTTAGCAAACAACACTGTGAAAATTTTCCAAAGGTGAAGACATGGAGAGCGAGCAAGCCCTTGGAGTTGGTGCACACAGACATTTGTGGACCTATAAATCCAGTCTCTAATGGAGGTAAATGATATTTCATTACCTTTATTGACGACTATAGCCGAAAGACTTGGGTGTATTTTTTACTAGCGAAATTCGAAGCTTTTGCAGCTTTCAAAAGCTACAAAGCCCATGTTGAAAAAGATGCTGACAGTGCCATCAAAATTCTTTGCAGCGATCGTGGTGGAGAATATAACTCACATGAATTTGTAAGCTTTTGTGAAATGCAGGGAATCAAGAGGCAGTTGACAGCAGCTTATACGCCTCAACAAAATGGAGTCTCTGAACGAAAAATTAGCACTATCTTAAATATGGTGTGAAGCCTATTGAAGTGGAGTGGAATGCCAAAGAGTTTCTAGGCAGAAGCAGTAAATTGGAGTGTTCATATCTTGAATAGAAGTCCCACACTTGTTGTTCAAGATATGACACCTGAGGAAGCATGGATAGGACGCAGACCTGCCGTTGATCATCTTAAAATTTTTGGTTGCATTGCCTATGCTCATGTTCCGAACGAGAAGAGAAAGAAGCTCGATGACAAAGGAGAACAATGTGTGTTCCTCGGTGTTTGTAATCAGTCAAAAACCTATAGGTTGTATAATCCTAATTCCAACAAGATCATAGTGAGCAAAGATTTGGTATTTGATGAAGAAAAGACTTGGATTTGGGCTGAGAATCATTCACATCAGTCAAGCCTGATAGATTATGATGACGATGGTGAAAAGAAGCCAGAGGATGCAGAAAATGAGCAACTAGTAGCTGAGTATTCTCCTTCAGCTCAACAAAATCATCCATCAGCTGCAGCTGAAGAAGGAGGAGAACAAGAATCTGATTTTCGTCCTCAGCGTTCCAAAAGAAGACTTGTATGGATGCAAGATTATGAGGTACCTGGTTATAATGATAATCTTACTCATTTTGCTTTATTCTCAGATAGTGATCCTATCGCATTTGAAGATGCTGTCAAAGAAGAAAAATGGCAAAAAGCTATGGATGAGGAGATGGCCTCTATCAAGAAAAATGACACGTGGGAATTGACAGATCTTCTTGACGGACATCAAGCTATTGGAGTGAAATGGATATATAAAACGAAATTGAAGGAAAATGGAGAGGTTGAAAAGCACAAAGCTCGATTAGTTGCTAAAGGTTACAAACAAGAATATGGCATCGATTACAAAGAAGTTTTTGCCCCAGTTGCAAGACACGATATTATCAGGTTGGTAGTTGCATTGGCAGAACAATGTTCATGGCATATCTTTCAATTAGATGTGAAATCTGCATTTTTGCATGGTGACTTACATGAGCAGGTATATGTCGAACAACCTCTTGGTTTTGTGCAGAAGGGAAATGAAAATAAAGTTTGCAAATTAAAGAAGGCTCTATATGGATTAAAATAGGCACCTAGAGCCTGGTATAGTCGTATAGACGCCTATTTTCTGAAAGAAGGCTTTTGAAAGTGTCCATATGAGTATACACTTTATATGAAAACTGGAGATGTGGGAAAGTTTGTTTTTGTATGCTTGTATGTGGATGATTTGATTTATACAGGGAATGATAAGTGCCTGATGGATAAATTCAAGGAGTCGATGATGAGAGAATTTGATATGTCTGATTTGGGTATGATGCATTATTTCCTTGGCATTGAAGTTGTACAATCTGCTACTGGTCTTTTCATCTCTCAAAAGAAGTATGTTTGTGAGATCTTAGACAGATTTGGGATGAAAGATTGCAATTTGGCTAGCACACCTGCTGATAATGGTATGAAATTAGACAAGGATCTTGAGGGAAAGCAAATAGACAGCACTCTCTTTAAACAAATTGTAGGATGTTTGATGTATCTTACGGGAACAAGGCCTGACATTATACATGCTGTAAGTCATATCAGCAAGTACATGGAACATCCGATAGAATTACATCTTCTTGCAGCCAAAAGAATCTTACGGTATTTGCAAGGTACCATTAAGTTTGGGTTGTTTTATGGAAAGGGTGAGAAGCCAAATTTACTTGGCTTTACTAACAGTGATTATGCAGGAGATTTGGACGATAGAAAGAATACTTCCGGATACGTTTTTATGCTGGGTTCCAGTGCTATTTCATGGTCATCAAAAAAGTAGCAGCTAGTCACTTTATCAAGTACAGAAGCTGAATATATTGTTGCAGCCACAAATGCATGTCAAGCCATTTGATTGAGAAGGTTACTTAGAGAATTAAAATTCAGACAAGAAGACTCTACACCAATTTATTGTGATAACAGTTCAGCAATCAAGATTTCTAAAAATCCTGTCTCGCCTGGAAGAACAAAGCACATAGAAGTGCGATATCACTTTCTACGGGAGCTCACACAAGATGGAACAATAGAGTTGATTTTTTGTAGAAGTGAAGTTCAAGTAGCAGACATCCTGACCAAGCCCCTTAAATTGAATGCATTCTTAAAGTTACGGAAGTTATTGGGAGTTTGCACAGTGGAAGATTCAATTAAAGGAGAGCTTCACTTTAAGGAGGGCTTGAACCACTACTCAACATTAAACTGAAAACTCAGTTTAAGGAGGGAATGTTGAGATGAAGCTATTTTTCTGGAAGAATAAGTCAATTTCTCTTTCCTAGTATTTTATTGTTGCTGATATTATGTTGGTTAGTTGCTTATTTGTAAGAAGTTGTTTTATGTAATATCTATAAAATAGACATCAATAATACGAAGCAATTATCTGGTGCCAAAATACTTTCAGCTTTTACTTTAATCTTTATCTTGTTAACAAGAATGTGATGTCATGGACCTCTTTGATTACTAGCTGCTGCTTCTGAAAGCTTGCTTCTTGGTTCTCAAGTTCATTCTGTAACTCTATTCTGTGGGTGTTCGACTCTAATGTCATATTTAATGCTGCGGAACTGCCGACTGGACAATAACAAGGGAAGAAGATAAAAAGGAAGAGGCCCTTCAGCCTCTTCTATCTATGTATGGTGCTGGTTGCTACCTCGTGTTGTATGCTTCTGCATATTTCTTGCTGATTTGTGTTCAATGGTGGCATCCGTTCACTCAGATCTGAGATTTTTTATTTCTGCTGCCCATGCCGCCTTTTGTTTACTGCTACGACTGTTCTTTCTCAAGAACAACCAGATCCAAGTTGTCCTTTCGAGGCCACTTCGATTCAAGCCCACATCGTCGAGTCCTTGCTTTGCTGAACATGGAGGGATGCCATGTTACTGCTGCATGCTTAAAGACTATATCAGGACTTGTAGCACTGTCATATTTGAATCTCAACAGTTGCAGTCTATCAGATGTTGGATGTGAGAAGTTTGCTGGTCTCAAGAATTTGAAGGTCTTGAACTTGGGGTTCAATAATATCACAGATGCATCTAAAAGGCTTAACTAATTTGGAGAGGTTGAACTTGGATTCCTACAAAATCGGTGATGAAGGCCTGGCTACTTTGGCAGGTCTTTTACGCCTGAAAAATTTAGAATTATCGGACACGGATGTTGGAAGTACTGGATTACGTTCTCTCTCATCGTTGGGTAATTTGGAGACTATAAATTTGTCATTCACTTTGGTGGTTTACGAAAGATATCTGGATTGACATCTCTCAAATCTCTCAATGATCACCGATTCTAGGCTTGTTGCTCTTACAAGGCTTATAAACCTGAAAAAACTGCAAATTTCCTGCAGTAAAGTTACTGACGTGGGTGTTACTTATTTAAAAGTGCATGATAGGGTTACAAAAAAACCTGAAGAAAGGGACTGAACACTCTTCCAATGAAGAAGCTCCTTGTCATCAACTTGAATGGATTGTCGCCGGCTCACCATATCAAGAGCCTTTGCCCTTTGCTACTGTTGTCATGTAAGCTATCTGCTACACATACTTGTTTTGTTGTTTCTTCTCGCCACGATCTACGAGATTTGTGCCAAGAAGAAAGGGGAAGAGCTGAAGAAAGGGACACAAATTGTCATTCTCCTCCTACTTAGCTGCCTTTCGAGCAGCCTTGTTTTGTTGTTTCTCCAATATGAGACGACCTTTCTAGCCGAAGAAAGGGATGCAACTTGCCTTTCGTTTGAACACATGTCCATTTGTTGTGGAATTTATCCACTTTTTTTATTTGGAGGACTCTGATTCGTCTCCATTGTTTGCTGGTCTTTCATGGTTACAACCTCATTTGCTAGTCTTTCATGGTTACAGCTTTTGCTGGCCTTTCATGGTTACAGCCCCATTTGGTGGCCTTTTATGGCTACAACCCTATTTGCTGGTTTTTATGACTTCAGCCTTTATTTGCTGGCCTTTATGGCTACCGCTATTGTTCGTTGGCCTTTACGATCTGATTGATCGATGTGATGGCTTCAGCCCCTTATTTTGGAGGTCACTTATTGCCTGTATTTATCGCATATTGCGATCATTGTTTGCCGGACATTGTCTTACGGTCACTGCCGTCGTCCGAGCCTCTTTCTCTATTTCAGACCGCCATCGGTGTTCGCCGCCTAACATTTTGCAGCCAGTCAACGCTGCCTCTTCAACAACTTTTGCAGCCAATCAGTTTGCTGACAACTATCTTTGTGGCTAATCAGTTGCCACTTTTGTAGTTCATCTGCCGGTTCTCCACTTCCAAGCTTCGCGTTCATCCACGCTTCAGCTTGCAGGGGCGAGATGGAATAATTAGACTTATTATCTAATTCGGAGTCCTAATTTGGGTTTACCTCTAATTAAGAGGTGTATTTGATTTATGATTAGCATAGAGTTTGAGTTTGATTGTGATAGCGCTAGGGTCGGCTAGAGGCCATAAATACATGTAATAGCATAGGGATTTAATTAATAAATTCAGATTATATCTTTTCTACAAGAGTCCTCCTAATTTCCAGGGAAGTGGACTTCATACGAACCTCCCAAGACAGTCACAAATCCCCTAGCCTAAGATCTTTGAATTCCTTGTTTGTGCATAACCACGTACACAAAGTCCATTTGGCTTTTTGAACACGAACATGCCCCTCTTTTGATTTGCACAAACATGCCCATAGGCTTAGAATGCCGGTTGGCTTTTCATATCTCTTATGCCGTGGTTGCATTCTTCTTCTTCTTCTTTTCTTTTTTTTTAATCAAGGTGTCTAGGCTATTTAGAGCACTCAGCTAATCCTCAGATCATGTGCAAGTCTCTTTATGCACACACATGGTAACTCTAGAGGGAATGGCTCTTTAGAATAGAGTGAGAATGGAACTCAGGATTTCTGCTTCCTGAGGTGGGATTTTACTACTTCTCCCATTCTTATTGCTAAAATCCGGTATTATGTGATATTAATGATATTTAAAAAAAAAATTAAGTTATCAACATCAGTAATTTGGTTTCATTTTTTTATAACTTCGATGATTGTATTTAGAAATAAACTTATATGGTATTGATAATATTTTATAATTAAAAAAATATTAGATAATGAATTATATTTTATTTTGTTAGATAATTACCAAAGTTATTAATTTCTTATAGTATATTTATATAATCATAAGTTATTAATTGTCATTTTAATTTTAAATTTTATTTTTATCTTATATTATTATTAATTTTTAAATATTATATTTTCACAAGATTTTTCTAATAATATTTTGATAAAAACCCAAAATTTTAAAAATATCCTCAACCGATAATATTATAAGAACGATATTAGTGAAATTGGTTTGAAGGATCGCTCCAAATAAGTTTTCTAAACTGGTGGGCTGGGCTCGATGAGCCATCAGTAGACATGGCCTTGAAAAGCACAGTCTTGGAACAGGTGAAGGGAAGCTTACTCGTTAATCAACCTTAATTACAAACACTCCATTTATTGGCCAAAGTATTAGTGCGATGAACGTCTAATACACAATATAAAAAATTGATATGTGAATATAGTTTTTTGAATTTACGTGTGGGAAATCGCGAGATACCCAGTGTAAAAATCCTAGAAGTAAGCCCACTACTCCTAGGACACACCAAGATAAGGCTATGGAGGCTCGAACACGCAACCTGCCGCTTCTTGAAGCGAGAGACAATCAATTGAGGTACACCATAATGAGATGTGCCAATATAGTTAATGAAATGTGTTGAAGATTATATAAATAATAATGGGTGAATTTTATCCATCTAATAATCTAATTTCACGATTTTTTATCCTTAAAAATTTGACTTTAATATACCATATATTTTTTTAGAACCTTTTTCACTGGGGTAAAAAATTTGTCCAATCCAATAATAAGTGCCTGACTCAGTCGAATAGATTGAATAGATGATTTTGATGTTAATGAAGATTCATGTGAATAAAATGATTGAATGGAGTGAAATTTTACTTACATAGTTACATCCAATTCATGGGGTCCCATATATTGTACTTATCATGTGGGTGTATGTAACTTTGTAAGTTCTCTAGTAGGGTGCTCCCTTATAGTATTTTAAAGACTATTTATCTATTTCGTCAATGAAAATAATTTTATAGGAAATTTTTTGTTTGGATTCAATTAATATTATCCAACAGGTGCTATGAAATCTAACCTAACAATAGAAATCCAATGTTTTTTTTTTCTTTTATATGTCAAAATTTTATTTTTTAATGAAAATAAACTAAGTACTTGGCGATATATCGACCGATATATTGGCGATATTTTCCTCTCACATTCGATTTTTTTTTCAAAAAAATTCAGAAATAAAGAAAATGAGCTCCATTGATATGTATTTTTTCATTAAATATCGATTATTTAAACATTCAAATATCGTTTCCATAATGTTAAAATAAATTTTAAAATCGGTTTTGAAAAAGTCACCATTAATTTTCAATCAACAACGAAAAGTTAACAATAATTATTTTCCGTCAAAAAATGAAAATGTCACCATAAGTTTCCAACATTTTTTAAAAAGTCACAATTAATTTTCCATCAAAAAACGAAAAGTCACCATTAATTAGTTTGCACTAAAAAAATGAAAATATCACCATAAATTTCCATCGTTTTTTAAAAAGTCACCATTAATTTTTCATCAAAAAATGAGAAGTCATCATTAATTATTTTATAAACAAATATCACCATAACTTTCCACCGATTTTTTTTAAAAGTCACCATTAATTTTCCATCAAAAACTGAAAAGTCACAAACAATTATTTTCCATCAAAAAAAAAAAAAGAAAGAAAATGTCACCATAAATTCATCGTTTTTTAAAAGGTTACCATTAATTTTCCACCAAAAAACGAAAAGTCACCATTAATTGTTTTCCACCAAAAAATGAAAATGTCACCATTAATTTTACATCGTTTTTGAAAAAGTCACCACTAATTTCCATCGTTTTTTTTTTAAGTCACCATTAATTTGCCATTTAATTTTTTATTAAGCAAAAAACAAAAGTCGTCATTAATTATTGTCATTACTCTCACCATAAGCATTAATTTTCATCAGATTTAATTAAGCAAAAGAAGAATGAAAAAAACCAATTATAAAAACCAATTATCGGTTTTCCATCGATTTTTTATTTTTTATATTTTTAAAATATGAAAAACCAAATATCGGCCGATATCTTACCCGATACATAACGGTTGTTACTTATACGGCGGATATATATCGACTCTTTAAAATCCTATATATCAGTCGATATAATATGTATTGGCAGATACTTTTACATATGGAATTGTTTTAACAAGCAAGAAAAATTCCATCTTTTCCTTGTTAAATTCTCCTATCATCCTTATGGGAAATTAATTGCTTGAAATAAGAGAGAAAAATCCCATTTCTTGCGTCATTGGCCTTATTCTATAGATAGGAGAGAATAGCCTCATTTTCTTGGAGCACCTTTAGGATCACCTTGGATACCAATTTTAAATTGTGAAATTGTACACTTATATTGGGATGGGCCACATATAATTGGATAAGATAGGGAGAGCACTTCAACCATGATTTAACCCAAGGGAAACTCCTCAATCCGATCATCATAACATTGTGAGATGGGTTATAAAAAATCACTAATTTTATACCAATTAAATTTTCACGGTCTAAAATCACAATACCACTATGGTAAAATGGAATTCAAATTTATAAAATCAATATCCTCGTCATTCTCTATATTTTCCTTCAGAAAATATATGAAATATCTCATCACATATAAAACAACCTCCTTAAATAGAGAGACTTCTCGAATTTTTCTTTTCCTTAAATGGAACACCTTATTTTTTTTTATAAATTTTCATAAGATAATTAATTCATATAAAATGCAAAATATAAAAGAAATTTATGAAGTTGTAAAGACACAATTAGGCTCGAGGACATTAAAACAGTGATTAATATGCAACAATACAGGCAAAGTAGTTTAGCAGATGGGTCTCCTATCAAAGTTTTTTTTTTTTTTTTTTTGAATTTTTGTGTGAGAAACGATAAGATATTTTTTAAGAATTAATCTCCTATATATTTATTTTAGAGCTCATCTTTAAGGTAATGAGAAGTATGTTTTGGATTTGGGGAGGTTTTGATGGGATAAGATGCTTCTATAGCAATGCCACACAAGCCTTTCTTATCAGAGATGCCTCGCTCCATCCTTATATAACCTTCTTCATCCCAGTCAACTCCCCACGAATTCTCTACTATCCAATACTGGGTCCCATCCACAGATGTCCCATACCCCACAATTGCCACACCATGGTCCGACTCCACACCACAATCACCTGTGAGCACGCCCTGCAGTTCCAGCCACACAGAAAAATCTTCATTAGCAATATCACAAATATCAGTGATATTTTTTAATATACCTTGTTTTTATCAGTAAAATACCATTACTATGTTATTTATCAGCACAACAGTAAATTCTCGATAAAATCTAGTTAAAATTGCAAGAAATAGTAATGTCGTGATAATATCCCACTAAATTCCTGATAAATTAACAATAAATTTCTTATTAATTTTTTCATTTATTATATTTTTATTATTTTTAAAATACAATATTTTTTGTGAGATTTTCCTATTAATTTCCCAATAAAAGCTCGAGAATTTAAAAGTTGTCATTGATATCCCTAGAAAGTATTTATGACAATGCTCATTAGTATGGCTCTATCCATGATATTAGAAAAACTCTATTCACACTTTGTCTGTCGAGACTTTCTAACAAGACATGTCATCTAATAGGTCCTACGAGTCTGCTATCTATATAATTGGATATGATGTAAAGAGAATTGTATGATTAGGTTGTCTATGAAATTTCACCCATATATCATTAGCATGTTCTTTGATTGTAAACTTTTAAAATCAATGATCTGTACTCATTAAAATTAATATACAAGATCATATGCTTTGATTGTCAATTGATAGTGAAACTTTATATACTTCATATCCATGTAATTATCTATCAAACAAACCCAATTGTATGGGATCCATCAACTTTTTTAATAATATATCTTATTACAAAGTTTAGCTTATTATGTCTCGTTAGCCTAACTCGTAATATTGTTAGAGATCAATTTATAGTCACTCAAGAAGAGTTTTGATTTGCATTTTCTTTCAAAGGGCACTGGCTGATGTAAAAATGAGAATCTTCTTATTTTATTTCTAATTTTGTCTTTAACAAGTTAAAAAGAAAATTGGTAAAAAAAAAACTCTCAGTTTTGTTTCTTTTTAATTTAGATATAACTTACATTTATGTCCATTTGATAAGTTCTTAATTTGGGTTCAGTATTATTAGTTTAAAATTTGAGAGAATGGCAGTAAAATCTCCTCCAATTTATTTTTTAAATTGATTGAATGCATTGTTAAAGGTTTTACCCTGCTTGCATACTGTTCTTGAAACCATGCAACATTGCTTCGTAGATGAAATAATTAAGTACTGTGCTTTAACCAAAAAAAAAATTACTGTTTCACACTTTCACGTATATGTAAAACTATCAGTCGATATGGCTGCTGAGTGCTGATACATATTGTTGTATTTTGTCAAGGTGTGAAATGCCTATACACCCCGTATTATTGGAGATATGTTGATATCATTAACATAGTTTTTAGAATGTGCGTGATTCTCTTAGATTTTTAAAATTTTTTGATAAAAGTCAGGATTTCTAAGATATTTCTCTTTTCGAGTTTCTTTTAAAAAAATAAATGAAATGATATACAGATGATTCTAAAATTAAATGAAGAGTTCTAAATGTGATTGGTATAGTTTTTATGATTTTTATGTAATTTTCTTTAGTATTCTGGCATTTTAATAATACTCAAAAATTTACAAAAAAAAAAAAATTCTGAATTGTAATAGAAGATTAATGCCAATGAGGAATACTTGAGAACATGAAGTTCATATTGTGTGTTTTCTCGTTTTGATTTTTTCTTTTAAAGTTTTTAAATATTTTCTAAAATTTAAAAATATTTTTCAAATTTTTAAGATGTACGAAATTTCGACTTTCAAGAGCCTAAAACTCTACAAAAATTATCATTACTTAAAAGAAAATGCTCACCCTTGATTTTCCACTTGTCCTATTTTTCTATATTTTTTCAAGAAAAAAGATGAGAAAATTTGTATCGCCAATTCGCACATTATTTAAAGTTTTAAACCCCTATTTCACCAATGTAGACAGAGGGAACCATGTCATCCTCTATTCTATTTAGTTATCATTTTTATACATTTAATTTTCAATCTCCGTTTTATTTATTGAGTTTATAACTTCATATGGACAAACAATCTTTTTGTGTTTCTAACTATACGTGTAAAGATGTTTAAACACCAGTACAATGTAAAAGGACAAAATAACACAGTAGTTTAGTCTCATCAAAAGTAAAAAAATATCATGAATCATGCGCAAGAAATTTGTGGAAAGGTGAAGAACTGCTTCTGGATATTCTAAATATCATGAATCATGAGCAAGAAGTTCTAAAGTTTCGACTTCGACTCTTATTTTATTCTAAATATTCGGTATGCAGGGAAGTTTGTACGTATTTTGAGAATTAGTTGAATCCTCTAAAAAGTTTAGAAACTTTACTCATAAAAAAAAAATTGAAAAGAAATAACCAAAAATAAATTGGTAATTATCAGTATAATCTATATTACTATAAAATTGTAAAAGGTATTTTCTTTGTCTTTATATACTCAATAAGTGGTGTTATAAAGGGTGTTCCTTCGTCCTTATATATACCCAATAAATGGTGCATATACAACATTTCCAAAGGGCCGCCCATTCTAACATGGGAATTTTTTCAGAAGACACGGGTTTTAAAAAATTTATGTGAAAAGTCCACTTTACTCTTCACTATTTTTAATCCCTTTAAAAAATGAAATTATAGGTCCACCGCTCATAATTATAGGTACACTACATAGGTGCACCTCTGTGGATGGGTTCTGCACGCCAAAATTATAGTTAATTTCAAAATAATCG
This sequence comes from Chimonanthus salicifolius, assembly GCA_013350335.1. Classification (NCBI taxonomy): domain Eukaryota; kingdom Viridiplantae; phylum Streptophyta; class Magnoliopsida; order Laurales; family Calycanthaceae; genus Chimonanthus; species Chimonanthus salicifolius. The sequence goes on from CM023532.1 coordinate 10,945,931, forward strand.
ATGTACCAGTCATAATTATAGGTGCACGACTCATAATTAAAAGTGGTGCACCATTGTTCTCTACTTAATATTTGTGTACAGAAGAGCGGGAGTAAAGTGGGAATTTCACTTTATCCTCTATCTCCTAACAAAAAATACCCGTATTAAGATGGGCGGTCTTTCCAAAGTTGCATTTGACACTATTTTTTTAAGTATTTTTGTTTCTTCACTTGAAAATTTAATTTTACATATTGAAATTAGACTTGAAAATTACCACCTCTTAAAGTTTCAACTCAAAAATCAATTTTTAATCACTTGATTTTAATATCAAAATTAGTAAACTTTCTAAAAAATTGAAAGACGTCTACTACTTCAATATGTTTAGATAGATTTTCAAGTGAAGAAATAAAAAATTCAAAACACTGTCATGTGCAGACTTATGATCGGTTGCACCTAATGACATAAACATGGGCATGGACATGAAAAGATGCTGGAGAAGCTCATAGATATTTCTCTATCTATTTAATTTTTTTTTTTTTTACGTGTGGGAAACCTCAGATACAATCTTACTAAAACCCTTACACGTACCTCTGATCTCATGAGGCACACCAAGATAAGTCCGCATATGTTCAAACCTCGAACCTATTAATGTTAATATGTATCTTTTTATGTATGCAATCTATTTGATGATAAAAAGAGTGAAAGGTCTCCGCTTAATGCATTAATGTTAATAAATGCAGTTATCTTTATTTTTGCAAATATTGTCAGGGAGATAAATATTTCTGTAACTCACTTATTTTCTTTGATATTCTTTCAATTCTATCTCAAGTGATAAATTCAAATATAATAATAAAACTCACAAATCATACTTAGTTGAAGTCTGTATTAAAAATTTTGAAATTTGGACTCTACTCAAAAAATTATCGAATCAAGAAATTTGGTGAAGTTTACAAAAAAATTGAAATTTTGAAAAAAAAAAAATCATTCTATTTAGACTGACTTGACCTAGTTTTTTTTTAGTTTTTAAACAATGGTATAAGTTGGTGCCTTGTATCATTGCTCAAATTATTAACTAATAAATGAGAAATATAAAAATAATATTTAATTTTATATTACATCTATATATTTATTAAATATATTAAAATAAATACAACCAGACTTCCAAGTGATTTCGTGTACACGTAAAATGAATGTGATCTCTAACATAGAATGATTTGATAAAACTTAAAAAGCTTACCTCAGAGTGAAACTGAAATGCTGAACCGCTGGCACCTATGGCCACCGATACAGGTTGATTTGACACAGCTTTCAACAATGCATCCTCATCATCAGCTGCCACGTCCTCATATCCATCAATCACTACCACATGATTTCTGCAAAATGGAAATCCTTTTACCATTTAGGCCTATTAGATTATGTTAGATGGCCGGTAACGGGTAAAATCTTTCAAGGGACACTTATTTCTATCAATGTACCGTTCATATATACAGAATATATATATGTAGAGCGACGTATTATTAATTCATCGGTACTTAATGAGCGGTATACTAGTAAGAGTAAATTGAAAATTTCACTCTATCTCGTATCTCTTAAAAGATTTTGCTTGAACGTCCATGTTAAATTGATCAATATTCTATAATCATGATTATTGTCATTATTCTATAATCATTATTATAATCATTTAGCTTTCGGCTAAGGTTGCAACTCAGGGTAGGCTAGAATTCAGGGGTCCAAATATCGATCGAAATGATACGTATCGGTCGATATCACAATAGTTGATATCAGGGTTTTTTTTTTTAAAAAAAAAGGAGAGAGAAAAATATCGGCCGATATCGAATTTTGAACCCTTGGGCTGGATAGGGTTTGGGGCTTGCTTGAGCATGTACTTGATTGCAATTTAAATGACACTAATATTATTAAGTTAAACCTTTTAATGATGTAGCAAGTAATTTGATTAGTATATTGGCTAACTCTTAAAAACCAACCAATTGTTATTTATCACATGAATTTAAGAATATAATTTTAAAATAAGTACAGCATCTCCCATAAAATAAAAATTGAAGTTATTATGAATCTCACAAAATTGAAAAACAAGCTGCGAGGCCTAATTGGTGGTCAGTGGAGTATGGAATCTCTTCACTGTATCTAGACAGTTCATGTGTCCATTGTCATTGAATATTTGTTATTTATTTTCATCATGGCAAAAAAGACAAAATTCATTAGGAAAAACATGTCAAAAAATAGGATTTTGAAAAATATAACGAGATTCTTTTATTAGTATCTAAAAATAGAAAATTCTATATAAAAATTTATAATTAGAAAAAAATATTCTCTATAAAGTTTTGACTAATGTTACTCACACGAAAAAATATAAATAATATAAATATGCATTCTACTATTAAATATAAATAATATAGCAGAGTTTTGAAACCGTATCATATCGGCCGATATCATAATATCGGCCAATATCTGTCTTTTTTATTAAAAAAAATGAGAGAGAAAAATATCAGCCGATATATCGGCTGATGCCGAATTTTAAACATAGAAACAGAGGGACCTTCTTTGCGGTATTGCATGTTCCAGATTGGGCAGTGCAGGGATATGTGGAATCGGTTGTTAAGCCTCCACTGTTTTTTATGTATTGGAACGCATGGTCCATTATACCGCCGTTACATCCTGCGTTATCGGCGGTATCGCAGTAGATAAGCTGTTGCTCTGATAATGACACGTAACTCTTGGTTTTTATCTTATTTATGCCCTCAACTGCAACTACTGCAGAGAAAGCCCAACAACAACAACATCCAATTCAGCAATAATAAATTATTATTATTATTATTATTATTGTACAAATCTTTTTCCTATTTTATTGTTTCTATATTCTTCTTTTTATTTTATTAAATATCTTTAAGTTACCCTTTTTAAATAACTATTCTTGAGGGAATTATCTATTCAAAACTTATTCTCACTTTTATAGATCAATATTTAGGACATGTTTATGTACAACATTTTTTTGTGAAAATGAAAATTGTTTTTCAGATTGAAATTATGTTCTATTATTCTGTGTGAATATTTTCTATGAAGAATGGTTTTTACGACTTGGTCATTTTTCAATAAGAAGTGTGGAAATGAGTTTCAAGAGAAAGGACTCGAAAAACAATTATAAACACAATAAATAAAATGGTTATTCAATTTAAAAATTAAAATCATTCTAAGTTAAACTCACTTTTAGAGCTCAAATCTTATAGATGGTTGAAACTGTGGCTTTTAAAATCAAAAGTAATTTATTCAAGCCATCTTCATTATCTTGAAAAATATCTCACTGAATTTACAACAGAAGGTCGGCGCTGCTGCAAATCCAGACGCAAGATATTGAAGACCAGCTTTTTTACTTTTGAAATTGAGGCCCAGGCCTACCTTCTAGGTCTGAAAACAGGCCCAGATTCATGGTACTACAATAGATATAAGGGGTCAAAAATCGCCCAAACGAGATCTCGTCTGAATAGTTTCTCTCTATAGCGTTTTTTTTTAATTCCTAAAAAATTAAAGAAAATACAAATAATTATGTGTTCATTGAATATGTACATGTTTGATACTTTATGAAAAAATTAAATATTCAATGAGAACATAATTATTTGTAATTTTTTAGAATTTTTTCAAAAAAAAAAATGTTTTGGAGATTGAACTATTGGGCCGAGATCTCAACTCAGCTCATAAAAGCCAGGCCCAATATGCAAGAACGCTGCCTCATTTTAGATGAGATATGTTGAGCCTTGATGAAAGATTTAGCTTAATGGTTGCGGCATTGTACAATGGCAATTTAACCAGTGCTAGTTTTTCATCCTTGCTTACCACATTGTCCTTGGTCCTTGACACCGGTATCGGCGCCTTTCTGCCTCCAATCAACAGAAGGCGGTATGTCGTTCGCACTCTCGACCATCAAGTTCCGATTCCCTCTCCGGCTCCTCCCCTGAAGCGCCCTGTGGTGATTAACTTTGAAGCTTCCATAAGTACTCCTGAACTCATGGTTGGTCATGTCTCCATACTTGTTCAACTTCAGCTGATATGGTGCATCCCACTTGTTGAAGAAATGTATGAACCTCACATTCTCTTTAAACACATTGAAATGTTTTGGAGGTTTTTTATTTTGGTGAATTGAATTTTTATCCAATTTGAACTCACTCTGAGTTGATCTCACTCGACGATGGTGGATTGAATTCCATAACCTTTCCCAATCAAAAGTGGATAAAAGAGTTTTGGTGGTATTTCATTTTGGTGAGCCAATGATTACACATCACACTTTTGTATTTACAGATGAATGGCATTGGAGGTGAAAATCAGTTGATCTTCACAACTCATATAAATTTGATCTCATTCTAAATTAATTATATAATTAAAATTAAAATGCACTTCATAATTTATGTATAAACTAGGAATGTTGTCATGCTTGAAGTACGGCCCACTTACACTTTGTCCCTCTCACACTCTACTTTTATCCCGTCAACTAGATTCATATTTAATTTGAACTCATTCTGAATTGATCTTACTCACGACTGATTGAATTCCATACAAAATTTGTCCCTATTCTTACTCTAATTTTAAGACTATTGAAAATCACAACTTTAGAAATTCAACATACTTAGTTTTTTATTAGAAACATCATCATGAAAATACATTTTGAATAGACCTAGCCCTACCCCATGAACTCCACCCAAGTGGGCCCCATAGACCTCCTACCTAAGCAAAGATACGCGAGTGAACCTATCTACTTAAGAAAATATTGCTAATAAAAATAATTATAATCATATGAAAAATGTAAATTCAAAGTATTGTTTGAATTTTGAAGTAGCACTTTGTAAAAAGGGTTTTTAAAAACACATTTTTATCTTTAAATTTTGAATAGACATTATTATAAAAATATCTATTTTATATTGTTTTGGAACCACTTAAATCGGAAATCTGATTACCACTTTATTAGAGAATAAATTGAAATTAAATAAATAAAACTTTTATCTATCTAGATAAAGAATATTATTAACCATTGATGCGCTTCTAAAAACTTGCAAAAAGGTCTAGGCCCTCGTTAGTCAAATTAACAAAATTCTAAACCTAATTAATCTAGGCAGCCCATTCGGACACCCCCTTTTTCTGCCAGGGGACACCCCTTTTCAAAATTTTCGCGCAGATTACCGTCATATCCTTCTGCGCAAAATCATTCGAATGATTATTCATGTTGATTTTCAGATCCTTCGAACGATTCTGTCGTCCGAATCATAATCCTTCGAACGGTTGTACAGGCCAAATTCTACATCCCTTCGAACCATAGTATCATTCGAAGGATCATGAAAATCCTTCGAATGATCCAACAGTAAAAAAAATTCAACAGTAATTTTTTTTTAAAAAAAAATTTAAAGTTATTTTTTAAGCACTGTGTATTTTCAAAATTTCTCAAATTAAATATCCGGACTAATTTCGATAGCCTGATAAAAATATTTTAAGAATTCAAAGTCTTTTGACACTCCTAAATGCTTAAAACACAGTGTTTTACAAATAAGGGTATCCCTAGGGTGTGTCGAAAACATATTTAGGAGTGTCAAAAGACCTTGAAGTCTTAAAGTATTTTTATCAGGTTATCGTAATTAGTCCGGATATTCAATTTGAGAAATTTTGGAAATACACAGTGCTTAAAAAATAATTTTAAAGTTTTAAAGGAGATATCGACAATATAGACAGTTATTTTTTAATCACTGTGTATTTCCAAAATTTCTCAAATTGAATATCCGGACTAATTACGATAGCCTGATAAAAATACTTTAAGAATTTAAGGTCTTTTGACACTCTCAAATGCTTAAAACCCAGTGTTTTACAAATAAGGGTATCCCTTGACTGTGTGGAAAATATATTTGGGAGTGTCAAAAGACCTTGAATTGTTAAAGTATTTTTATCAGACTATCGTAATTAGTCTGGATATTCAATTTGAGAAATTTTGGAAATACACAGTGATTAAAAAATAACTGTCTATATTGTCGATATCTCCTTTAAAACTTTAAAATTATTTTTTAAGCACTTTGTATTTCCAAAATTTCTCAAATTGAATATCCGGACTAATTACGATAACCTGATAAAAATACTTTAAGACTTCAAGGTCTTTTGATACTCCTAAATATGTTTTCGACACACCCTAGGGATACCTTTATTTGTAAAATACTGTGTTTTAAGCATTTGGGAGTGTAAAAAGACTTTGAATTCTTAAAGAAGGATTTTGAGCGGGAGGGCAAAATGGTAATTTGCACCTAAATTTTGAAAAGGGGTGTCCCCTGGCAGAAAAAGGGGGGGTCCGAATGGACTGCCTTAATCTAACCCAAGTTCAATGAAAACACCCACCCATGTTACAAATATCTCCCATATTTTCAAATTTATCATGCTTTTTATCGGCAAAATACCAATCATTGTTAATATCTTGAGATTTATTGACACTCCGATAAATTTATGATAAAATAACGATAGTATCTCGATAAATTTCTTATTAAAATATTTTTTTAAATATTATATTTTTTGCGAGATTTTTCCTTAATTTCTAGATAAAAAAATTGAGAATTTTAAAATATCTCAATATTAGGCTGAGAACATATTTGTACAATGCTCCCAACTAACAAGGGAACCCCGCTTAACAAATCCTCTTATCATGCATGTAGCATGGAATCCATGTAGGCTAGGTCACCACCACACATCATCTTCTTCCTCTCACGAGAGTCCCCTCTTACCAACCCTCTCTTCATGCATGTAGCATGGAATCCATGTAGACTAGGTCATAGCCTACTCATCATCTTCTTCCTCTCAGTATAGTCACCATTGCAAAGAGGCATCTCAATCATCCCTTGTGACTTCTCCATCCATCTTTCTTTCTTTTTTTCTTCTTCTTCTTCCATTCTCTGTTCTCAAGAATGAAAACAGAGATTTGGCACTTCGTCTTCTTCCATTCTCTGTTCTCAAGAATGAAAACAGAGATTTGTCTCTTCTTCTTCTTCCATTCTCTGTTCTCAAGAATGAAAACAGAGATTTGGCTAGAAGCCGATTAGCCCAAGTTAAAACCCATTTCCTCATTTCTCTTCCATTCTCTGTTCTCAAGAATGAAAACAGAGATTTGGCTAGAAGCCGATTAGCCCAAGCTAAAACCCATTTCTTCATTTCTCTTCCATTCTCTGTTCTCAAGAATGAAAACAGAGATTTAGATAGTTGCCGATTAGCCCAAGCTAAAACCCATTTCCTTTCCTCATTTCTCTCATCCATTTTGTTTCATTTTTCATCTATTTTCATTACATTTTCATACATTACAAACAAGCTATTCCTGTTCTTTACTTCACAAGGATAGAAACGAGAAAACCGGATTTGCAGCTTTAAGGTAAGAAGCTTGGGAATCTATGTTTCCTTTATTTTTAATTTATGAACATTACAAATGCATTCTTCCATGCATTTTCTAACTTTCCATGTGACTAGTGTAATTTCAATTTTCATCACCATCTGGAAGGTTTCATGCATGCTCTATAGCTAGTAGAGAAGAACCAAATCCAACTGGGCCCTAGCATCAAGAGGTCCTGAGCTTGCTTTCTCTCACTAAGGTTTATTATTATTGTATTAAGATCTCATGAGGGCCCCATCTAACAAGTTTGAGGCCACAAATTATGGGCTAAGCCAGTAGATCTATGTAAGACCCCCCAAACCACCCCCACATATGTTTCAATAAAGAATATTTTCATAGTTAGAAAACCTCCTAATGACACAAAAAATCTAGTTGAAAATGTTTCTAGATCTTGGGACAATGGGCTTCCAAAATGCAGACTAGTATATACAATATATTTATCATGGTTTATTTTTAAAGTATATGACTAATATTTGAGAAAAATAAAATAAAACGGACGCAATGTGTTTTGTGTTTTAAGTTTCGATCTTTTATTTTTATTTTTGAATAAAATGAGAATTCAAGTTTACTTGTTGGATATTTTTTTATTTTTTTATATAGTTCAATTTGTATTTGACTCTTATTAGAGTAAAACTCTAACAATCTTGAATTAGTATTTGATAATTATACTATTATGAATTGAGATTATAAATATAAGTAGTTATTTAATGATAATTTATGCTCTTTATTTATGTATATTTATGATTTTGTATTATTGTCTTTATATTTTTATTATTATTTACTTTATTAATTTTTTATTCTATCTTTTTCGAAATAGAACACCAAACAGCCGAAGCATCTTATTATACAGGCAAAACTGGAATAAGTTCTAAAACGGATTTGACAATAATGATATTTATTTGAAAATTACATTATGAATTGGAATAAAAATCAAGAAAGATCTTCCTTGTAAAATTCAATCTTGGATTTAAAGACATATTACAAAGACAAAAGTGCCAAGGAAATATAAACTGACGCATGACCTAATTAAAAAGGAAGAAACTTGATTCCCAATTGCAAGCAATTTGTAATTTCTCAAGCAATTTTAATATTGATTTTTTGTCTACATTCAAAAATAGACATAAGTTAATTATACTTTTGCCATTAAAAATTGACTTTTAATTGGCTTTCTATTTCAATAAAGCCCCCAAACAGTTGCCTAATGTAGTAAATCAAGAATTTCCTAGATCTTCAAATTTACAAGAAAGAACTCGAGATACAAATAATTGAAAAAAAAAAAAAAAACCTTTTTCCGGCCTTTTAAATCTTCATGGCCTATGGTTGAATGTTGTCAAAGTTGAACAAGGGTCTTCAATTATGATTTTAGATCTAATTTTTGCAAATTAGATCAAGGAAAATTTCAAAGTTAGCTCAAAATTAATTGAGAAATGCAAGTTAAAAACTTACCTAGAATTTCAAGAAATCCTCATATTTTTCTCAATTCACTCAGTCATAGGGAAATTTGCTCAATTTTAAGAAATCCAAAATTCCCAATAAATTATGTAAAATTTAATTTCTTTTTGGAAGAAAGATTAAAAGCTCTAATGTAATAGAGCAATTGTCGCTGTGCAATTACACTCTAGGAAATTAAATTGCATGAATAAGTAATGTAATTCAAGCAAAATAAAATTAATTCAGAAGACCAAAGCACTAGAACTTGCTTGGAGAAAACCAAAGTTCAAACTCAAGCTAGGATTGATTTTTATAGGTGTGCAAGTCCTTTACTTATAGTGTTCAGATTACATATTTAGTAAAAATAGACTTTTACGTCACTCTAAGACACCTGATTTTAAAATAACACATAAAATTTTCTACGTATACCAGAATTGCACAAATTTGATTATGTTGAAAAAGGCCTTTGAATAAAACTTCTAATAAATCTAATTTTGTAAAAGACCAATGTTATGATATACATGAATTTTCTTTCATATAACATGAGTAGTCTCCACTTGACATTGGAGACGAGACTAATCACATAGACACACAATAGCACCGGGAAATCTCGTGTATCAGGTAAACTTAAGAGGAGTCAAACCCAAAACCTCTAGCTTTTGGTTGTTTTTCCTACTTTTTTTAACAATTTATTTTTCCCTAATAAATATAGACATGGGTTTTTGAAGGTCCAAATATCAAGTCCTCTTCATAAACTATGTAATAAAGAACTAAATAAAAAATTGCTCAAGATAGTATGAATTGGGTTGAGTTGAGGTATGGATCAAGTAATAGGTCACAAATATTACGTTGGACTATGGACTAGAAGTCAAGTCATGGATCCGGTCATTGGTCAAATTAAGTTGATATGGGACATGGATCAGGTTAGTGGTATCATGACATGAATTTTACCATAGGTCATGGATTGGGTGACTTGTAATGGTTAAATACTTAAATTGGATTTTGAGTCATGAGTAGAATTTGGCTATAGTTGAAAATCAGAAGTCATGAAAATTGTTTTGAAATTCTTTTTTTTAGAAATTCATTTTTTTACAATTACTGTGAAAAACAATCAATTTGTGAAAGTTATGATCTATTTCCATGAAAAATATTGTACAGAAATATGCTTTATAATATTTTATATTTTTCAAAATTTTAAAAATACTAAAAAAGGTATCATGATCTTCTGTTAACAAACTGGTGACTTGGTGAGGTGGAGAAATCACGTCCAAACATCTGATGGTTTTTAAGTCGAATATTAATCATTTATTCAAATGTAAGGAATGATATGGACGAGAGGATAATAGATGTATTTACACTCTATAATGATATTACAAATTTACAACATTGTTGTTGGGAAGTGATTTTTGCACCACCACTTTTATTCATCGTGAACCCTTTTTGGGTGGAATTCCAATTTTATCCAACATCATCTTTCCTATGTTTTACTTTCTTCCTATATTAGTGGTTTTATTTCCCAAAGCGCCTTCCTCCTAATCTTCAGCGTTTTATTTTCACCCTTCCTCTCTTCCCTTTCGTGACCGTTTTATTTCTTTTCTCTCGTCCGTGCACATCCTCTTTAATTGTTTCAGCCATTTTTTTAATCTCCTAGATTTTTCTCACTACCTATTGTAATTAAAGATAAATTTTCTTAATATATATTTCTGGCAATAAATCCCTCGTGAGCTTTTGCTTGCATGGAAAATTTTTCAAAATCTGAATTACATTCCTAAGATGTATATTCTATCATTCTCATTTAGTCGATTGTAATATGCATCTTCTGATTAACCTCCATAAGAGAGAAAAAGAGAAAGACAAGAAGAGAAAAAGGAAATAAATAAATAAATAAAGAATCTAAGGTTGAGTGGGAAATTAGAAAAGATAAAAGAATAAAAGCACAATGCTAAAGAAATGAACTGATAAGAAATGAGAAAACCGAATAAGTAGAGAATAGTAGCGTTACAAAATAACTTGCGCAGCCAACCGGCGTTCATTATTTCGATGATTCCTCTGGCATCATACAGAGCACTGGCAAGAGGAAGTACCATAAAATCGGCACTGATGCTGGCCATAACTATGGTAAGTTTGTTTCTGGTAAAGTTTCAAGCTATTTAAGTGTACTCTGCTTCTTTTCAGTTGCTAACGTTACTTCGTATTATTATATATAATGAAAGGAATGGGCTCATGATTCGATTGTTATTGTGGGAAATTAAGGATCCAAAACTACATTCACACAATGAAAACCCCCGTTTGTCTGAAATTGGTTGCACATATATTGCTTTGGGAAGTGGCATTGATAGAATGGAAGCTTAATTCAGATATCTCATTGACCGCTGCATCAATGAGATCTCTGATTAAGCTTCCATTCCATCAATGTGACTTCCCAAGACACTGTATTTATAACCAGTTTCAGGCTCTTGCACAGGTATGGTGGAACAAATTGGGGGCCATTTCTTTGACTGAAGGTAATTTTAGATCCTTAATTTTCCGCAATGACAACCAAATCTGAAGCCAATTCCCTTTATTATATATAATAATAGAAAATAATGTTAGCAATTGCAAAAAAGCATAATACACTCAAGTAGCTTGAAACTTGAGCAGAAACAAGCTTACCATGGTTATGATAGCATCGATGTCGATTTTATGGTTTTTCGTCTTTCCAATACTTTGTATATTGTCAAAGTAATTATCGAAACAATGAACGTCGGTTGGCTGCCCAAGTTCTTCTGTAACGCCAGTATTCTTTATCTGCTCGGTTTTCTTATTTCTTCTCAGTTCATTTATTTAGCATTATGTTTTTCTCTTTTATCTTCTAATTTCTCACGCAACCTCAGATTCTTTTTCTTTTCTCTATTTTTCTTTTATCTTCTTGTCCTTCTCTTTTTCTCTCTTCTGGAGCTTCAGTTACACCAGAAGATTTATCAATTCCAGAAGATGCATGCAACAATCCACCAATGACAATGATAGAATATACATCTTAGGAATGTAATTCAACATAGATTTTGAAAAAATTTCCATATAAGCATGACAGTTATATCGGTCATTTAGAAAGCAAAAGCCCACGAGGGATTTATTGCCAAAAATATATATTAAAACTTTAATTATAATATGACAATTTAAGATAGTGAGCGAATCTAGGGGATTAAAAAGGTAGCTGAAAGTTTGATATTTATCGGAGGAGTCATGAGTGACCGAGAGCGAGAGCGTGAGAGTTTTTTTGCAGGGACTCCGGGAGCGGCTGGTGGCAGGCAAGACGGAGGAGGGACTCTGGAGGACACTGGCGAGGTGGGGTGGCAAGTTCAGAAGTGGAGGAAGAGGAGGAACAGAAGGGACGATCCGTCGATCTCACTCTTCATGGCCAACCTACCGGAATGGCCGGAGTCTTCTTTACGAGGGTGGCTAGAAGAGCTTTTTAAACAATGGGGTACAGTCACAGATGTGTTTATCCCGCGGAAGAAGGATGCAGTCGGTAGGGTCCTTGCTTTCGTCCGTATGGCAAATGGTAGCCATGCAGAAAAGGCAGCGAGGGCCCTCAATGAGCGTATTCTCGCTGGAAAGAAGTTGGTGGTGAGTCCGGCAAGGTACAATAGGGTTGAAATTAAGAAGGGCTTGCCCTACAAGTTCCACAATGGCGCTGTAGACGTTCAGAAGTTCTAGTCTCAAGTGGTCTCTGAACCGCTGGCCAGAGGAGTTGGCGGGGGTGGTAAACTTCAGAAGTCAGAAGGTATAGCTTCCAAAGCGGTGGGTGGGGCGAGGAGCTGGAAACAAATGGGGACTCAGAGGCCTTGGACTGAGGTTGTCCCGAAAACAGCTAAGAAATTGGTTGCTGACCCAGGTGGTAGTACTCAGACATCCATTGGTCTCATGTTGAGCACGAAAGACGAGTCAGAACTCTTGGAGTGGTTGGCGAATGCAGTGGTGGTGGCTCCGCTTCAGGATTTATCTCGATCTCAGCTGATCACAGCTCTTGAGTTGGAAGGCTTATCGGTGATCCAGTGTAGCCAAATCGGAGACAAAAGGTTCTTGGCATCCCTTGCGGGTGAGGTGGAAGTAAGAAGATCGTTGAAAGTGGTGTCGTCTCAGTTCAGAATTCTGGGCCAATGGCATCCGAACATCTTCTGTCATTCAAGATTTGCATGGTTCAGATGTTTTGGTTTTCCTTTAGAAGGATGGATAGAAAAGATTATTAAGGCTTTCAGGCAAAAATTTGGTAATCTCATTGAGATCCATTCTCGGAACCTAAACAAAACTGATTGTTCCTTGCTTCATCTGCTTTTAGAGGTGGGCATCCATGACCGTGTGCCTCAGTCGGTAACGGTGAACATCAACGAAAAATCCCACCCGGTCATGCTGATGGAAGTGGTTTCTCCATTGGATTGGCTGGGTTCTCCATCGGAAAAGATGGGCTCGTCTCCGGCAGCTGATGAGTCCTGCCAGCACAGTGCTACCTCACTGGCAACCCCTTGCAGTTCTCGAGTACAAAAGAAGGCATGCGGCGATATGGCTGCTGAGTCAGAGGAGGTAGTGCAAGGTACAGACGCCACTGGGTTGCATGCGCCGATTTTGAAGGAGGTAGCGTGTTCCACTGTTTCTGAGGCTCCTCATCCTCGTGAGACGGGTGGGAGATGTCTCAGCAATTAATGAAGACTGGGTATTGGGGAGACAAAAGGGTAAGGTCCGGTCAAGCCTATGTACTCAGGTCTGGACCGGCGAAAGTGTTACCCAACTTACCGCATCTATTGGGCTCGGGTCTCTCTGTTTGGCTCCAAAAACAGTGTCACTCGGGTGACATTCTGGGTGGCAGGAACCCATTTTTCAATTCTTTGGAGGATCGGTCTTGTCATTTCCCTTCCATCTTCTTCCCAATACCCCAGTCTAGCACTTCTGAATCCATCGAAGGGAGGTCGGGATTCTCAGCTAGAAGGGCCAAGCGGGTCGAAGTTGAATCGCGATTTGCCCTAGTTGATCAGTTAGCTTAGTCTCGGGATCTCTTCAGAGTGGTCGGCCAGGTTGGGTCGAGGGAGGAGCAGGGAGAGGAAAAGGCTGGTTCTTCAGCCCCTTTTTTTAGCCGAGATATTTGGAAGGAGCAACTGTCCAATGCTCGTTTGGAGGCTTTTGCGCCAGATATTGGTATGTTTCCCAATCTTTCTTTTTTGCACAACAGTAGACTGGTTGAAGAAGGAAAAATCAGTATGAATCGGTTGAATATGAATGGAGGGGACTTAGATTGTCTGATAAAAAAGGGCTACAATGAACAGGTAGGCAAGGAAATCCTTAAGGTGGGGCAGGATTTGGGGATTAATTTTTTCAACAAAGACCTGGCTTTGGAAAATTTGGCCTGATTAGAAGCTTCGGATCTCTCTTCTTCTAATCCTACGAAAAATCCAAAGAGGAGGAGGCAGGCATTGTCCTGTCAGGGTTCCCATCCTTTATTCACAGTATATTGTAAAAGAAGAGTCAGGCAAACAATCAGGAGATCTAGGAGTGCAAGAGTTTACCTATGAAGATTCTAATTTGGAACATTAGAGGTCTTGGACTTCAAGAGAAAAGAGGGGCTATCCGCAGGTTCATTAGAAAAAATAAAATTGATATCCTTCTTCTTCAAGAAACCAAGAAAGAGGAAATCTCATCTCAGTTGGTAAGGGAGATTTGGGGAGTCAGGGATAGTGGTTCCTTCTACAAACCTGCAGAAGGCAGATCAGGCGGTCTTCTTAGATTATGGAATCCTACAGTCCTAAAGGTCTCAACTAAAAGGATGGATTCGAGATCTATTTCAATCAAAGGAGAGTTGGTGGAGGAAAGGGTGGAAATTTGTATTAGAAATGTGTATGGGCCCAATATTGAAGGGGAAAGAGAGGCTTTTGGTTCAGAGTTAAAAGACATAAAAGTGTGGGCTCCTTCAAGGTGGTGTGGGGGGGGTGACTTCAATGCCATTAGATTTCCATCAGAGAAGAAGGATGGCAGGGAATTCACTAGAACAATGGAACTCTTTTCTTCTTGCATCAAAAACTGTGATCTCATGGACTTACCGCTTAGTGGTGGTAGGTTTACGTGGTCGAGTGGTCAGGCTAGAGCAGCCATGAGTAGACTTGATTAGATTTCTTGTATCCGCTAATTGAGACGCACTATTTCCGAGGGCTAGTCAAGTGAAACTCCTCTATCCAATTTCGGATCATTGGCCAATTATTCTTGACTCGAAGGAGGTGGATTGGGGTCCAAGGCCTTTCGGCTTTAACAATGTTTGGTTAAAAGATCCTAAGTTTATTGACCTTGTGAAATCTTGGTGGGCTAGTTTCAACATTGATGGTTGGGCGGGTTTTGTGCTAGCACAAAAACTCAAGTTGTTGAAAAAGAAAATCAAGGAGTGGGTGGCTACTAGTGGGGGCAGTGTGCAAGATAGAAAGGAAGCGGCTGCTAGTAGGTTGGAGGCTTTGGCTAAGATAGAAGAGAATCGTAACCTTGATAAGGATGAGCTAGTTCTCAAGAAAGTGGCGAAGTCTACTTTATGGGATTGCCTTAGATTAGAAGAGGTGGAATAGAAACAAAAATCAAGGGTTCTTTGGTTAACGGAGGGAGATAAGAACACCAAATTCTTTCATGCTTTTGCCTCCAATTGAAAAGCAATCAATGTTATCAGATCAGTGATGGTGGATGGTAATTGTGTCTCTGACAAGGCCGGAATAAAGGAGGCGGTTTCACGGTTCTTTTCGGGTATTTTTCAGCCGTCTTCTGCAACCTCGCCACCCTCTTTCCTCGGGCCTCCTTCTAGTCCCTCTTCTGGTCTTCAGCCGCAGCCGGTCGATCCGGGTTTGTCCTATCCTCTCTTTTCCTTTTCAGTGCATGTTGGATTATATTGGAAACTTGGTGCGTTGTTTGCTTCTTCTTTTCTTCAGGATCGTGCGGGTTGGAGTGGGAGTCGTCTTCCCTCTCCTTCGGTGTTGATGGCGGGCTTTTCTCCGGTGGCGCTCTACTCTTGGTGGAACTTACCTTTAGCGTCACCTTTCGGTTTTTCGGGTGGCGTTGAGATTCCTGCTCTGTCAGAGGTCTTGTCGGGGTTAGCAGTGCCGGATTCCGGTTGGCGGTGGAGGGCTCCTTCATCTTCGACATTGGCATTAGGCGGAACTTCTCATTGTCGTCTCAACTCTTAGTTGATGGCTGCTGGGACTCTTTGCGGTCGAGCTTCTCTCCTATTGGCTCTTCAGATTTGTTGCGGCTTGCTTCTTCTGAGGCTCGGGTACTCTCATTCCCTGTTACTTCTTACTCTCTTTCTTTTGGTGAGCAATCTTTGGGAGTGTTATCTTCGACAGGGCTATTGGTTGGGGTGTTATCTTCCCTTTTTTTAATCTCTCTTCCCCTATCGCTCTCTAGGCTTTCTTGTTCTCTGTTTTCTTTGCTTAGTTCCGCCTCTAAATTAGACTCTGGTTCCCGTAGTCCTTCTTTGGAGGGGCTCGAGTTTCCTATGATTAGTGGGAGTATGGCCGGCTGGCTAGAAATGGAATTTACTGCGGAGGAGATTGTATCAGCTTTACAAAATTTGAACGGAGATAAGGCCCCGAGACCCGATGGGTTCAATTTTGCCTTTTTTAAGGCTTGTTGGGAGACTGTTGGCCCTCTCATTATTAAATTTTTTAAGGAGTTCTTCTCAGATGGGATTATCTATAAGGATTTGAAGAACTCTTTTATCTCGTTCATCCCAAAACGAGAGGGACCGTCTGAATTATCCCATTTCCGCCCGATTAGCCTTGTGGGAAGCATTTATAAATTGTTAACTAAGGCTAAAAAAGGCGTTACCTCAGGTCATTGATAATTCTCAAGGAGCCTTTATTGAAAAAAGACAAATTTTGGATGGTATTTTAATTGCTAATGAATTAGTGTCACGCCCCGACCCGAATAGTGGGCCCGGAACACGACTAATTTTTTTTTTTTTTTTGAAGATAAACTAACTTAAGCATACGGACTGGGCCAGGTCAACGATTAGGTCCAAGGGGCACACATGATCCCAACATGTGGACTCAAACACATACCATAAGTCTACCCCACAAGAATAGATATAACAATGACAATAACACATCACATGATCAAATAAAATCCATCCATTGATTCATCATTCAAAATCATGCCACAAGAGTAACTACGGAAGCATAGTAGTTTAATACATCATAATTAGACAAATTAAGTACCACACCCGGAACTTAATAAAAGTAAATGGTTCCAAGAACCAACAAGAAAATATAAGGGTATTCCCCCCAGGGGTAATCCCGAAACACAGCCTCAGTTTATCCATCCTAAGCCTGAAAGAGAAGGTCCTCCTCCTCTGGTTCATCGCCTGAAAGGTGAGTGGTGTGAGCTAACTAGCCCAGTGAAGGAAATATAACAATGCAGTTTAAGTAAAAATAACAGGTTAGCAACAGTTCAATAATATCACATGCTTGATAACAATAAGCATAATATCATGTAAAGCATCATCATCATTTCTCATCAATTACTGCCATCATCCAACGTAACGCCTGCCGACTACGCTGAGACCAGTATTAAATCCCGACACGATCAAAATACATCCTTACAAGTACATCTCCGGCTCTGACTTAGCCGATACTGACATCCTCAAGTCAGCAACTGACGACATCATGGTCCACCTATGGTCCAGTAGACATAAACCATCTCCCATATGGCCGATATTGGTTCAATAGCCCAGGTACGTGGAAGCAGTCTTACATGCTCATACGATCAACGTCGTAATATTTACAACCATCATCAGCACTTTTAGCATAGTGCATCGTGTCTAGGCACATGAGTGGGTTCATCAAATCTGAAACCAACCATTGCCCAAGACTCATCTCATAATAAAACCTGTTTACATATCCTGCAGAGTTAAGTTCCCTCAACGTGATGTGTGGTTTACGCGGTCTCTGTTCAAACAACACACAAGTGCACAATCAATATACATAACAAATACATACACACAAGCAGTATTTGGAAATCATACGTTTTCCCAAAAATATCCAGGGTTCATAGAATTGAGTCTCCTACTTGGTTTCTATCCTTTTTAAATTATCATAATCCACAATATAATAGTAGATAAAAAAGGGCTCAGTCCAAAACTCATATTGTCTTCTGGGCATTGACCAGATTGATTTATTGAGTTAGGTCTAGATCTTCGGGTCACTTCTCGGTTGTCTTCTAGATAGGACCAGATCTGACATTTTGAGTTAGGCCTCGAGGTCACCCAGTGCCCGACTATATAGCGTCGGCCTGAAAGTGAATCACTCAGTGCCTGACCAATAGGGTCGGCTTGGAAGCGAATACAATAGTATTTACACTATAAGTAATAAGAGAAAAGGGGTTAGTACATTTTTAATTAACAAGGGGTATTAATCATAACACATCATTAACCATAATCAAACAAGATTAGACATCAACAACATTCAAACAATATTTTAACATCCAAAAACTGGGTCTCTCAGAACATGCCTAGGAACCAGGTATAGTGGCTTCGGATCATCCGAACCACACTATATCTAAGTCACTGACCTCGGAACATGGGTCTGACTTCGAATCGTCCGAAGATCGGGGCTCGGATCATCCGAAGTCCATCCGAACCAAAAGAAACAGATAAAACAATTCTCGGTGGGTCTGGGTCCTCGGAACATCCGAAGTCTGGGTTCGGAACGTCCGAGTGGGTTCGGTCCTTCCAAATTCAGCTCAGTTCGTCCGAAGGGGTTTGGCTAGCCTTGGGGTAACTGGGCTTCGGGTGAAGCTCGGAACTTCCGAGGGTCAGCTCTCGGACCGTCCAAAGGTTTAGACCATCCGAAGATCGGCTCTCGGACCGTCCGAGAGTAGTCTTCCTCCACTGTCTGCACCAGCAGGCAGTGACGGCAGACACACAGTGAAATGCGATTCCGGAAACAGAGGGTTTCCCGGATTCGTTTTCCACAGATAGCCTGTCCGATGGACTCCTGTGGGAGTCCTCTTTCTATAAGGAATGGTTTGGAGCTCAGAAGCTCACTAGACCACCAGATTTTAACAGTAAATCCTCACGGGTACATGAAACTCATAGTTTTTCCTTAGATTTCAAACTGGGTTTTCTCACTGAAAACAGGGCCAAATTTAGATTTTCTGGATTCAAAACCGATTGAAAATGAAAGAGGAATGCAATGGATACCTTCGCTGAGGTTCCTGGGCTGAAATCCGAATTTTTGAAAACTTTTCCCTTCCAAGCTTATGGTAACAGAAAAACTGGTAACAAAGGCTAAGGCAGGGTCTCGGCTCTTTTGGATTTCAGCTAAGAGAGAAACAGAGAGAGAAAAGAGTTTACTGGGAGTTCAAACCGCTGAACTGAGGCTGTATAAATAGATTTTTGGCAGGAATTTGGGGTTGGCGAGCCACCGCATGCAGTCGTGAGTGACGTTCGCTACAGTTACCGTTGGCTGGTTGCAGATCAGCCCTCCAACAGTTTCCATTTTGCAGATAGGTCCTTTATGTAATAAAACTCGGTTTTAAAACTAAAAGCAGTAATTTAAGAACTCAAAATATTAATCCAACCATACAGATAGGTTGGGTTTTAAAAACCTTGGTCACCATAAAAATTTTAGAATTTATTTCTTACTAAAAACCATTGATTTAAATAAAAACCATAATTTGTCAATATTTACGTAAATAAACAATTATAAAAATAACCAATTTATAAATCTCATTTTGGGGTGAAATGAAATAACTAGACCATACTTAAAATGGTCTAACACAAAATACTAGTTTCAAAATTTATTTCATTTACAAAACCTTTAAAATAATTAATACTCCCTTTCAGGGTTTCGACGGGTAGATTTTAAATATCATTTTCTGAAAATAAATTCATTTTAAAATCAGAAATGCAAATCCTTTATTAAGGAGAACATTATCAATCAATAATGATCATATATCAACAAAATTTATAAAATGAATACAACAAGCGGGAAATTACCAAAATGCCCCTCCAGCCGAATGAGCTAGATCACTGAGCTCACGAGTTCGGATTGGGCCACAATTGGGCTTCCCTCGAAGCCCTAACCGTAATCTCCGAGATTAACCGATTAAACCAGAATTATTAAGCTAACACACGCCTAATCTGGGGCAGGGTATTACATCCTACCCCCCTAAAAGAAAATTTCGTCCCAAAATTTAAAACAACTCTTACGGATTTTACCAGAGCACAGACCAGGGTACAGCTTCTACATCGTCGCTTCGGGTTTCCACGTCTCATGTTGCACGTCTCGATGTTGCCACAGTACTCGTACTAGAGGTATAGACTTCCTCCTGAGCTCTTGAGTCCGACTCTCTAGAATCTTCACTGGCACTTCTTCAAAAGTTAGGTCCTCTGACACTTCAATAACTTCAAAATTGATTACATGCGACGGGTCAGGCTCGTACTTCCCTAACATAGACACGTGGAACGCACTATGCACTCTCTCCAAAGCCTGAGGAAGATCCAACTGATAGGCCACTTCACCTATTCTCTTCAAGATCTCAAAGTGTCCAACATATCGAGGTGATAGTTTTCCCTTGGGCCCGAACCGCTGCACTCCATGACGTGGTGCCACACGTAAGAAAACTTGGTCGCCAACTGCAAACTCCAAAGGCTGTCGCCTTTTGTCAGCATAACACTTTTGTCTGCTCTAGGCTGCCTTGAGACGCTGTCTGATCACTTCAACTTGCTCTGATGTCTCACGCACTAGATCAGGTCCTAGCAGCGCTTTGTCTCCTACCTCTGTCCAACAAAGAGGTGACCTGCAAAGTCTGCCATACAGAGCCTCGTAGGGTGCCATCTACACACTGGAGTGATAACTGTTATTGTAGACGAACTCGATTAAAGGCAAGTGATCTTCCCAACTTCCCTGCATATCCATCACACAAGCTCTTAGCATATCCTCTAAGGTTTGAATGGTTCTCTCTGACTGACCATCCGTCTGAGGATGAAAAACAGTGCTGAAGCACAACTTAGTCCCCAACTCCTCTTGCGATCCTTGCCAAAACCTTGACACAAACCTCGGATCTCTATCAGATACAATGGATATAAGCACTCCATGCAATCTGACTATCTCTTTCAAATACAGTCTACTTAGAGTAGCCAAAGAATCCGTCTTCTTGATCGGCAGAAAGTGAGCTGACTTTGTCAATCGATCGACTATTACCCAAATAGCGTCGTTCTTCTTAGGAGACTTAGGAAATCCAGTTATAAAGTCCATCGTGATATGCTCCCACTTCCATTCAGCCACTTCCAGAGGTTGCATCTTTCCACCAGGTCGTTGATGTTTCGCCTTCACTTGTTGACACGTTAAGCACTTAGACACAAAATCTGCTACTTCTCGCTTCATACCTTTCCACCAGAAAAGTCGCCGCAAGTCACGATACATCTTTGTTCCACCAGGATGCACCGCAAAGCGAGATCGATGAAAGTGATCAAGCACCTTTCTCCTGCACTCGTCCGACTTTGGTACGAACAGTTTGTCCTTGAAAGTCAAACCTCCGTCTGCCTTGATCTTCCAATCTTCTAGAGTCGCTACTCCTGAAAGCTGAGTCGCCAACTCCTTCGCTTCTGGGTCGCTCTGTTGTCCTTCCAATACCAATCTAACTACCTCGGGTTGCAGAACCAGACTATGGATTCTTACTGACCCGCTTCCTTCGATCAGCTCCAAATCGTACTTAGACAGAACTTCCAGCATCTTCCACTGCAAGGATGCCATCCTCGCCACGTCATTGTGAGACTTCCTGCTCAAGGCATCGGTCACCACGTTGGCTTTCCCTGGGTGATAAGGGAGACTGAAGTCATAATCTCCCAGGTACTCCATCCATCTACGCTGCCTCATATTCAAGTCTTTCTGAGTGAAGATATACTTGAGACTATGGTGATCCGAAAATACATTGAACTTCTCACCATATAAGTAATGTCTCCACAACTTTAACGAGAATACAACGTCTGCCAACTCCAAATCATGAGTCGGGTAGTTCTGCTCATGTCCCTTCAATTTTCTGGAACCATAAGCTACTACCTTTCCCTCTTGCATCAGTATACAACCCAAACCAAACTTGGACGCGTCGCAATAAACATCGTAACCTCGTCCTTCCTTAGGTATCACCAACACTGGAGACGTCGTCAACTTCTCCTTCAGCTCCTGAAATGCTCTTTCACAAGCTTCGCTCCACTCAAACTTGATGTTCTTCCTTGTCAGCCGAGTCATCGGCACTGCGATCTGAGAGAAGTGCGGGATAAACTTTCGGTAATATCCTGCTAATCCCAGAAAGCTCTGGATCTCGAACACGCTCTTGGGACTCTCCCTAGTCTTCACGGTCTCTACCTTCGCTGGATCTACCGAGATTCCTCCTGGAGACACCACATGTCCTAAAAACTGCACTTGAGTCAACCAAAACTCACACTTGCCCAGCTTGCAAACAGCTGATGCTCCTGAAGAGTCTGAAGAACAATCCGCAGATGACGCTTGTGCTCCTCCTCTGGTGACTAAAAGATCAAGATATCGTCGATGAAGACTATCAGGAACTCTCGCAGATACGGTCGAAACAAGCGATTCATCAAGTCCATGAACATGGCTGGCGCGTTCGTCAAACCGAAAGGCATCACCACAAACTCGTATAAACCATACTGCGTCCAAAAAACAGCCTTTGGAATGTCTTCCTCTCGAATCTGCAACTGATGGTAACCCGACCTCAAATCGATTTTCGAAAAGCACTTCGATCCCCTCAAAAGATCAAAGAGGTTGTCTATTCTAGGCAACGGATACTTATTCTTAATGGTTACCTGGTTAAGCCGTCGGTAATCTATACACATCATCATCGATCCATCCTTCTTTTTCACAAAGAGAGCAGGTGCGCCCCGCGGCGAGTTGCTCTGACAGATAAAACCAAGCCTAAGAAACTCTTCTACCTGCGTAGCTAGCTCTTTCTGCTCTGCCGGCGCCATCCGATAAGGTGCCATGGAAATTGGAGATGTTCCTGAATGTAGGTCTATAACAAACTCTATCTCTCGGCGTGGAGGTAGCCCAGCCAACTGGTCAGGAAAAACATCCATAAACTCACACACCACTCGAGGAGCAACAGACCCTACACTGCCCATATCTTCCCAACCCATGCTCGCCACCACACTACCGGGATACGCCCTAAGGACAGAGAAATTGACTCTCATTCTTTCATAGGGTACTAACTTCTCCAAAAACCTCTCACCGGTTGAGGAGACCCCAT
The DNA here is from genome assembly GCA_013350335.1 of Chimonanthus salicifolius. Lineage (NCBI taxonomy): Eukaryota > Viridiplantae > Streptophyta > Magnoliopsida > Laurales > Calycanthaceae > Chimonanthus > Chimonanthus salicifolius. Next base: position 10,969,026 of record CM023532.1, read on the forward strand.
GAATTCTCCTCTGAGAGCAGTCTATCAAGACCTCAAAAATAGACAACCAATCCATACCAAGGATGATGTCAAAGTCCATCATTTTCAACACAAGAAAATCATAGGACAACTCCACTCCGCTAATCTTCAAAACACAAGATCTACACTCTTGGTTCACTAAAGCCTTCTTATCCAAAGGTGATATTACCATTAGCGGTTTAATTACTTCTACCAGTTTCAAACCCAATTTAACAAAACAAGTTCTAGAGATAAAGGAATACGAAGTACCAGTATCAAACAACACTCAAGCCAAAAGACTGAAAAGATTAAGGGTACCTTCCATCACAATGTTCTCCACTGGCTCTTCCTTCTGAGTCCCTATCGAGTAGACTCTCCCTTGAGGACGTCCTTGTCCTCTCCCCTGACCGTTTCGAGGTGATCCGTTCCTCGGTGTCACTGAACCTCTGGAAGCCTGATGAGAACCTCTGCCGACAAACGGTTGCGCCATAGAGAAGGAAACTCCTGCGCCTTGCGAAGGTGCCACTTTGCCAAGATAAGGGCAGTCCTTGAACAGGTACCCAGTTTGCTTGAGTGATAGCACGCCTTCTCTCCTCCGGACGGGTAAAACTTAGAAGTATACCCAGGCTGATTGCAGGTATAGCATACGACTGGCCGGGAGTCAGACCGACCTGACTGACCTGCACTAAGTTGGCTCTTCTTGAAGAAGGGCCTCTTCTGCTGGTTGGACCTTGCTTTCTTGTTGGAAGAAGGTTTCTAGGTGCTGTCAGTACTCCAGTTGATGGAGTCTAACGCTTCCACTTTTGAAGCTCGCTCGATGATCTCCTCCAAAGTGTTGAACACCAAGCCGGCCACTTGTCGCTGGAGAAACGATCTAAGCCCATTCTCAAAGTGCTGGACCTTCTCCTCTTCGTTCGCTGCGATCCACGGCACGAACTGCATCAAGTCGATGAAGCACATGGCATACTGTGCCACGGTGTCGGAACCTTGTTGGATGTTGAGGAACTCTCTTCCTCGCTTCCTTCACCGTCTTCGGAAAGTAACTGGCCAAAAAGGCTGCAGAGAACTCCTCCCACGTCATCGGCTCGTGATTATGAACCAAGCTCTTCGCTTCCCCCATTCTTATGTGTTCCCTTCAAGCTGGTACGCCGCCAAGGTCACTCGCAAGTCGTCGGCGATAGCTAAGGTATTGAGGATTCAGATAATCTGAGTCAGCCAGTTCCTCGCAGCACTAGCGTCTTCTGTTCCCGAGAAACTAATCGGGTTCAAACACTTTAACTCCTTCAGAGCCGAAGTGGCTCTCTCCTCTGACGTTCACATTGGCGGGCGTCGCATGTTTTCAGCTATCTGCTAAAATGCTTCAACCGCCGCTCTAATCACCTCATTGGGTAGGTTACGGGGTGGAAAACCAGTCCCCCTCCCACGGAAATTGGCTCCATTCGCATTGGGTCCTGACATCTGTTATTTAGACTTGTAAATATCATTAACCAATTTTAAGAAACTTATTAAGCAAAACACACAAGTTGCAATAATTCATTAGAATTCATTCAAAATTCAAATACAAGTAAAAGGGTTAGTAGGGTATGAAAACCTTTCAAAACAACAAAACTCAACCCTTATAAGACAAATCTCCCCGATACCCCCGACAAACCCTAACCTAATCTTCCGAAAAAGATCCTGCCTCATCACCAAAATAATAGAAGTTGTCCGGACAGGCCTCAGACTTATGTCCGAACACTCCGAAAGTCAAGAAGGGTATAATCCCTGGCCCTCCAACATAAGGACAATTAGTCCTTGCACTCCCATGCCCGCGGAGTCCGTAAACAGGGCAAATTACACTAGTCGGATAGGGGCAGTAGGTATGGTTGTGCCCCTCCTGGTTGCAGAGTTCGCACATATAATCCTGGTACTCATCCAAGGGCGGAGTAACCGAAATATACTCGGGCGAGCCGTTTTCCCCCACGGACTCTTCAGGAATCGGGATATCTCCCTCTTCCTCCTCTGGATCTGCACCAACGTGGTACTCAAGGGACTCTACTTCCACTTCTTCTCCAGGTGCAACCTCGTCGAAGTTGGGAATACTGGAATCCGAAGAAATCAGGTCTATTGGGTCGCTAAGGGTCCCTTTCTCCCACAACTCAAAGTACTCGGTATTGCCTGACATATCTGTATCACCAAACAAAAAGATGTCAAAAACAATTGCAGTACAAGGCAAAAACAAGTCTAACTAGGTAGTAACTCATCACAGTCCTAGAGTTTGAGCCTACGCTCTGATACCAAGTTGTTACGCCCCGACCCGAAGAGTGGGCCCGGAACGCAACTGATTTTTTTTTTTTTTTGAAGATAAACTAACTTAAGCATACGGACTGGGTCAGGTCAACGATTAGGTCCAAGGGGCACACATGATCCCAACATGTGGACTCAAACACATACCATAAGTCTACCCCACAAGAATAGATATAACAATGACAATAACACATCACATGATCAAATAAAATCCATCCATTGATTCATCATTCAAAATCATGCCACAAGAGTAACTACAGAAGCATAGTAGTTTAGTACATCATAATTAGACAAATTAAGTACCACACCCGGTACTTAATAAAAGTAAATGGTTCCAAGAACCAACAAAAAAATATAAGGGTATTCTCCTCAGGGGTAATCCCGAAACACAGCCTCAGTTTATCCATCCTAAGCCTGAAAGAGAAGGTTCTCCTCCTCGGGTTCATCGCCTGAAAGGTGAGTGGTGTGAGCTAACTAGCCCAGTGAAGGAAATATAATAATGCAGTTTAAGTAAAAATAACAGGTTAGCAACAGTTCAATAATATCACATGCTTGATAACAATAAGCATAATCTCATGTAAAGCATCACCATCATTTCTCATCAATTACTGCCATCATCCAACGTAACGCCTGCCGACTACGCTGAGACCAATATTAAGTCCCGACACGATCAAAATACATCCTTACAAGTACATCTCCGGCTCTGATTTAGCCGATACTGACATCCTCAAGTCAGCAACTGACGACATCATGGTCCACCCATGGTCCAGTAGACATACACCATCTCCCATATGGCCGATATTGGTTCAATAGCCCAGGTACGTGGAAGCAGTCTTACATACTCATACGATCAATATCGTAATATTTACAACCATCATCAGCACTCTTACCATAGTGCATCGTGTCTAGGCACATGAGTGAATTCATCAAATCTGAAACCACTCATTGCCCAAGACTCATCTCATAATAAAACATGTTTACATATCCTGCAGAATTAAGTTCCCTCAACGTGATGTGTGGTTTACGCGGTCTTTGTTCAAACAACACACAAGTGCACAATCAATATACATAACAAATATATACACACAAGCAGTATTTGGAAATCATATGTTTTCCCAAAAATATCCAGGGTTCATGGGATTGAGTCTCGTACTTGGTTTCTATCCTTTTTAAATTATTATAATCCACAATATAATAGTAGATAAAAAGGGGCTCAATCTAAAACTCATATTGTCTTCTGGGCATTAACCAGATTGACTTATTGAGTTAGGTCTAAATCCTCGAGTAACTTCTCGGTTGTCTTCTGGATAGGACCAGATCTGACATTTTGAGTTAGGCCTCGAGGTCACCCAGTGCCCGACTATATAGCGTCGGCCTGAAAGTGAATCACTCAGTGCCCGACCAATAGGGTCGGTCTGGAAGCGAATACAATAGTATTTACACTATAAGTAATAAAAGAAAAAGGGTTAGTACATTTTTAATTAACAAGGGATATTAATCATAACACATCATTAACCATAATCAAGCAAGATTAGATATCAACAACATTCAAATAATATTTTAACATCTAAAAACTAGGTCCCTCGGAACATGCCTCGGAACCAGGTACAGTGGCTTTGGATCATCCGAACCACACTATATCTAAGCCACTGTCCTCGGAACATGGGTCTAACTTCGGATCGTCCGAAGATCGGGTATCGGTTCATCCGAAGTCCATCCGAACCGAAAGAAACAGAGAAAATAAGTCTCGGTGGGTCTGGGTCCTCGGAACATCCGAAGTCTGGGTTCGGAACGTCCGAGTGGGTTCGGTCCTTCCGAGCTCGGCTCGGTTCGTCCGAAGGGGTCTGGCTAGCCTCGGGCGTAACTGGGCTTCGGGTGAAGCTCGGAACGTCTAAGGGTCAGCTCTCGGACCGTCTGAAGGTTCAGACCGTCCAAAGATCGGCCCTCGGACCGTCCTAGAGTCGTCTTCCTCCACTATCTGTACCAGTAGACAGTGATGGCAAACACACAGTGAAATGCGATTCCTGAAACAAAGGGTTTCCCGGATTCGTTTTCCACAGATAGCCGGTCCGATAGACTCCTCTGAGAGTCCTCTTTCCATAGGGAATGGTTTGGAGCTTAGACGCTCACTAGGCCACGGGATTTTAACAGTAAATCCTCACGGGTACATGAAACTCATAGTTTTTCCTTAGATTTCAAATTGGTTTTTCTCACTGAAAACAGGGCCAAATTTAGATTTTCTGGATTCAAAACCGATTGAAAATGAAAGAGGAATGCAATGGATACCTTCGCTGAGGTTCCTGGGCTGAAATCTGGATTTTTGAAACTTTTCCCTTCCAAGCTTATGGTAACAGAAAAACTGGTAACAGAGACTAAGGCAGGGTCTCGGCTGGTTTGGGTTTCAGCTAAGAGAGAAACAGAGAGAGAAGAGAGTTTGCTGGGAGTTCAAACCGCTGAACTGAGGCTATATAAATAGATTTTTGGCCGGAATTTGGGGTCGGCGAGCCACTGCATGCAGTCGCGGGTGCCGTTCGCTACAGTTACCGTTGGCTGGTTGCAGATCAGCCCTCCAATAGTTTCCATTTTGCATATAGGTCCTTTATGCAATAAAACTCGGTTTTAAAACTAAAAGCAGTAATTTAAGAACTCAAAATATTAATCCAACCATACAGATAGGTTGGGTTTTAAAAACCTTGGTCACCATAAAAATTTTAGAATTTATTTCTTACTAAAAACCATTGATTTAAATAAAAACCATAATTTGTCAATATTTACTTAAATAAACAATTATAAAAATAACCAATTTATAAATCTCATTTTGGGGTGAAATGAAATATCTAGACCATACTTAAAATGGTCTAACACAAAATACTAGTTTCAAAATTTATTTCATTTCCAAAACCTTTAAAATAATTAATACTCCCTTTCGGAGTTTTGACGGGCGGATTTTAAATATCATTTTCTGAAAATAAATTCATTTTAAAATCAGAAATGCAAATCCTTTATTAAGGAGAACATTATCAATCAATAATGATCACATATCAACAAAATTTATAAAATGAACACAACAAGCGGTAAATTACCAAAATGCCCATCTAGCTGAACGAGCTGGATCACTGAGCTCATGAGCTCGGATTGGGCCACAACTGGGCTTCCCTCGAAGCCCTAACCATAATCTCTGAAATTAAACAGTTAAACCAGAATTATTAAGCTAACACACGACGCCTAATCTGGGGCAGGGTATTACAATTAGTACACTTGAGGAAAAAAGAGAGAAAACCGGGGTTGCTGTTCAAGATTGACATGGAAAAGGCATATGATTGTGTGGATTGGGCGTTCGTGAGATATCTGTTTCAGAGAATGGGCTTTGGTAGGAGGTTGGGTATGTGGATGAAATCATGCGTGGAGGGCTCGAGATATTCAGTTTTGGATAACGGTTCCCCCACCCCACCAATCTTAGCCACAAGAGGTTTGAGGCAGGGGGATCCCTTATCTCCTTTTATTTTCACTATGATTGGGGAAAGTCTGAATCGGTTGGTCCTGAAAGCTAAAGAGTTGGGAATTGTGAAGGGGTTCGAGGTGGGCTCAGAAGGTCCGGTTATCACTCACCTGCAATTTGCTGATGATACTCTATTCTTTTGTGATGATAACAAATCAGAGGTCTTGGGTTTTCGTGCAATCATGAGGTGCTTTGAGTTGGTTTCTGGACTTCGGATAAATTTAGGCAAAAGCACTCTTATTGGGGTAGGAATAGATGAATTGGTGGTTAGAGATTGGGCTCTTGAAGTTGGATGTGGGGTAGGGAAACTTCCCTTCTCATATCTTGGACTTCCGGTTGGGGGAAATCCTAGGTTAAAAAGTTTTTGGTCCATGGTTTTAGAAAAAGTCGAGAAACGCTTGGTAGAGTGGAGCAAGAGGTGTTTATCGTTGGGTGGAAGGGTAACTCTCATCAAGGCTGTTTTGGCTAACATGCCAATGTACTTCATGTCTCTTTTTAAGATGCCTATAGGTGTGGCCAACTCATTGGAAAAGCTTTTTCAGCGGTTTTTGTGGGGAGAGCTAGAAGGGAAGAAGAAAGTTCATTTTGTGGCCTGGTCCGAGGTCACTAAACCTAAGCATAAAGGCGGCTTAGGCTTATGCCCTATTAGAATGAAGAACGAAGCCCTGTTAAGTAAGTGGGGTTGGCGTTTTGGTTGTGAGAAATCCGCCCTATGGGTTCGGGTGCTATCGGCTAAATATGGGATTGCAAATGCAAATGGGTGGACTTTGGGAGAAGGGGTGGTGCGACTTGGCTCCAAGGTACTTAAAGATTGGTGGAATGTGTGTGAAGGAAGGTCTGAGGTTGGTAGGTTATTTCAAAGTAATCTTCGCCAGTTGGTGGGTAAGGGGGACCGAACTTTTTTCTAGGAGGACATTTGGTTGGGAGATAGGCCTTTAAAAGAGATATATCCTAGATTATTCAGAGCTTCTAGGAATCGACAGGCTTTAGTTCAAGATATGGTTAGGGTGGATAGGAATGGGACATCGTGGAGTTTTGATTTCAGGAAAGATCTTCGGACTTTCGAGGTGGATTCTTTGAACGACCTTAAGATGAAACTAGGTGAGTTCAAGCTGGAAGTGGAGAGCGGTGATGAAAGGGTTTGGACAGGTGGGGTCTTTTCGGTCAAATCTTTGTCTAACCTTACCTCTCTTGGTTTGGAAGGTTCTCTAGCTTCTCAGGAGATTATTTGGAAAAACGTGGCACCACCTAGAATTCAGATGTTCATCTGGTGTTGTGCAAAGAGAAGGATCCTAACTAGATTGGAGCTTAGTCGCAGAGGACTGTTGGGTGTTGATGGAGATTCTAGGTGTCCTCTTTGTCAATTGGTTGAAGAATCTTTAGACCACCTTCTTGTTACTTGCCCAGTGGCTTGGAGATTATGGAATGGTTTTGTGAATCTATTGGGAGTTTCATGGGTCAGCCCTGGTTCATGGGAGGGATTCCTGGAGTCTTGGCCGTTGACTCGGCTGCAACTTCGGAAGAAGATTGTTTGGAATTCTATTCCAGCAGTGGTTTTGTGGTCTATTTAGAGAGAGAAGAATTCTCGAATTTTTGAGGGAAGTATTTTGGAGTTCGGTGAGCTTTTTGATATTGCCAAATGGAGGTTATGCTCGTGGCTTTGCGCTCACAATGAATTTAAGGACTACAAAGTTGGGGATCTGTGCCGATCTTTGGATGGGTGCTTGGGTCCCACACTCAAAAGGAGCAAACCTCGGGTACTTTGGGCCCCTCCATCAGTGGGATCATGGAAGTTTAATGTGGATGGGGCTTCCAAAGGCAAACCTGGGCCGGCTGGCATTGGAGGTGTACTAAGGAATCATCTGGGTTTCACTTCTATCGCTTTCTCGGAGTCTATCAGGATCAAAGAGTCTAATGAGGCGGAACTTCTTAGTATTCGAAGGGCTTTATTCTTGCGAGCGAACATTAGGGGGGTGAAATTAATTATTGAAAGTGACTCTTCCAATGTTATTAAATGGGCCAAGGGCCTGAAGTGTCCCCCTTGGAGATTAATTACCTTAGTGAGGGAGATTAAGGAGTTAATGATTGGTTTGGAAGTATCTTTTACTCAAATAAGTAGGTATGCAAATGGGGCAGCGGATTTCCTTGCTAAAAATGGCATCGATGGGGCTTTGCGTGGTACCTTTGTTGCCCCGAGTGGTTAACGGATTTGGCTGGTTTTTTGTTTTGTTTGTATTTGGTTATCCCTATTGTATTTGGTTTCTTTGTTGGGTTGGGAGCCTAATCCTCTTAGGCCACCACTCGATCTTGTCTTTTTGTGTACTCTTTTTTCATTAATGATAATCTATTCTCAACTGTTTCAACAAGAAAAAAAGGTAGCTGAAACAATTAAAAAGGGTGTGTATGAACGAGAGAGAAGAATGAACGCTCAAGAAAGGGAAGAAAGAGGCTGAAAATAAAATGTGGAAGAGAGGAAGACTGGAAATAAAATGCTAATGGTTAGGAGGAAGGGGCTTTGGGAAATAAGCGGGAATGAGATAAAAAAGGGAAAAGATGTGCTTGAACAAAATTGGAATTCCACTCAAAAGGGGTGCACGATAACGATAAGGGAAAAATGGGGGGGGTGCAAAAATCACTTACCTAATCTAAACATTGGAAAATTTTGCAATAAATCAATTTAGGCTGAATTTATTTGATAAATTTTTTAAGTTAATTGATCAACAAATTGTGCTGAAATTTTTAAAAACTAAAAAGATCCATTTAATTATTTCAGTTAATTGGTTTTTTTAGACTAACTTTTTTGTGTCTTTAGAATAGAGTTAAATTTTGAAGTCATGTAAGAGTGAACCTCACTCATTTGGACTACAACTTTCGACTATTTTAAGTGTTTAAGACTAAGTACCTACTACTCACATGTAATTTCCATATCAAAAGTTTTTTTATTTTTGTAGAAAGTGGGCATCGGCTGCTTCATTCCTTGAGCATCTAGTATCTAGGCCTCCCGTTCCTTGCTCTTCCCTAGCAGTTGGGCTTCTCAAACTTAACTTCAACGGGAGCTATATACGTGAAGCTGGTTTAGCAAGTTATAGGGGAGTCATCAGGAATGATTCAAGGTCTACTGTATTGTCCTTTGCTGGACAGATTCCAAACAGATAAGTCATTGAGGTGGAATTATTTGCATTATGGAGAAGCATCTTGGAGTTGGAAAACTAGGGGTGAAAGGGAGTATTATCTAAGGTGACACTAAGGTGGTTGTGGGGTGGGCATTAGATTCTTCATGCCCATGGATCTTTTTGGATAAGATTGAGAAGATTTGGCATATGATTTCTCTCCACGATTTTCATATTGGTTGGGCTCCTTGATCAACAAACTCGGTTGCAAATGATATGATCCGTCAGGGGGTGTCTTTATCTATGAAAATTGTAAATAGATTTTAGTAATCTGGGGGGTTTTGAATTGTACATTTCCATTTTGGATAGTCTATTAACCATTATTCATCTTGTTTTTTTTTTAATATTAAATAAATAACGTTATCTTCAAAAAAAAATCCATATCAAAAGTCGAAAGGGAACTCCTTATACCTGTTGTTGGGAGGGGTTTTTGTTTATATAGTGTTGTTTTTTCCTTTCCCTTTTGTCTCATATCGTCTGTTGTCTTTTTTTTTTTTTCCTTCTTGAAATTTGATATATTTCTCCCATACCTTGTTCTCCCTCCTCATATATTCAACCTTTATCTTTTAATGTATGAAATCGTCAATATTTCAAAAAAAAAAAAAAAAACTGAAAGAGAAGCCACCATCAGCCTTAACTTAATATAGTTAGATTACAAAAATTCTCCTTGCCTTTATACCCCATCATTAAAAAATAGATAATATTCTTTATGCGAGAAGTAAAATCAGCAAAAAAAAACTAGTATGATTAAATTCATTTGGCCTCAAAAGCCATATTATCATATCCATGGATACAATGATTTTATTTCAAAGGGAATGGGGACATCAGAGAATGGATTTCATGAAACCCCATTGCTACAATCACTTAACAAATAACAATGAAAGAATGAAAATAAGAAATTGACTACCAACATCCTTTTACTTTGTATCTGGGGTGAAAATCTCAGCCAATCAATATGTGCCCCCATCCATTCTGAGGTGAAAATAACAAAGGTTGTACAATCCACGATCCTTTCTTCTTCTTCTCCTAATAGTTCATTTTCGTCACCATCCATTCCTCTCTCTTTCTTTTGGACAAGGTAGACATGGCCTTGGCAGACACCACCTTCCTCACCAACAGTCTCCATTTCCCATCATCCCCTTTTCTCTCTACTTCACATCTCAACTTGAATTGCCTGTCAACAACAACAACAACACTTCACTGTCAGCTCAAATCACGATCAATGCTTCAACTTCAATATGCCTAGTTTTAAAATAGACAATTTTTATTCTTATTTAAAAAATATAAAAATTATAAATTAGGCGGAAACCAGAATGGAACAAGATGGACAGTGTGGCATCAATCAGGCAGAAACCAGCCTTCACAGCGTCAAGTGAACATATAACGCAAAAGTTTTTCAAAAAATACATATGATCAATGGCTTTTTCGGAAAGAAAAAGGAAGAATAATAATAATTTAGCAAAAAATAAAAGCGACCAAGACTAGAATCCTCCAGTGTAGGATACTTTCAGAGCAGGAGCAGCCATGGCAGCACCCTATCATATTAAAATTATAAATTATTAATTTATTTTAATATAGATATCCTCATTCTACATGTGAGATTAATCCTATAAGCATGTGTAATCTTTCTAATCCACACACACTGATTTAGTGGATGGGAGTTATCTCATGAAGAGTGACTTTAAGAAATTAAGCGTGAATTGAATTCAAGATGTTATTTCATGAAACGAGCATCTTGACCGTCAAACTTATTATTAACTAAATTTGATCGAACAAAAAATCTAAATATAATAGAAAGGTAGATGGGCCCACATGCGACAGCTAGATGAATGGCCGTTAGTGGGGAGGTAGATGAGTAAAAGGACGGAAACAGTCGACAGCAACCACCACCCATCGCTGAGAATGATGCAAGCTAGCCAATCCCTATCAGAGTTGATGTAAGCCTCACGACAAACACAATTTGGCATTTTTGTTGCGCTTAAAAATCTATACTCGTGACCTCGTGATATTTCTAAGCCGTCCAAAATGGCCCTTGGAGAAGGAATCTCCATTGAGTGGTTGGAATCGCATACACCGAAGTTTCAGTGTACCATATTTATTTAAAACTCTCTACATCCTAACAGTTGTCAAACTTAGTCGGTCATCTTCCATGTAGAAACTTTCAGTAAAAGATGAGTGGGCAAAGTAATTCTAGGACTATGTTTCTACACAATAACTTATAAAGAAAAAAAAAAAATTGTTTAGGTGTCTCACTGGACTAATTCTTCGAACACCTCTCAACACGCACACACTGAATTTTTCTTAAGAGAGTGGCCATTTGAAATTTAGCGTGAATTGAATATAAGACCCCCACTTCCTGAAATGAATTCTTAACCATCAAACCAACTCCTCGAAGTTTAATAATTCTTACTTTTTATACATGAGTGGGTACCAGTGCATGATTATGGTAAATGGTCCGATTGGAATGTGCTATAGCCAAGTTGATGAGCATTTTACAGGTACTACAAGTTGCCATCATATTAAACTTCTCAATCAAAATGGCGTATCTGAATCTAGAATTATTTAATTGGATTTAGGCAGATGGAGAAATAAAAATTAATCACTCCGACCATGTGGGGAATGAACTCGTGTAGTCCACTGAAAAATCAAGGACGTATCAACTTATATTCGATAGGATGACAATGGATCCCGTCACTCAATTATTGCTGAAAGGACATGAAAGCAAAAACAGCAAAAAAAAAAAAAGGAATACAAAAGAGGGGAAAAATGGACCATACTGGACCTAATCCAGACCTGATCTAAATACCCATTTTACCTATGATCGTATCTGTAATGTCTTGACTAAAATGAGGAAGGGTTTTCATAATTAAAAGCAAATATATTTGATCAGAAGAAAACTAAACAGAGTAGAGACACATAACAAAAAGGAATTAGCATATACCTGCATAGAGGAACTTTGCAGGGTTCAGGCTGATCACAAATGGAAGAATGAAGGCGGAGGAGCTGCCACATTCTCTTGCAATGGGTGCAACCACCGGAGACCCGCTTCACACAGGCGGCGAAATGACGGATGAGGAGCTGGAGGCCCCTGCAGGTAGAGAATTTGCTGCAGGGAGCCTTGCTCTTGTCGGGCTCTATGTCGCATGGCCCCACACTGGTGCACCCTTCCGTGCATATGTGAACTAGACATTCCATCGCCTCGCTTAGTTGCAAATACAGGATCTGATCTTTCCTGTTCCGGATCCTTCGCTTCTCTCTCTGTTTCATCAAATTCAATTCAATTTTTTAAATAATCAGAACTATTTCATTTCAATTGGCACTTCTTTATCTATGCCATCAAATTCAATTCAGTTTTTTATAGTCACAAATGAAAAGCCGTTGATTAGATACCTAGAAACTTCTTATATGAGATAGAGATGGGAATGGATGGATTGAAACCACCAAACCATGAAAATATAAAGAGAATAGAATTATATTTGTCACAAAGTTGTCATATCCATTGTAGTAATCACTAATCATAAATATGCAAACTATTATTTGTTAATTTATAGAATGAAAACTCTAATGTTCATTCTTACATATCCTTATCATACTGCTTATTCTCTGTAAAATTAAGAAATAATATTACATCTTCCTCCATTTGAATTAAGGTTCGTTATTTTTTAAATTTAAAAAATATCTAAAATTTCAAATAAATGCAAATTCAAATTTTATGTAACACTCCCAATTTCAAAATCTTTTTTCATTCCTAATATATTTTTTAATTTAATTTAGCATATTAAAGAGAGAATATAGGAATGACACAAACCAAACTACAGTGTTTAAGGCTATGTTTGGACAGGGGTAATGGGAGGTAATGGATTGTAACCCTGGTTACCATTTTTTGGTAACTAGAGGGTAACACTAAAAATTATTTTTTTATTTCTCTCCTCTAACTTTTGAAAATTCATTCCAAACAATATAAATTCATAATATCCATAATAACCTCTACTCAAGAGTAACCTGCAAAATTTACCCACTCGTTCAAATGCCGGGAAAAAAGGTGAGAGAAAAGAAATAATGAATACCGATTCGGCTTCATTGATGAAGTGAAGGACGTCGAGCTCGAGCCAAGGGTCAAATTCCAGTAAGAACTTCCACCCCTCCGTCTTCTCCACCGCCTTAAAATTCTTGGCTACCATATTCATGCACTTCACGTTCACGCTCGGCGCGTTGCAGAGCCGAGCCAACTGCAGCATGTCCACCCCGTTCTCCACCGTCAGCTGCTCCTCCAACACCCTTATGCACGTGCGCTTCAGCTTCCCCACTACGAACACGTGCGACAGCACAAGCAGCTGCACTCCGTACTTCTCCAAGTCCTCGGCCAAGCACCTGTACCAGCCCGCGTCTAGTCAATCATCATAATATTAATACCCAATTCACGGCTCTTTTCATGCCAAGATATTAATCACCTTCTATACAGATTCAAACCATTAGTTCTATTCAATTTTTGAACAATCCAACGAGGGTGATAATTCAAATTTTTTATAACAAATAGTGTAAAGATTCAAATTAAGTATAAATTGATCATTTTTCATAATTAAAATTTTTTATTTTAATCAAACCTAGACTCTACACTTGATACTACCATCAGACTCATTTGGATCGATCATAATGATAGTATGGGGTCCGGAAGGAGGAGTAGCCTTATAGAGTCAATACCTCAAAATACCCTCATTAAAAAAAAAACCTAAGACTCTACGGCTCGAAACTTTAAATTTTTTAAAGATTTTATACATCTTTAACTTACTATATAGTTTAATTTTCAATTCAGTGTCTTATTATATGAGTTCAGTTATTTGAAAAGATAGTAATCTTTAATAAAAGTCAAGATTTAAAACTGTACATATTATTATTTTAAAATATATCATCTATACTTAAGATCTAAGAGTTTATTAATTTTTTTGTCAAAATTAATTTGTACACTGATATTTTCTATAAAGAGTCTACTAAAACTATATATGTCTCATTTTACCGTAATTAATTAATAATACTCTTATTTTATTACTTTTCACTTTTAAAATAAAAGGTAAAATAGTTTCATATTAATAAAAATATCTATATACAAATTAATTCTCTAATTTTAATTTTATTTCAAAGGTGGTCCTTTCAAAGCTTCGTCAATTCGCCCACAAAAGTAGTTCGTTAATTTGTGAAACCATTTGTACATCTCTGTCAGAAAACAGAAATCCAGGCAATATGAGCCGCTGAAGGATCCATCGACAGTTCAGAGCCAGAGATCATCAGGTTGCGGATAAGGACAAAAAGGAAAACGAGTCATGTTAGGCTCATTGCAGCAAAAAACTGACCTCGACGAATAGAGGAACCGGACGAAAGCTACGACGGCATTGCAAGGGACACCGAGAATTGGCACGACTTTGACCGAGTGCTTCCGAGGCCGATCCAATATCTTCTCTATAACAGCCGATGCTGAAGCCTTCAATTTGGATTAAAAACAGTTAAATTGATAAAAAATTAATAAAAAATAAAATCCATACAATGGCTCAGAAGCGAAGCCACTGATTCCTTTTGTAAAGACGAATAAGAAAAGATTCAATTTTCATGGAGAAGATAAGAAACAAATAGAAATTCAAGTGAAAAATAGGAGAACTGATAGAAAATGTGAAGGAGAATAAAATTTATACTAATATTTCTGTTTATAACAAGAACTTTCCATAGAATCGAGTGCAGAAGGACAGATTTTTGACAGAATATCAAAAACCGTCCAAACTCCAAAAATGGGAACCAACCAAAATTCGCTCGACATATCGAGAATAAAGAAGGTCAAGTTTATCCCTATTTTTCACGGAAAATCTAATTTTCATGGAAAGAGGCAAATATATGAGAAAAATTGTCAATTGGAATTTAAAGAAAAGAAACAGAGCTGAAATGAGAAGAGAAGATGGAATACCAGAATGCTACAATGCGCCGGGATATGAAGCCCTCCGGAAGTGATGACATGGACGTCGGGATCAGGAAGTTGGACACTTCCTTTGAGATATGGTCGGATTCCGTCGAAATCTGCCGGAAATTTCATGGCTAAGTTTGTTTGTTCCATTGCATTTGTTATATGCCTTACATATTTATAGACATCGTCTCCATGGCACAGTGAGGGGCAGGCAGGAATGAACCGGAAGACAATGGACACGCTCAGTAGTCCGCGAGACCGCTATTGTTGCTATACTCCTTTCTACTCAAGTTCAAAAAATTATGGGGGAAATTTCTTAGCCCAAATTGAATCTATTCATTTAATAAATTACCAAATATAAACTAAAATTATCATAAATGTCAAATAAGTTTGGGGAGTGATTTTTGCAAAGTGGATTAATGAAAATCCAATTTTGCCCTTACTTCTCTTCAAAACAGGGATATTATTGGAGATATTTATTACAAATCAAATATGTGTTTAAAAATGAAGGATATATGAAGTTTTTTTTATTAAATTCTAAATCTTTTAGAGCACTCGATTAATTTTTTTGAAATATATGTAAATCTTTCTACTCATATACAGTGGATAAATCTACGAAAAATGACCCTTTAAATATAACAAAAATCGAACTCAAACTCTCATTTTTAAAATAGGTTTTTAGCTATTATTTCAATACTAGTTGGATGTAATAAATTACAAATTATTATTAGACAATAAATCTTCAATTTTTAGTAGGTATCACCTTTTATATTAAAATGTTTGCTAAAAATGAAAAAGCTCAATTCATGAGAAACCATCCTAACCGTTGCTGTGGAATGCCCTTAGCTGCATATCTGCTGTACCATAGACATCTGTCTCTCTCTCTCAATCATGGACTTTCACTCTCTCTCCATACTAGAATTGTCACGTGGTTTTCATGATTTTTATCTCTTCAATATTTTATAATTTTTGTCTTTTCCTTAAGATTATAAAAATATTTTTCGAATAACTGAGAGTTAGACATTTTTCTCACCATTTTTGTTTTTTTAGTTGGTGGGGGTTAAATGTGAGATAGACAATTCATATTTTTTCTCTCAAATATCATAAATTTTGCTTGAGTTAATGAGGGTTAACATTGTTTGATCTTTTGAAGTTATTTTTATTTAAAATCAATCTATTAGAATTTTTTGAAATGGCAGAGGGATATCAAACTTTGCTAATTGACAAATGTTGTTCTATAGAAATTGTTGTTCACTTTTTTCTTCAAATTTTATTTAGATAATTATGAATTAGATTGAAATATTCACTTATCATTTTTTTAATATTATTTAAATGACTATCAGTTGCCTATGACTTGAATTTTGATGTGTTTGGGTGAGAGGTAAATTTTGGAAGAGTTAGAGTTACTCTAGATAATATGAAAATCTCTCCTTTAAAAAAAAAAATCAAAAGTCGAAGGCTCTTAGTTACCATTGACCAAATCCCCTATTACTCCTATTCAAACGCAGCCCTTATTATTCAGAAGAAAAACGTGAAAATTTTAAATTTAGTTTTTTAGATCAAGTTGATTTTATTATAGTCTAGATAGCCTCCAACTATATATAGGTGGATTGGCATGCCAATTTAAGATTGGAGGTGATGATTTGATGGGCAAATATTTTATAAATTTGAGATGATTTTTATTTTGTCTTGAATAATCAATAATTTTAATAACGGTCGATAAAATAGATATTTATGATTTGATAAAATTAAAAATTCTAGAAAAAATTATGAGAATCAAAGTACAGTTAAAATTGAATAAACTCCTTCTAAGCATTTTTCTTTTCATTTTTCAAAAAGTAAAAAAAAATGATTAAAAGAGTGGGGTATTAATATAATCAAATCATCAGTAGTCTGCGGTGTACAGTATTTTTTTTGAAAAATATAATAATAAAAAAACATGATTCTTGGCAATTTCTATTGCCCGCTGCTCCCCATTTGTACAGTATTTGTTTAATTATGGTGTGGCTAATCTCAATTCTTAATCTAGTTGGCGGTGGCGTGGCATTTCAGTAATATAAGACAAGCGGATAAGGAAGCCGCCGGCCAGCAGTGCAGGACGCAAGGGCCAGAGACCCAAAACCGACTCTTTATTCTTTTCTCTTTCTCTGTGTATGCTGACTAGATTGATTGATTGATCTCATCCCACCACCTCCACCTGCCCTATTATTCCACGTGGGATTAAAAACCCATATTACCTGTAAATGATCAATTGTAAATAGATACAGGAAAAATGAGAAATTATCTTATGTATCCAATCGAAGTTTTGTAAGATACATATGAATTTTTTTTATAATTTATAGTAATTAAATTTTAAAAGGAGATTGATTTGTATGTCAATACTTTTTTAAAGGGAACATCAAGACTATTTTGCCCTTAAATAAAATGATAAATTGAGAATACTATAAATTTATTATGAGAAATTTAAAGGAAAATAATCTTAATACCTTAAAAATACAGGCGTACAAATTAATTTTCATTAAAAATCATAATTAAAACAATAAGATGAAAGTCAAACTTTATTTACTCATTATCTTCATATGTTTTTATAGGCCGGCTATCATAACACGAGCAAAATCTTTTAGAAGATACGAAACGAAGTGAAATTCTCATTTTACTCCTATCGATAAACCGCTTATCAAGTATCGGTGAACCGATATGTTAAACATATACATGAAGAGCGGTATGCTATCGGTTCACTTGTACTTGATGAGTAGTATACTGATATAGATAAAATGGAGATTTCACTGTATTCCGTGTCTCGTAAGAGATTTTGCACATATTAAGATTGACGCCCTTTTTTATATATTTCAATCAAGGTACATGATCAGTTAAAAATTCTTCTCAACGGTGCCAGGGTTTTTATCTTAAAATGATAAAATATATTTCTATACACCATAAATACATAAATTCATGTATTTCTTAATGAAGTTTTATTATTATTTTAGTGTAATCTATTATGAGAAAGAATTTTATAAGAGAATATCTGAAACAAGTTTGATACACCATACACGTCAGGCATTCGGATTTGATTCCCAGTGTTCCAGTGAGATAATAAAAAGGTATCATTCGTTGTAAAATGGTATAAACACTATATAAATAAATAATCCTTTTGATGATACATTTTTATTGCATAAAATTTATTTATCTGATTTGATTAATAATGATCGATCTTTATATAATATAGTATAGAATTTAATCTTTATAAATATTAAATAGTAACTCAAAATACCAATAAAGAAGGGAAGTAAAAAATGATTTGTAAAATTAAACTAGTGTCTGCTGCCTAATTTTAAAAAGGTTAAAAGTTGAATTCGATCACTGTTGAATTTAATAGCCCTGCTTAAGTGTTTAGATATAGACGTCTTAGGAGAACCGGACAATAATAATTTTGACAGCAGGACTGAAATTTCGAGTTAAATATGTGTCATGATAATTATTTTAAATTATATATTTAAGTTTAACACATCCAATCTTTCATCTAAAGGTGTCAAAATCCATTTTTCAAGACATATGGACTACGTTTGAACGAGGAGTAGAGATGGGAAAATGAGGATAACTCTCGTTTACTCCCATTTGATAACGAAGGAAAAGGACAAGAAAATCTCAAATTTCCTCTCTCCAACATAAATCCGAAAACCCCTTTCAAATTTTTTTAGAGGAAGTTTCTTTTTTCTTATACATTTTTCACTGTAATTACCAAATAAGATAAAAGGAACTCATGTTTAAAGAAAAATTTTATTCAAGAAAACCCCTGCATAAGGAAAAATGATGCAAAATTTACCTTTCATCCAAATGTAGCCTAGATGATCGATGTTAATATTAATTTAAATACTAATTTATTAATAAATTAAAGATTATTGAGATTAAAGTAAAGTGAGGAGTTAGTTCTCTAGATTAAATGGAGTGAGGGTAACAACAAATATTATTATTAGCCATCTCCACACACATGCAGCAAATGAAAGGTTTGTTATTGTTTTAGCTTGAGATGGTTTGTAACAACTTTTGTTCAATTTTAATTTCAACCAATCCAATTTTTTTGCCATGGAAGTAGTTTTTAATCTATTACCTCAAGCTAAGTATTCCATAAAATTCTTCTCTCTCCAGAGCCTATAAACAGAGGATCATTACAAATTTGAGAGATTTAGAATTCAACTTTTAAAATAGAGTCGAGTATCTTCGACCTTCGTGTTGAAGGAGAGTATTAATAAAGTTAAGCACATGAACACCTTCCTTCTCCTTTAACATCGATTTTTAAGATGAGTCCTATTCATGTATTTAAAATTTAAATGTGAAAATATTACTAAATTATCATTGTGATTACACATATTTGTAGGATAAAAGGATTTTATTATTGTACAAAGAGCTAGCTCTACCTCAAAGAGATTACACGTGTATTCTTTCAAATTCTTGTAATTAGTCCATCCTTTTTTAGTTGAATAAAATTTTGCCCTTTTTCAGATTGTTTGGTCTTTTCTTTATTTATTGGGTCGATTAGACGTAGGACACACACATTTAAAGTGTACACATGAACCCAAATGTCCCATAATTTGGCCATTTATACACACACAATTATTCTCTCTTTATTGTCTAATTACCTCAACGTGGTTCTCTGTCTTGTGCCTTAGGTCACTTCTCCCAACCACTCGAATACAATGGGAAATTACCAAAATTTTGTGATTGCCAACTCATCTAAGAAAGGAGATTGGAAGTCCTCTTCTTCTTATAAACACCTTCAAGACGTCAAGAGACTATTTTTTTTTTTTAATTTACGTTTAGAAAATCGTAGAATATTTAGCGTAAAATTTTCACACGCGAGTCCACAATTCCTAGAGTACACCAAAGTTAGGTTATGGAAACTCGAACATGCAACATCCTACTTGAAAATAAGAAATCAGAAAATAAACATTTTTTTTACAAATTTAAAAAAAAATCCATTCGAAAACCCATTGTAGTTTTGTCTCCAGAGTCCAGAGTAGAACAACATGTCATTGTTTCAACCATTTTGGTGTTTTATTTTGTAAAAACAGCATAAAAATAGAAAATGTTATAAATTATAAAAAATAGTACAAACTGATAAACATTTTGCAGTTAATTATTTTCATCCTTCCACACTAATCAACACAAACAAAACATAAATTACCATCAAATATCTATTCAAATATGTAATTTCATGTCATAATAACATGATTATCAAATTCTAATTCAAGGGGGCTTGAATTTTATTTTCCTAGAAATCAAATAAAAATTTATTTAGACAAAAAAAAAAAACCCATTAATGTTCAAGAAAGAAATTTGAATTCTAATTTTTTTTTTCAAATGAAATATCAAAACTTAAAAGGACATGGTCGCACCAAGCCTATTTCTTTTTACTTTCCAATCTTTGTCACATCTATAAAAAACAACAATATACATTAAAATAGATTTGACAAACTATGAATAAGCTAAAATTTGACACGATACGAAAATTTAACCATTCTTTTCTATTTGTTCCAACTAAAACAAAATGAAATTCACAGCTGAGCATTAAAGGAAAGAGAACAAAATAAAAATTCAGATGGGTTGCTTCCTTTATTGTTCAAAACCAAGCTTTTAAATTTAAAATCAACTTGAGTCTATCTCATGTTTTAGATGTCTAAATAAGTTTAATTTTTCAATTTTTTTCTGTGGTTCATGTGCTTATCCAATGGTTAAATCCATATTTTAAGGTAATTAGATATGTTTTTAGATGGATGAATGCTTGTGTGTACTCTACTTCCAATGAATTGGATTTAATTGATAAGTGAGGCTTGGAAACAATTAGATGGATACTTTAACCTCTATCGTGCAAAAGAAACCCAGCATATGTCATGTAAACACTAGAAGCAAATTTTACGTTAATTAGATATGCTTTTAGATGGACTAAGATGCCCTAAAATCATCCTAGACAAATTCTTAAGATGGGGTTCTATTGCAATTAATATCTCTCTTTTATTTTTTATTTTTTGGATCTGTTTTTTGGAAGTTTTAAGCGATGGCCTACTCCACCTATAATCAAGCTGGTCCTGAGAATGACTAGTCCATTCGTAAATCAGACCGAGAATGATAGCGGCCAAAGGTAATAACTAAAAAAAAATCAATCACCAACTGTAGAATATGTGAAATCTTGCACACTTCCTAATATCGTCGATTTAAAGATAGAATTTAGATTCAAGTTCTACAACCTGAATCAAAGACTTCAATAATAGAAATCTTGAAAACTCTCTCTCAATCACTATTAAGAAAGCGAAAGATGACATTAGTTTCATTAGGATAAGTTTAGGGTGCCCATATACACACCGACGTTTTCTCCCAACAGACACCGAATTTCAGATTTTAGGTGAAAATTACCATTCTGCCCTTACACGCATGAAGGAATCGATCGATTGATTCCTGAACGAGCGGAAGAAAGCAGCATTACAGATCGATCGCACGATGAAGCGATCGATCTATTTATGAATGAAGAAAGCAGCGTAGCAGCGTAATAGATCGATCGCACGATCGTGCGATCGATCTGTTTATGAATGGTAAAATGATTATATTATTTAAATAATAAAATTTCCTTTAAAACTTTAAAGTTATTTTTTAAGCATTGTGTGTTTTCGAAATTTCTCAAATTTAATATTTGGACTAATTACGATAACCTGATAAAAATACTTTAAGACTTTAAGGTCTTTTGACACTCCTAAATATTTAAAACACAGTATTTTATAAATAAGGATATCCTTAGGATATGTCAAAAACACATTTAGGAGTGTTAAAAGACCTTAAAGTCTTAAAGTATTTTTATCAGGTTATCGTAATTAGTCCGGATATTTAATTTGAAAAATTTTGAAAATACACAGTGCTTAAAAAATAACGTTAAAATTTTATCTTTCCTTTAAAACTTTAAAGTTATTTTTTAGTCACTGTGTATTTTCAAAATTTCTCAAATTGAATATCCAGACTAATTACGATAACCTGATAAAAATACTTTAAAACTTCAAGTCTTTTGACACACCTAAATATTTAAAAAACAGTATTTTAAAAATAAGGGTATCCCTAGGGTGTGCAGAAAATACATTTAGGAGTGTCAAAAGACCTTGAAGTCTTAACGTATTTTTATCAGGTTATCGTAATTAGTCCAGATATTGAATTTCAGAAATTTTGAAAATACACAGTGCCTAAAAAATAACTTTAAAGTTTTAAAGGAAAGATAAAACTTTAAGGTTATTTTTTAAGCACTGTGTATTTTTAAAATTTCTCAAATTAAATATCCAGACTAATTACGATAACTTGATAAAAATACTTTAAGACTTCAATGTCTTTTAACACTCGTAAATGTGTTTTTGACATACCCTAGGGATACCCTTATTTGTAAAATACTGTGTTTTAAATATTTAGGAGTGTCAAAAGACCTTGAAGTCTTAAAGTATTTTTATCAGGTTATCGTAATTAGTCCAGATATTAAATTTGAGAAATTTTGAAAATACACAATGCTTAAAAAATAACTTTAAAGTTTTAAAGGAAATTTTATTATTTAAATAATATAATTATTTTACCATTCATAAACTGATCGATCGCACGATCGTGCGATCGATCTATTACACTACTTTCTTCATTCATAAACAGATCGATCGCTTCATCGTGCGATCGATCTGTAATGCTGCGTTCTTCCGCTCGTTCGGGAATCAATCGAACGATTCCTTCATGCGTGTAAGGGCAGAATGGTAATTTTCACCTAAAATCTGAAATTCGGTGTCTACTGGCTGAAAATGTCGGTGTCTATATAGGCACCCATAAGTTTAATGTGATTGAATAGTTTTTAAGGTGTTTGTGTGATTTTTCAAATATTCCAATATTTTTGAGAATTTCATATTTTTTTTTTAAAAAAAATTATGGATACTAGAGAATATGAATTTCATATAATGTGGTTCATCATATTGGTTTCCTATTTTCTAAAATTTTATACATTTTTTAAATGTTAAGACATTTTATACGTATCAAAAATTTTACTCTTAAAAGGACAAGTACTCCATAAAAATGACACTTTTTAACCAAGAAAACATGCTCACTAGATTTTCCATTTTTTTTTTTCGATTTTCCTGTATTTTTTTAACATTTTGTTATAATATAGAGTATTTTTATATTAGTATATAAAAAAATTGATAAATATCAACCACATCTATAGTATAGAATGGAGTCCAATCAAGTGAGGTGGGTGTCTTCCATCTGTGGAACACAAACCAACTAAAGAAAATATAAATATAAGAATGTAGTCAATCCAAACAGAAAGGTCTGAGCAGCATCCAACCATGAAAACGATGGTGTTACAGTGATAAGCTCAAGGTAATAAGTAATTTACCTGTAATTTATCAAGGATATTATCACGAAATTACTATTTATTGTGATTTTATTGGGAATTTACTGTAGTGTCAATAAATCTCGAATTATTAACGACAATTAGTATTTTACTTATAAATATCACCGATATTTGTGATATTGTTGTCTGCCAAGAACCTGTTTTGAAAAGTATCTATTGTTTCATTCATACTCAACTTCAAAGGGTCATTTCTTATTGAAAACTTATTTGGTGTGTAGATTGGAAGGTTTAAAATTAGTTAGGTAAGATACCTAGATACAAAAACAAAAACAATCATGCAGACTCGGTAGAATCCAGTTGGATGTTTGAGCCTTTGAGTATATACGTCTTCTGACGAGTGATAATAAAATTCTAAAACTAATAATTATGGAAATTTATATAAAATTATGAATAAATAGAATATTATTAAGACTAGTATATTGTTAAAATTAAAAAAATGTTAAATTATAATAGCTACTGATTTTTAAAATTTAAAAAATATTGAATTTTTTTTAATTTATCATACTTAACCTAACTATTAAAGATGCATCAAATAAAAATTATGAATACTTAAATTTAATTTTTTAAAATATAATAATAATTTTGATTACAGATTTCAAAATGCCCCGACTTTTTTTAGATTTCTCTCATACATAGAATGCGAAAACCTTGATCAACTTGCAGAGTTAATACAATAGAAAATTCGAACTTATCAAAAAGAAATCTTTCTACTTCTCTCCATCGAATAAAGTCAAGGTAGAATTAAAAAAAGCTAATAATCTTGACAATAATTATAAAGATGATGATGATGCATAACATATAATTATATTTATTTTGATAATCTTCTTTCTAGATTTCACAGTTCCTTTGTGAGTAATGTCTTCACTGTAGTGTTTTATAAATTATTATTTTTTATAATTTGATTATATGTGTAAATAGATTCAATAATATAACTATATAAAATTAAAACTGTTCACTTAGTTGAAAAACAAAAACATCTAAAAACTTGATCAAATTCATTTGATTGACTCACTAATTAGACTCCTAATTTAAAACAATTAGTCGAGTCTTATCTGATCCACAGACATTCACACAAAGTTCCAATATTTTTTGATAAACAAAAAGCGACGGATAGATATCTATCCGCTGTTCAGTTCAGTTCCCATACATATCTTCATGCAGTAGCCATGCAGAGAGACATATCCACATCCAATCATCTCCACCGTCTGTTTTTGCAGTTTGCAGATCCAAATATTGAGCTGGACCAGCTGGTTCATATTCTTACTTTGCTGTATTTTTCTATTAATCCATCCCTTTTAAGCAGCTGGCGTTTCCCACTTTTCCCCAAATGCTGGCTGGTATGCTGAGTGAGACAGAAAGAGAGAGAGAGAGAGTAGTACGCGACCGATACGAGATATCTCGATTTTTAAAACCTTGATATCTCTGTCGATATGATATATAATCATTGATAAAGATGATTTTTTTAAAAAAAAAGTAGGAGAGAGAAATTTTTCGACCGAGATTTAAACCTTTGAGTACGCCACTACTAATATAAGATCATAGGAGAAATTTCAGTAAAAAGTGTATACATACATTGTAGAAATTTTAGGAATCAGGTAAGTTTTGGATCTTGATTTATGTTTTCTTTTTTCATGATGGGCTATATGAAATTTTTAAATGTTTTAGAAGGCCCAACACTAAATTTAGTGTAAATTCATTTTATAATATTTTATTAAAAATCAAAATATCCAAGTGTCTCACTGCTTCTTGGGGCATGAATAGTAGAGAGGGAATGGCCTTATATTCTCCACGTGAATTGAACATAAGACTCTTATATTTTGATTGAGTTCTTAAACAATCATACCAACACCTGAAGGCTTCATCGTAAAATCAATTTATATATATATATATATATATATATATATATATATATATATATATATATGAAAACATCATCCATAGATTTAGGGCCATGGCTCCCACCCTCCTCTCTCCCACCAAGCCAAAATCTGCCCATCTCTAGACTCATGAGAGAGTGGGCGCATAGTATGTTTCTAATAAGATTAAGATCAAGATTTGATTAATTACTGCATCAAATCAATTAAGTGTCAGTAGTGAATCAGTTTATTACTTTATATAATATTTAAAAATATATACTTTATGAGAATATAAAAAGACTTATTTATCACTATCTACGACCTTTTCACTTTATCTTTATCAAATTAAATTTTTAAATTTAAAAAGTAATAACTTAATTTCTATATTATCCATCTCATTTTCTTTACTCTATTTTGACAAAATATCATGTCAAACTCTTTAACAAAAACATTGGACACGTAAAGTATAAAAGAATCGTCATCAGCATCAGCCAGTAATTCTACCAATTTGGAGTCAGTAGAGTTAAAAAAATAGATGTTTATAAATTTTAAAAAGACAAAATGGTACAGGCTTCAAATCCAATAAACTAGACTTGAGCCCGATGGAAGACGAACATGTCTGATTCGACGAAATTGATGAGTTTGCTTTCTCGAGGATAGCGGAGACCTTAGACTTAACCTAATGGACCTACTTGCACCAAAATTAAAGCATATTTGAACAACTATGGGCTTGGGCCCATTTTTGCAGACGAGTTTGGCCTCAAAATCCTATGAAACTAAATCCAAATGCTCTTAATTCTGTGGGCCCACGAAATGCAGAATCCACATCACCACCTTGTGGACTCCACCAAGCATGCCAACATGATAGAAAATTCACTCAAGCAAGGAGGAACTGTGTGGGCCTGCTTAAAGCCAAAAATGGAAAATTTTCATTGCATGTGAGTTCCCAATTTAGATTTTGTTAATGACTGACGCATGAAGATAAGGAAAGAAGAGGTGGAATCAATCCACACCAGCAAAGACGTTACCGATCTTCCTTTTATGAGTGTCGTTTAATCGGAGGATTCCTTGCAATTAAGCTGAGCAAAAGAGAACGAATTGGGGAGTTTTACAACCCGGAAACGAGACACAGAGAATTAGTGGGATAAACACGAAATAAAAGAGAAGAAGGAATAAGAAAGGAAGAACAACAAAAAAAGGATTGCGAAACCTGCATAAAACGGCAGAACCAGTGTCGACTCTGAGATTTCAGGGGCCCTAGACAAACTCTTAAAGATGGCCCTTTTTACCAATTGTGAAACATCCAAATAATATATTATAATCAATTTTTTTTTAATGAATAGTTAGTATTATTTATTTAATAGGAGAGCCCACAAAAAAGGAGTTTACAACTCATAGCCCGGACAAGGTAGTGGAATAAAAAATCAAGCCCAAACAAACAAAGGCTGAAAGACATGTCCCACAACATAGATAAGCAAGCCCACACTCTGGGCCAGGGAAATAATCCTTACAAACAATCAGTTGTAGTGGCATCCAATACCAAAGGAAAAGAAATGCCAGAAGAGTTACCAGTCAGCAGGTAATTTGGAAAATGCAAAGCGCGAGAGTTCTTGTCGCCGGTGAATTTAACCTTGCCAAAACTGAATGTGCAAAGGAGGGTTTAATCGTTCAAACGTGACAGCACTGGGTCCAAAGATTGTTGGAGAAAGTCATTTCTTCACAAAGGATAAGGTGATGAAGAGAAAAACCCATACAAAGAATAGAGAGTAGAGTGGACTATAACAAAAGAAGCAAAGGTAAATTGTTCTCCAACTGTAGTGGAGGCATAATCAAATTTATAACAAAGTACTATTTTAAATTTATTCTTCTCGGATTTTGAAATGCAAAATTACTAATTAAATTTCTATATTTAAGTTTTTTTAACATATCTTTTTTAATAGATAAGATAGCTAATCCATTGAATCTTTTTTATGATATTATAGACCTAAGATAAGATTTTATCAGTTTTAACTTTGAAAAACTTCTTTCTGCAGAGGTAATTGTAACTGGTATAGTCAACATTATCCTATAAGCAATTCATGCATTTGGAAAACAACAATTCATTCTTTTTATATAATTTTACACTTCAATTGTTTTTTTTACTTCTTTTAGTACTCTATCTTTCAAAATTTGCAATTCTAAAAATAATTCACTTCCATCAACGTCAGAAATCATGTATGTCTTAGAAAATCTTCAAGCTTATTATAAGAACTCTTCAAGCTATCATCATCTAAATAATTTAACTTTTCCAAATCAAACAAAAATCCAAAAATATCTTCATATGTTTGAAATTGTTCAAATCTAGTATTAAGTGACATAAGAGCTTGATCAATTATATGTAAGAAGTAATTAACTCTAAAAGATTTTTCAAGTGACTGTGTTATCTTGTCACTAGCATTCTCATCAAAATTTTTTTTTACGAATAATACGTTTTTCACGAAATATAAGTTCAATTTCCATTTCTCTAGTAATCTCTTTAGCATCAATCATGACATATTCAAATCCATTTTCTCTTTGAGTTTCAAAAAAAGAAATGAGTCGTTTTAAATAATTTAAAGCAACACCAATATTCATGTCTTTTGCTTGTAAAATTTTGGTAGTTTTATTAACCGCAAACAATATATTATACCAAATAACCATACCAAATAAGAATTCAAAATTTTCAATTTTAAATGTTGCTAAGTCTTCAGCATCACTTGTTATCTTAGGATCTTCACAAATGTTTGCTAAGTCAATTAAAGCATCTCTAATTTGTGGAGCTTGGAATCTAATTACTTTTACACTTTCAATATGACTTTCCCAACGTGTTTGTGATAATGGCTTAAGTGTGATACGTTTAACATAATTTTTAAAAACTGTCAACCGCTTTGTAGAAGACGAAAATACATTATATAATTTCAAAAAATGTTTTACCTTGAGAACAATAATTTATCATATCATAAAGTGCCAAGTTAAGATTATGACAACCACAAGGAGTATAGAATGCTTTAGGATTTATTTGTAGTACCTTATTTTGTACTCCTTTATTTTTTCCTTTCATATTAGAACTATTATCACATCATTGTCCTTTTATATCATCAATATTAAGTTCAAGAGTTTTTAGAACATTTATAAGTTTATTAAAAAGTCATTTTCCCGATGTATCGTCCACCTTTAAAAATCCTAAGAAAAACTCTTTTACTTTTATTGGACTTTTTGAAATATCCACACAACGTACCATGATAGACATTTGTTCTTCATGACTTATATCTGGAGTACAATCAAGGATAATCGAAAAGTATTTTGATTTTTTGATCCTTTTAATTATTGCATTTTTTACCTCACCCGCTAACAAAAGTATTAATTCATTTTAAACTTTATGATCAAGATAGTTGTAATAAATTTATTTATCTTGAATACGTCGAATGTGTTCTTACATTATAGGGACAAATTCAGCAATCATTTCAACAAAAGTTAAAAAGTTTCCATTACTTTCTTCATAAATCTTTTCATTGTCTCCACAAAAAACCAAATTATTTTTAGCAAGAACTTTTACAACGCCAATTATTCTTAATAGTACTGGTCTTCAGTGTTCCCTATCTTTATTAATTTGTTCTTGCACAGTTTTATCAATTGTTTCATTTTTTTTCAATCTTAATTTCAATTATATCCATCTTCTCATATTAGTAATATGATCATTAGGTCTATAACCAAGATTTTTTCAATCATTACTTCCTTCATCTGTCAATTGAGTTTTGATTCAATCTTGCTTAAACAGCTTACAGCAAAAACAAAATATTTTATTCAAAGCAATTAAGTAAACTAGCCATTCTCTATCTTGTTTTTCTCCATTTCATAAATTTCAAATATATTGTGTGATAGAAAAATGTCTATTGTTTGAATCTTTAGGAAAGTTAATATTAGGATCTCTTATGCGACCTCTTTTTACTAATATGTCTCTCAAATTTTGGTCAATACTTTTCTAATTATCAAGATCATAAATGTTTAAAAGAACATGTTCATTAAAATTTTCATTTTCTTCATTCTCATTCTTATTTTCATTATCACTCTCATCCATATGTTCTTCATTCATCAAGTTAATATCATTACGTTCATTTATAGTTTCTTCATTATCATTATATTCATCATTAACCAAATCTTCAATTGGACTTTTTGTTTATTCACTTTTGCTAAAATACCTATTAAGAGATCCTGTTTGAGATTCAATTAATTCTTTAACTCGTTTTTGCTTTTTTCTTTTTTTCATGTCCTGAAGAATATTTTCTAGTATACATAATGATATTGATAACCAATACAAAATTAACAGCTAGATAATAAAAATTAAAGAACAATAAAACCTGATTTAATTTGTGAATAAACAGGAATCGTCCGCCACCCCGCCCACAAGATTAATCACAGTCACAATTACATAATCAATTTCACTGCAAAATATAAACATAAAAAAATCAATTTAAATATTTAATGAGTAAGAAGAAACTGAACATTCAAAATAATTTCTAAATCTTGATAATAAAAAATTCATCAGAATATAACCTTGCTGTTTGGTAGTTTATAACACTTCAATGGGAATGGAAGGGGGTTGATTATGGGTAACTGGTTTGATGGGCTTAATGAATCTAATTTAATTAAAATAAAGGGTTTAAGGTTAAATGAATGAGTAGGCTGAGAATGACTGAATGGGTAACAATAAAATTTCATTAGTAAAGAAAAGTTGTAGAATAGATCAGTACATGAGATCTGTATTAAAAAACTTTACAACACATACATCACTCAACAAAAAATAATATAAACTCCCAACACAAAATCATAACCAACATGAGATGTTGATTTCTCAATTCCTGCCTTCCAGAAAGTCTGCCACCCCCAAAATTTGAATTTTGTTTTTTCTTTTCATTAAAAGATAACCAAATGTATTAACTAAGAGAAAATGTATAAAATAGAAATTATATGCTGATCCTCAGTCAAAATGAGAATCAATCAAAGGAAAAGAAAAACAACTTAATCAACCCCCAATATGCATCTTTCAATATTCAACATATAAAAGCTGAAACCCCCTCCTGATTATAAAGATCCCAAAAGCCCTCAGACCTCTCCATCCCTGCTTTAGACAAGAAATCAGCTATGGTGCTAGCTGACACTTGACATGTCTGAGTGAAATGGTCTAACCCCTGAACAGTAAAGAAATATCTTTAGTGATAAGGATAAGCCTATAGGGGACTTTCTTCTTACCGATGCCCAAGCAATGGCAATAATAAAGTCTTGCTCTGCCATTAGATTCCCACCTTCACTACCTCCAACATAATAGCAAGAAATCCTCATTAGAATACTTAATCCCAACAGGACTAGAGAAGAGCAATAGAACCGGACCTAAATGATTTTGAAGCGCACCACCCCCAACCCAAAAAATAAGAAGCAGGCCTTGGCTTATCCCTTTCAGCTCCATCAACCCTAAACTTAAGCTAATTTAACATTGGAGCTTCTCACTTAAACATGTCAATCATCTAATAAAGTCATCAAATATGAAATCTTTGAACTCTTTACAACCCACAAGCCAAAAGATTAGAAGCACCCAAGAAACTTACCGATTTAACGAATGTGGGAGTGATCTGCCGGTCGGGGAAGAAATGCCGGCCAAGAGTGGTCGGCCTGTCGGAGAAGAAAAGCGGGCCAAGAGACAGCACGTCAGCATAGAGAGAGGAGCGCGAAAGAAAGAGGCAGAGAACACAGCACAGAGGAGACCGAGAGAGAATGCAGTGAGTGAGCAAAGAGGCAAGAAATTAGGCTTTTTTTCTTAGGGTTTTCGGAAATGAGAAGTAAAGGCGTGGGTTTGGCGTGTTGCTGTGCGGAAGTCAAAATGAGAAGAAGTCGAAACGTGTGTCCCACAAAACGCCTGAAACGTGTGGGATTTTTACTGGGCCTATTTACTGAGTTATGGATTTGGAGGCCCTGCCTATTTGGGGGCCCTAGGCGACGGCCTAGTTGGCCTAAAGGCATGGCCGAGCCTGGGTGGAACTGATTGAGAAATAGGGGTTGAGCTGCAGAAAGAGATAAGGAAGTGTGACCGTCCAGCTAACCCAATTAAGTGGGTAATTAATTTTTAAATTATCTTATTTTCTTCGTTTACACCATAATTTTTTATAAATATACACCATATTTCAGGAATCTCAATTTTACCCTTTCATTACTTCATTCGTTTCAATTTCTATCTGCATGTACACTGTAAAAAGGGGTAAGGGTTATTCACGGACTGGGATGGAGTCAGGTGAGCGGCGGAGATCACTGCTGACTACGGTGAGAGGTGGCGAAAATGCAGGCAGCTCGGCAAGTAACGAGGCAACACTGGCAAGAGCGCAGGCTGAGTGGCTTCGTGTGAGAAATCACGAGTGACTGGGGTCCGGGGCAGTAGGAAGTCTGGACGAGCATAGAGTCAAGTCTCCACTTTGGATTTTTTTTCCTTCTATTTTAAAACAAAAGCTTATGGTGAGTTTGTCCTCCCAACCATGTCAGATCCCACTTCACTCGACAGGCATCAACATCATTTACGTCAGATTCCGGCAATGAGAAGATGAAAGCAGAAACAGTATCTGTTTGGGTACATACTCCCATTGACGAGAACTCGCTTTCATTCATTGATCGTTATTAGAACATAAACTCCATCTAATTGGTAGCTTGTCGCCGGTGCACACGCATGCTTTGACACTTGAAAGCATTTGTTTGGACCTAAATTGTGTGGAACATAAGGAGGGATGGGAAAATTTAGTCCCCATATCACCCACTGCAACTAAGTTCAAAATATTGGTTCTTTATTTGGATTATAAGTGTAGTAACATTTTAGTGTTAGCGCTTACAGGCGGAAACAAGAAAAATCGAATGGAAATAAAAACACAGTACAACACAATATTTTAACATGGTTCGGCCCACCTGGCCTACATCCATGGAGCGACAGAATATTCACTATAAATGAGAAAAAAATACATGTACAATATTAATGACTCCCTTGAGTCATGAGCCCAAACCCGAAGTCCCGAGCCCCTTGTACTCCCATGTATAAGACACATCGACGTCACCTCTCAGTTGAAGTGAATCTCTCTCATACCCAGAATAGTGAACCCAACTTCTGTGTTGTTCCCTCTACGTTTCCTGCGTCCTACGAGCAACTCTCGATATGCTTCTCAAACGCGAGCGTCTCAGATAATGGTGTGTCCCACACACACACAGATCTACACTTCTGCTTTGGCGAAAAGGCTTGCCTTTCCAGTTGCACTTCTGCTGGCTGCCACTCACAGATCTGACAACCTAGATCTGCAGCGGTATTGCATTGTTGCTTACGCCCCTCTCCGACCACCGAACTGTCCTCCAAACAGCATCAGATCTACGGCTCCTTCTTGAAGGCAACCCACTCCGGCTTCATCTTTGCCATAGTTGGTGTGATCCCCCACGCACACCAATCTACGTTGGGTAGTCTTGAATTTATAAACTTCTTGGGTGTCCCACTTTTAGCAGGAATATCATGCTTTAGAAACCTTTCATATATATGACCCACGTCCCACGCAAATCTATATTGTCAGCCACAAGCAATCCTTCAACGTGTGTGCTGTATGATTTCTTTCCAAGCATAGTTGTCAATGACCCCAATGCATATAGCATGTGTATCCATGCAAATGCATCCACACCGTCCACAATATTCCCTTGCTGAAAACATGAAATCTTGTGGAGTATTTTCAGCCCACTACATGTTGTGTATTGCCCAAATGCCAACTCTAATTTGGTCTCCATCCTATGTTGGTGAATTAAGCCATAATCCCAACAACCTCATATGATTTAGTCATTGAATCAACAACTACTTGCAGAGAATTCAATTCACTGCAGGTGACATGCTTTACCAACAACGGTTTGAATGAGACAAAAGCATTATTGCCTACTGTAACTGTGAGCTTAAGCCGAGCACCGCCTCCATCGTACAACCTTCAGTAAATAGGCCCAGTAAAAATCCCACACGTTTCAGGCGTTTTGCGGCACACGCGTTTCGACTTCCACCCTTTTCAACTTCCACTTGTTTTGACTTCCGCACAGCAACACGCCAAACCCACGCCTTTACTTCTCATTTCTGAAAACCCTAAAAAAAAAGCCTAATTTCTTACCTCTTTGCTCACTCGTTGCGTTCTCTCTCGGTCTCCTCTCTGCTGCCTCTCTCTCGGTCTCCTCTCTCCTACAGTCTTTGCCTCTCTGGCTCTTTCTCTCGCGCTTCTCTCTCTGTGCTGATGTGTTGTCTCTCGGCCCGCGTTTCTTCTCCTACAAGCCGACCACTCTCGGCAGACGTTTCTTCCCCGACCGGTGGATCACTCCCACATTCGTTAAATTGGTAAGTTCTCTTGGGCACTTCTAATCTTTTGGCTTGTGGGTTGTAAAGAGTTCAAAGATTTCATATTTGATGATTTTATTAGATGATTGACATGTTTAAGTGAGAAGCTCCAATGTTAAATCAGCTTAATTTTAGGGTTGATGGAGCTGCAAAGGATAAGCCAAGGCTTGCTTTTTATTTTTTGGGTTGGGGATGGTGGGCTTCAAAATCATTTAGGTCTGGTTCTATTGATCTTTTCTAGTCCTGTTGGGATTAAGGATTATAATGAGGATTTCTTACCATTAGGAGAACACCATCTCTGTGGTCTGTTGGAGGTAGTGAAGGTGGGAATCTAGTGGCAAAGCAAGACTTTATTATTGCCATTGCTTGGGCATCGGTAAGAAGAAAGCCCCATGTAGGCTTATCCTTATCACTAGAGATATTTCTTTACTGTTCAGGGGTTAGACCATTTCACTCGGACATGTCAAGTGTCAGTTAGCACCATAGCTGATTTCTTGTCTAAAGTAGGGATGGAGAGGTCTGAGGGCTTTTGGGATCTTTGTAAAAGGATCAAATAATCAAAATATTTTTCGATTATTCTTGATTGTACTCTAGATATAAGTCATGAAGAACAAATATCTATCATGATACCTTGTGTGGATATTTCAACAAGTCCAATAAAAGTAAAAGAATTTTTCTTAGGATTTTTAAAGGTAGACGATACATCGGAACAATGACTTTTTAATGAACTTATAGATGTTCTAAAAACTCTTGAACTTAATATTGATGATATAAGGGGACAATGATATGATAATGGTTCTAATATGAAAGAGAAAAATAAAGGAGTACAAAATAGGGTAATACAAATAAATCCTAAAGCATTCTATACTTCTTGTGGTTGTCATAGTCTTAACTTGGCACTTTGTGATATGGTAAATTCTTGTTCTCAAGGTAAAACATTTTTTGGAATTATATAACGTATATATAATGTATTTTCGTCTTCTACAAAGCGGTGGACA
This sequence comes from Chimonanthus salicifolius, assembly GCA_013350335.1. Classification (NCBI taxonomy): domain Eukaryota; kingdom Viridiplantae; phylum Streptophyta; class Magnoliopsida; order Laurales; family Calycanthaceae; genus Chimonanthus; species Chimonanthus salicifolius. Next base: position 11,003,599 of record CM023532.1, read on the forward strand.
GTTTTTAAAAATTATGTTAAACGTATCACACTTAAGCCATTATCACAAACACGTTAGGAAAGTCACATGGAAAGTGTAAAAAGCAATTAGATTCCAAGCTCCACAAATTAGAGATGCTTTAATTGATTTAGCGAACACTTATGGAGATCCTAAGACAAAGAATGATGGTGAAGACTTAGCAACATTAAAAATTAAAAATTTTGAATTCTTATTTGGCATGGTTATTTGGTATAATATATTGTTTACGGTTAATAAAACTAGCAAAATTTTACAAGCAAAAGACATGAATATTAGTGTTGCTTTAAATTCTTTAAAACGACTCATTTTTTTTTTCGAAACTCAAAGAGAAAATGAATTTGAATCTGCCATGATTGATGCTAAAGATATTGCTAGAGAAATTGAAATTGAACCTATATTTCATGAAAAACGTATTATTCGTAGAGAATAACATTTTGATGAGAAGGCTAGTGACGAGATAACATAGTCACGTGAATAATTTTTTAGAGTAAATTACTTCTTACATATAATTGATCAAGCTCTTATATCACTTAAGACTAGATTTGAACAATTTCAAACATATGAAGATACTTTTGGATTTTTGTTTGATTTGGAAAAGTTAAATTCTTTAGATGATGATAGTTTGAAGAGTTTTTGTAATAAACTTGAAGATTTTCTAAGCCATGACATGATTTTTGATATTGATGGAAGTGAATTATCTTTAGAATTGCAAATTTTGAAAAATAGAGTACCAAAAGAAGTAAAAAAAAATTGAAGTGTTAAATTATATAAAAAGAATAAATTGTTGTTTTCCAAATGCATGGATTGCTTATAGGATAATGTTGACTATATCAGTTACAGTTGCTTTTGTAGAAAGAAGTTTTTCAAAGTTTAAACTGATAAAATTTTATCTTACGTCTACAATGTCAAAAGAAAGATTGAATAGATTAGCTATTTTATTTATTGAAAAAGATATGTTAAAAAAACTTAAATATAGTAATTCAATTAGTAATTTTGCATTTCAAAATCCGAAAAGAATAAATTTAAAATAGTACTTTGTTATAAATTTGATTATGCCTCCACTGCAGTTGGAGCACAATTTACCTTTGCTTCTTTTGTTACAATCCACTCTGCTCTCTATTCTTCGTATGGGTCTTCCTCTTCATCACCTTATCCTTTGTGAGGAAATGCCTTCCTCCAGCAATCTTTGGACCCAGTGCTGTCATGTTCGAGCGATTAAACCCTCCTCTGCACATCAGTTTTGGCAAGGTTAAATTCACCGGCGACAAAAACTCTTGCGCTTTGCATTTTCCAAATTACCTGCTGACTGGTAACTCTTCTGGCATTTCTTTTCCTTTGGTATTGGATGCCACTACAACTAATTGTTTGTAGGGGTTATTTCCCTGGCCCAGGGTGTGGGCTTGCCCATCTATGTTGTGGGCCATGTCTTTCGGCCTTTGCTTGTTTGAGCTTGATTTTTTATTCCACTACCTTGCCCGGGCTATGGGTTGTAAACTCTTTTTTTTTGTAGGTTTTCCTTTTAAATGAATAATATTAACTATTCATTAAAACAAAAATGATTATGACATATTATTTGGATGTTTCCCAATTGATAAAAAGGCCCCTCTTTAAGAGTTCGCCTAGGGCCCCTGAAATCTTAGGGCCGGCACTGGACAGTTATCAACGTCATTTACGTCAGATTCTGGCAATGAGAAGATGAAAGCAGAAACAATATCTGTTTGGGTACATACTCCCATTGACGAGAGCTCGCTTTCATTCATTGATCGTTATTAGAACATAGACTCCATCTAATTGTAGCTCATCGCCGGTGCACATGCATGCTTTGACACTTGAAAGCATTTGTTTGAACCTAAATTATGTGGAGCATAAGAAGGGATGGGAAAATTTAGTCCCCATATCACCCATTGCAACTAAGTTCAAAATATTGGTTCTTTATTTGGATTATAAGTGTAGTAACATTTTACAGCCTCATATAATTTAGTCATTGAATCAACAACTGCTTGCAGAGAGTTCAGTTCACTGTAGTGACATGCTTTGCCAACAATGGTTTAAATGAGACAAGCATTATTACCTACTGTAACAGCGAGCTTAAGCCGAGCACCGCCTCCATCGCACAACCTTCCTCTCTGCCTCCAATCACCTGACCCCAGTCCGTACACAGCCCTTAGCCCTTCTCTTTGAAATAGCCATCCTTCCTTCCTACTTCTCTCACCACCGATCACAAGTCTAATCCAGTTTGACAGAAAACCTGCGGAAAGAGGAAAACGAATGAAGTAATGAAAATGGTAAAATTGGGATTTATTAAAATATGGTTACTGTTAGCAGGGAAGCAATTTCTCTACCGATTTCTACAAACAAGGTATCAAAGTTCTTTTAGTCTGAATTTTATGAACTCCGGGACTAATTTTAAGAGAAAAGAGTATAGTTTTGGGCTTCAAAAATCATATCCAAATAATTAAGAGGGAATATCATTTTTCCTTAATTTTTTTAGTACAATTTTTTAAGTACAAAACTATACAATTTTCACTTAAAATCAGTCTCAGAATTCATAAAATTCAAAGTAGATAAATTTTGATATCTTGTTTATAGAAATTGTTCGAAAACGACCTCGTTTGAAAATCACTCTCCACAACACAGTCGTGCGTCTGAACGTCTGAAAGTGTGCGTCCGAACGTCTAAATGCACGAAAATTCTTTTACCATTCATTCAGACGTTGCGGAGGAATCTTTGTTTTTTAAAAGATGGAAGGGCAAAATGATAAATTCACACCACATTTTGAAAAACAGCGCCTTCTGGCAGAAAATCACGGTGTCTAAATGGCCACCCCACAATATATTATTACATATTGTATTATCAAATGGTAATTAAGATAACATGTGATTATTGTAAGTAATTTGGGCAAGAGAAAAAGATTAAAGATGGAAAGTTTCAAATGTTGCTAGTGCAACTAATAATTTATATAATGAGAATGTTGTTGATACTTTATATGTAATTCTAAGTGATAATCATTTCAAAGACAATTGGTTTGTTGATCATAATATTTTTAATTACATATTTTCTAATAAGGATTGGTTTATCACTCATACAATATTTAATAGTGGAATAATTCTTATTGGGGACAATGAGTTCGGTAAGGATCACAAGGATTGTAGAGGTTGGAATTAAGATGTATGTGATATTCTTAAAATCCTTAAAATGTAAGACATATTTCTAATATGAAGAAATATCTCATATTTTTCAGTAGACTTAAATTGAATGATACAAGATCATTGTGAAAAGCAAATATATTAGGGTTTCAAAATGTGCTTTAATTGTGATGAAATGAAAGGAAGTTGGAACTTTATATGAACTTGCAGAAGTATAGTTACGGATGGAGAAGTGATAAATACTTTTGGTTATAAAGATCAAATATTTTTGTATGAATGCGATTAAGCTATATGAGTGAGTTGATTTTAATTCATGCTCAAAGTCCTCTGGATCACTTTCCATGAGATTACTCGTCATTGATTTATCTAGTGTGTGGATTGGGAAGTTTATTCATACTCGTAGGATTAGTCTTGCCTCAAATATAGAATCAAATAAAAACGACCTTTTCCAAATTGCCAAGTAGAGGTGGTTTGTGTGGATGTTGGTAGATCCTATTTTTAGGGGGCTTAAGATCAATGACCTCATATTATCTTGGGGGGGTTGTATAAGTTTTCAAAAAAGAAAGGTTAAACAGAGGGAGCAATGGAGTCCACCATAAGAGGGTATTATGAAATTCAATCTTGATGGAGCCTCAAGAGGGAAACCGGGACCGGTAGAGATTGGTGGCGTTCTGAGAAATCATAAGGGTGAAACATCCATAATGTTCAATGATTCAGTATGTATCAAGGAGTCAAATGAGGCGAAAATACTTAGTATTAGGAGAGCCTTAGTCATCTAAAAGGATCATGGCAAGATAACATGGTGATTGAATGGGACTCGACATGTAATGACTCGAAGTTTCAACCCCATAACTCAATGTAATGTTCCAGAATATTTTGAATAAAATTTGGAGTTTTGGACTCAAATTGGAAATTGATGGGAAAATTGGAGATTAATTAACAAGATTAGAGAAGTGATTAATAAATAAAATAAAATTAATGGTGATTAAATCAAATTAGAATTTAATTTTAAAACCATTGATGAGTTGTAATTTAATTAATTGGAATAAGTCGATGAGGTAACATGCCACATGGCAATATAAGGATGAAAGCAACATACCATGCCACCTTTAGTTTGGACCAATAAGTGCTCTCTACCTTACCACCCCACCTTTAGCTTGTACAAATAAGTGTTCTCCACCTCACCACCCCACCACCCCACTTTAGTTTGGACCAATAATTGCTCTCTACCTTACTACCTTTAGCTTTTGTTTTTCGATTAAAAAACAAAAGGAAGATAAGGTAATGGAAAAAACAAAAAGAAGAAGAGGAAAAATTAGGGCTCCATCTCTACCTATTTTCTTCCATTTTCTTCTTTTATCCTCCTCCTCCTCATTCTTCCTCTCTAAAAATTTGAAGCAAGAAAGAGAGAGAGCTGGAAATTTCTCTTCCACTTCCTCTCTTTGGTGCAAATCTCTCTTGAAAGTTTAGAACTTAGAAAAAGGAAGGGAAGACTTGAAGACTTGATTAGAGCTTGAACAAGTAGGTTCTCTAACCCTTTTTGTTATTTGATTTAGATGTTAAAATATTTCATCTCTTCATCTAAGTTCTTACATCAAAGAAACTATTGAGATAATCTAAAAAATGGAGTGTAATGAAGAGATAATGGAAAGTAGTAGGTATTTTCATAAAATAGACTTACATGAGAAGTTATACTTAAAATGCCTTGATGTTTAGATATTTTCTTTTAGAGTGTTTTTATAACTCAATTATAATATTTGAATGTATTTTATTTACTGATTTTTGTAAGAAAAAGGGTTTAAGAAAATGATATCTTATGATGAATTTGGAAAAATGATTCATGATAAAACTGTTTCTGCAAATCAGTCCAAAAAATGAACCTTTAAACATCTCAAAATGATTTTTTGTGAATTTGCAACTATTTTTTAGATCTTCTACTATGAAAGAGGCTTTTAAAAAATATTTATTCGCAATTTTCAGATATCGGGAGGTACCTGAAATAATTTTGTAAAAAACTGGACAGTTCTAAAATAGAAAACTGTTTTTACATATCAGTCTCGAAAATGAACCTATAACCATTTCAAAACGATTTTCTGGATTTTTTTGTATATTTTTCATGTATTCTACTATCAAACTGATTTCTAAAGAATATTTACTTGAGTTATTCCAATACTAAAAAGAATCCGAAATGATTTTTATAAAAACAGTGCGCAATTTGTATTTCAAAACTAGAAATGCTAGTTTTGGGCATCTTCATTAGATCTGAAATTTTATTTTCTAATAATGAGTATTTTGTTCCTAAATTATGATTCGCTAAAGAATATATCAGTAACTTTAAATAATTTTGGAGTTTTATGTATTAAGTTTAAATGGAGTATTATGGATAAAATGACCATTTTACCCTTAGTTGGGACAAAACACACATGTGAAGTCATTTAGACTCTAATGACATTCACTAAATGACCATTAAAGCTTAATTAAGACTTTCATAAATTGAATTAGAGGGTTTTTACACTATAATGACGTGAGAATTATATGTTGACACATGTGAACGAAAGAAGAGGCGAGAGTAACTCCGAGATTGCCCGATCTACTTCGTGAATCGTTTATCCTCTCCGATCACCTTAGACCAAGTAGGTTTTCCTATATTTTTGAGGCACTATGGTTGTGAATTAAATACCTTGACTATTAATATGATTTGAGTTTCTATCAAAATCATGAGATTTCGATTATGAGAATGATGTTATTACTAAATGAAGTTTTGAGACACTTTAAGTATATGATACTTTGTTTATATTTTGAAAAGATTTGAGATCATATGACCTATATGAGATGACTTAAAATATATGATGAAAGAACATTAGCATTCATTTGCATTCATGTACGTCATGCACATGATATGGGATGGGAATAGTATTTGACGAATCAAAGGGTTGAATAGTCTGGACAGACTTTGATCTCGTAGGATTTGATATGGGAATGAAAATTGACGAATCAAAGGGCTGAATAGTCCGGACAGACTTTGATGTCGTGGTTACAATTTTGGAATTTACAATTGATAAACCAAAGGGTTGAATCGTCCAGACAGACTTTAGTAATGTGAATAGTAATGATATGGAGGTAACACTCCACCGGTGATTCCGGTTAAATTGTTGGTTGTATATTATGGGGCATGAAAGAGCATACATTTTTCATAGTACCCATGACATGTTGCATCATGATAAGCATCGATACAAATTGAATATGAAATTTGGATGATAATCATTTGAGAAAGCTTGAGATTTTCTAACGTGAAATCCTTTGAGAAAGGTACCAAGCATAATTTCGAATATGAGATTTCTATCATGAAAAGAAGTATGATTTGAATATGTAATTTGATACTTTGATATAAATGAGATTTGAGAAACATATTATGTTGATAATATGCAACGTTTTAATCATGAAAATATATGTATATATTATTTTTGTATGACATACTTTAATGCATATTTCTTGGTTGAAATACCTACTGAGCGCGTTGACTAAGCCCATAAATTCCCCCCATTTAGATGTACATGCAGATTCAAGGAATGTAGGCAAGCCCGGATCACGCCGTAGTCAAGCATGAATGAGATGAATGCAAGGAGAAGCTTGGATAGCCTAGTTTATTTTGATGTTTCGGAATGTGAGAACAATGTGGTTTGTAAGAATATTCTGTTTTGGGGAATGTAATATTATATTACACTCTTAGTACTTTTAGTTTGTATTGGACTTAGAGTAATGTTGGGAATTGTGATACCCCTACAAGTCCCACATCGACTTGATAGTGATGTGGGAGGGGACTTATATGAGGGAAACCCCCACTCCCTTATGTGAGGCCTTTTGGGCCTGGCCATGTGGGCCAGGGCCCAGGAACAAAACCGTGCAGACCTGTGGAACCTAAAGTGGACAATATCACACTCGGGAAGTTGGGGTCAGGGTCGTTACAAGTGGTGTCAGAGCACAGTTCAACACTCTGACTGTGTGGACCCTCTACCTCTGTGATGTGACAGAGCCGGAGACGGCTTTGGTCTTAACGGGGGGAATTGTGATACCCCTACAAGTCCCACATCGACTTGATAGTGATGTGGGAGGGGACTTATATGAGGGAAGCCCCCACTCCTTTGTGTGAGGCCTTTTGGGCTAGGGCCCAGAAACAAAACCGTATGGGCCCGTGGAGTTCAAAGCGGACAATATAACACTCGCGAAGTCGGGGTCAGGGTCGTTACAGGAATTTCCTTACTTTTGCTTTGAGAAGTGGTTTGCTAGTCGAGCAATGTTAAAATGTTTAAATATTCTGCAGGTTGTGCTAACACGTGCAAAAAGTCATCGTGGGCTTGTATCACATATGTGCTAGGTTGGGCCAGTCGAGAGTCGGGTCTTAGGACTTGGACTTGGCTCATGTCGTGGCACTCCATCATTTTCTTTCTCTTTCTATTTTAAAAAAAAAAATTACTCTGATTTAAGCGATGGAAAAAGGATGAGGCGTCACACGGCAAATGCACTCAAATGGGCAAAAGGGTTGAGGCGCCCACCTTAGAGACTGGTTAATGTGGTTAGAGATGTTAGAGAAATGGGTAGAGGAATGGGAATATCTTTTACTAAAGTTGGGCGCTCAACTAATGGAATGGCAGATTATTTTGCCAAATTGGGAGTTGACAACTACTTCGCAGTCATTTTCTTCATTTGATTTACCCTGTGTTGTTGCTTTTAGTTTTTTCCCTTTCTTTTTGTTTGGTCTATTGCTTGTAGACCTATCTCTTTGTCTTGTACCTTTTGTTTTTTCTAACGAATTTTTGTTACTGCTAAAAAAATAGAATGAGAATACCCATATTTAAAAAAAAAAAAAACTTTAAAACTACAGTTCACTGTACCTCAAATATATGAAGTCTTTCCAAAGTGAGTGATTTTTTCAAGAGAAGCTTGTATTTTACACCTTAAAGAACAAGTATAGGGTTTAGACCAATTTTAAGAAGTGAAAAGCTATGGTTGAAAAACAAAAAATTTAAAAGGTGAATGTTTGTAAATAGACAATAATGCTAAGTAGACATAAAAGGAATTAAAAAAAAAAAAGACATTCAAAGATGAAAGGATTTATTGTCAATTAAGTACGCTATACTCTGCGCTAACACAATGGTATTAGAGAATGTTTGAACAAAAGACTTCTAAAAAGAGCTTTGAGACTGAATTCAATGGTAAAGGTGAAGGTCTAACATTTGATTTAGAGACTAAAATTTGTTTTATCTATATGTCATTAAATCTATTTCTTCGTAAAAGAAAAAGGTAAGGTACATATATCAGCTGCAATATATCATTTCTTTATATAAATAAGTGCATACACCAATCTTAATCACTTGATTTAATCCAAATGAAATAGACAGCTGAAGTAGGGCTTTCTATCAAGTGTCAACTATCAATTTTTTTAATGAAATTAAATAGACAAAGATGTCTAAATAAATTACTACAATAGTTCAGTAAAATTAGTTTATACACCAGTACTGAAATCAAAATTAAATAATGAATTCGTGGCTTAATTTATTACATTAGAGACTTTGTTTTTAAAACTAGCTTTGACAAAAATATCATTGTTTTAGTCGAGAAAAATGTGTAATTATGATCATCGATTATCCTCCAATCAAACGATATAGGAATGGTTATAAATCACATCACTTGAGAGAGATTTAATTTTAAAGTTAGATTTGCTTAGATGGGCCAATCAATCAAGTGTAGCCTTGCTTGGGAGAAATGCCTAGTTTTACCTACCTATGCCTTAGAAACAAATCTACATTGAAACAGCGAAAGCTCAACCACAATAACCCACACATGTATCTAACTATTTCGAAGCCACTCAAAAATTGAAATTCAGATCTTAGACACATTACATAAATAAATACATGGAACAATTGAGGAGGGAATTTAGGGTTATTTTTTGTGTAGTTATTCAGTATTTGTACGTAAGAAGATTTGTACATATCTCAAGAATTAGTCAAGCGTTATAAAAAATTTAACACTTTAATCATAAAAAATATTAAGTACTAAATAACCTAATGTTCTAACCCTAATGAGACCCTTGGTTTACTTTTTGGGTGATTTTTAGTTATGAATGGTCATAACATGGATTGGCCGTGGCTACAAATGTTTACTACGTTTAACAAGAGTCTAATATTTTAAAAGATTATTAGTACCTAATAAAAGACTTTTTCTTAAAGGTTTGGATGATAATTATATTGTTAAAATAGAATATTAGATCCTATGTTATGTGTCTTTTTAGAGATTTGTCGAGGTAGAGAATCAATCAAATGACTCTTTTCATAATCCAAATATCAAAAAATATATATTGATATTGTACTTTAGATGAACTCAAAATTCTTAAAAAAATTGTGTATTACACATGTACACAAGAATTAATCTATTAACTTATTAAGTTGCTGCACTCCATCTAATCAATAAAAGCCATTTATCAGTTTTTAATTGATTATTTTTATCATTCTTTCAAATCAAATAGATTTTATATTTTAATAGTTGATTTTTTTTATTATCAACATGAACTAATATAGAAAATTGACTCAAGCAAATCGGAAAATTCAAATTTGAGCACCATATCAACTAGTTAAAGTGACCATTCTTCTTGACTCTACTTCTTTAACAAATGAATTGAGTTCCAAATAAAAGTTAAAGTGCGAATGGTATTTTAGACACTTAAAGTACGAATGGTATTTTAGACAGTTCCAAATTTAAATTAAAAAGTTAATAAAAATATTGATATTTTTGATAATAAAGGAGTACGGTAGACATTCTTTCATTACTTAAACGATGATAAAGAGTAAAATAATGTGCTTGGCCCACATGAATATAGTTTAATTAGTTGCCTCCTGTCTCAGAAGGAGGAGAATTGTCGGTTCAAGCCCCCATGGCCTAATTTTGGTGTGCCCTAGGGATAGTGAATTCACCTGTGAAGGTTTTATGCTAAGTATCTTACAATTTTCCACACATAAATTCAAAAAAGAAAAAGAAAGATGTGCTTAATGTCTTTTATTAAAAACTATTGATGCTTCATCAATTTTCTTAAGATAAAAAGAGATTTATTATATTTGAATTTAAAAGAATTGCCTTTTAAATAAAAAATTAGAATGTGAAAATTAATACACCAAAATAAATTAGATTGTGAGTTGTTACTGTATTCAAGTCTGACGCGATCCAACTCAATGTCATCTCCGACGCTGAGTTCGGATGAGTGCTGGTTTAGACAGGACTCGCGTTAGACTCTGATCCTCTGCCTTCTAATCGGGTCAAATCTCAAAACCCACTCTCGTCCAAACCGACATGGCATTCAGGCATGGCATCCCTGCTTCTACTTAAGCTTTGGAAGAAGAAAGTAGAGACCCTCCAACATTTCCACAGAGAGAGAGAGAAGAAACGTATCATTTGAAGAGAAGAAACGAATCATTCCAAAAGAATTTACAGTCAACACAGAGAGAGAGAGAGAGAGAGAGAGAGAGAGAGAGAGAGAGAGAGAGAGAAGGCGATGTGTGGATGTTGGGTATGACAATGGTGGGATGAAAATGGAGAATAGAAGGAGATGAAGAAGCGTTAGAAAGACCAAAGTCCGTGAACAATTCATTATGATTCTTTAAATCCTTCTACTCTGATCTGGACCCTTGAATTCAGATCTCACTCTTTTCTCCTCCCATGGACGCTGCTTCTCGACCCGCCGTGGTCATCGACAACGGAACTGGGTACATCATTCCTCTACTTCTCTCTTATTCTCCTCATGGGTATGCCATTTTAGGCGAACTTCCTGTGCAAGTGCTTTCTGTTTTTTTTTTTTTTCATTCCTCTTTTGTTTCAATCAATTTTTAGCTGACATTCCTCGTGGAGAATAGCTTTCATAGGAAGATGGGTGGAACTGTATTTTCGTCTACAACTCTTGCCGTCTTGCGATAGTAAATTGCAAACTTTTCCCAGGCAAATATGTTTTAAGTTGGCCATTTTCCTTGAAAGGTGTTTTCTGAGTTCAAAATCAAGAAAATTTCTCATGAAAATGTTTTCTAAGTTGGCGATTTTACTATGGAACTGATTCATTCCCCCTTTTCTTTTACCCGTTTTTTTTTTCCCATTTTTATAATGTTTATACGGATGTAGGAAGTTGGGTGGATTGGATTTTGAGGTTCTTATTTATTGCTAAAATTTCCCAGCAAAATTTGTTTAAACTTCGCATTCGTGCTGGAAGATTTCTCACTTGTAAATGTCAATGATTATGCCCCATGGAAACCACTTTTCTAGGATAATGTACAGCAGACATACGTACTTGAAAGGGATGAAAATACTGACCCTGGGAATGTTGGAAACCATTTTCCTAGGAAACTTTCTATCTTCTTCAAATTACAGTGGTTTTGCAGTCATTTGATTCCGCCATGTTTGCTGTAGGAGCTGATGTTTACATCCCTCACCCCTGAATTATGATTTACTCAGAAGCCCCTGACCCCTCTTTTTTTTCGCTGCTGAACCCCCTTTTCTCATTGAAGAACTGCTTGCCAGTAACCGCAGTACAGCCATGGAGGGGTATTTGTCTCAAGAATAGGGGTTTTAAATTCCGGCCCCTTTCAGTAAATGCTGACCAATTTTGACGCAAACATTGATTTTTAAAGAACCTGAAAGCCATGCCTAGACTACGGCAATCTGGATTGTCCATTTTGGGCATCCAACTGAGTGTCTGCCATGGGGAAAGAGTCAAAGAATCTGATCAGTTGGATGGTAGTAACTGTCCGACCAATAACCTAAAAATGTAAAGCAGAATAGACTGTTGCAAATGGTTAGCCAGCAACCCGATGATTGCTACTGTGTAATGTGTTTGATTCCTGGCAGGTGCTCCATTCATGAGTAGACCCCTTCCTGATGGGTGTCTCATGTCACATAACCAATGATTGGATTTTTGTTTTGTATTTGCAAAAAAAACACTACATGTTGTTGAAGGAAAAATCATGTGGTGGATGCATTCAGTTCCGTTGGCTGTGGGGTTACATGACTTAAATTATTCGCATTGCTGTAATCCATTCTAATCATGTGTATTTCTATCTAAATTTTGACTAATGCAAGATGATGGGCCATGTTAAAATTCGTAAATTCTAGTATTGATGCTTCATAGGATATTCAGTTGCGCCTCTAGGATATTCAGTTGTGCCTTCACACCCCCCCCTCCTTCTTCCCCTCCCCGAACAAATTCATTGTTTGGTCCTTTTCTTTAAAAAAAACTATAATTTTATTAATGAAGGAACAATAAGTGCAAAGGGACAGGAGAAAACACCATGCACCTAGGTCCCCAGGCAGAGAAAAATACAAAAACAACTTGAAGCAAGAGTCATCAACAAAAATCAAGTCATTCTCCAAGCATGAAAATGATCTGTTTTAAATATGCTTCTTAATCATCCCTGCCCTTTGTGTCTATGGAAGTCTGAATTTCCATATTTCTTTCTGTCTGTTGCACTGAAAATGACTTAACTATTCAAGTTCTTCTGTGGATAAATGAGCATCCTCAGGAAGCTCTATAGGAGACTACTTTTGCTGCCTTATTTCAACAGTTCCATCTGGTAGAGTGGTTTAAAAATGGAAAACTTTATGAGGTCTCCCTTGCCAAGAATGCACCTGAAAAGGATATTCAACCTACCATTTAGATGGATGTGATGTGCACGGGACTACATGGATAGGAGTGAGGGACATTTCACCTCCATTTGATCAAACAATCCCTGCATTTGTAACTCTGACAAATCAGTGGCTTATAGGTGATGCAGCTTAAAGCCCAAAATCAGAGGGGTAGGATGATTGGTTGGGCATGAAACTTTACTTACCTGTCATCCATATAGACTGTAACACGTTCTACAAAACTATGTGGTGGTCTAGTGCCCACCTATTTCAGTTTTGGTACTGATTGTTGGTAAGAAAGTCTCTCTAGTGCAATTTTTAGTAGTCACATTGGTGACTGCTTATATACTAAGGCAGAAGTATAAAAGAATGAGAATGCTGATTCTACCAAAATTGTAATTTCAAAACATTCAGCTCATATTTTAGTATTTTATATTCCGTTTTCAGTTAATTGGAAAAGTTACAATATTTGGCATCCAACCAGAGGAGCTGAACTTTTGTTTTTAGTCATTTCCATTTGTGGTATTATAACTATGTGAGCTCAATAATCATCATGTATGGTGGGTTCTCTTACAATATATTGTGCGACACACAATGTGTCCTATAACTTGTTAGGTGAGAGAATTGGTTGTTTTAGATAATCTCCACTATTGAGTGGTCCCCTTAAATTAATATTGGTGATCTACAATTTCAACGCTAGTGTTCTAATGCATGTGGTGCCATTTTGATCTAGATGTAGTCAATGTTTGTAAAATGTCAGTTGATTTTGACGGCTTCATGGTTTAGATATTCTTTGAGCAGTTTATACCATTTCCTGCCATTGTGCTTTAGAGTTTCTTGACAATTAATGCTGTTGTTTCCATCAGCAGAATGCAGCCTTATCTTGTGGACAATTTTAATTTATTTTTGTTTCTTTTTAAGGATATGAATATATGATTTTTATTATGTCTATTCACATTGATTAGAATTGCTTTGTGTATCCATCTTATTTTCATTTGTCCTCAACTTCTTTAAATTTTCTCTGTCTACATGGTTTGGAACTTTAGATTTACTTTGAGCAGTATATACCATTTTCTGCCTTTGTGCTTTAGAGTTTCCTCACAATTCATGTTTTTGTTTCCATCAGCAGAATTCATAGTCTTATCTTGAGGATAATTTTTGTTTCTTTTTTAGGATATGAATATATGGTTTTGTATCATGTCTTTTCACATTGATTCTAAGTTGTCAATTCCATTCCGTTTTGGCTGGGACGGATGGAACGTTCTAGATCCAAATAAAAAATGGAACGGGACGGGTTCACTTTTGGTACCAGGTTCTGTGCTGGCCAGAGCAGGCCTGATCGTCTCCCCTACCCATTCCCCTCTACAGATTTCATATTTTCTAAATTTTTTAGATATGCATATAAAATCCAACCGTCCAACTAAAACAATAGACTTCATAAGCTAAATTGGGCAAAATTTGACCCTAAAATTCAATTTACAGCTACTTGATCTTAGTGGTCAAAATCATTAGGTGTCCTTGTGACTTTGACCACTAACATCAAGTGACTAGAAATTGAATTTTAGATTGAAATTTGGTCCAATTGTAGTTCATGAAGTAATTTCAACTTATATGGTTTATTTTTAATGTATGTGATGAAAATTGGAAAAAATGAAATGGACTCAATGTCCTATGCAATGTTATCAAACCCGACCCGACCCGTGGGTCAACCGTGACCCGGCTGAAACACGGGTTGGGTCATTGAAAAACCCTTCTGGATTAAAAACCCTTAAAAACCCTTTGTGACCCGCGGGTCAACCCGGTTTTTCTAATAAACCCTTGACCCTTAAAACCCTTGGTTTCTTTAAATGAAGAAAATGAAGATGAAGATGTTGGTTCTTTTGAAAATATGATTTTTGGATTTTAATTTTTGGTATTTACAATTGTATTTGTGAGAGAAAAAATATATTTTTATGAAATATAACCTTAGTTAATAATTTAATATTATTTATATTATTATATTAATAGCACGGGTTTGACCGGATTTGACTATGGGTCAACCTGTTTGAACCTAATTTAATCCACCTTTCCTCCAAGACGGGTCGCCCCACGGGCCAGATTTTAAAACATTGGTCCTATGTGTTTTGAGTTTTGACCTTGGATTTTGAATAAAATGAGAATTCATGTTTATTTCTTGGATATTTATTGAAATTTTTTTTTTCTTATTCAATTTGTATTTGATTCTTATTAAAGTAAAATTCAAACATTCTTGAATTAGTATTGATAATTACACTATTATGAATTGAGATTACAAACATGAGTAGTTATTTAATAATAACTTATGTTTTTATTTATGTAGATTAGTGTAAAATGGTGAAAATAATTAATTTCAATATATTTATTGGCTTGTAGTATTGTCTTCATATTTTATTATATTTTTTATTTAACTTTTTTATGCTGTGTTTTCCGAAACGGAACAACACCGAAATAGCTACTATGCCAGAATGTTCCACTGCAACGGGTTCTGGAACGGATTTGACAACTATGCATTACTTAGAATTGCTTTGTGTATCCTTTTTATTTTCATTTTTCCTCAATTTCTTCAAATTTTTTTTCTAACCCTATTGGAGGTTGTTAATTATAGGTATACCAAGATGGGATTTGCCGGCAATGTCGAGCCTTGCTTCATTATCCCGACTGTTGTGGCTGTTAATGAGTCCTTTCTAAATCAGTCAAGGGGTTCTGGTAAGGGAAATTGGTTGGCACAGCATAGTGCTGGTGTTATGGCTGATCTTGATTTCTTTATTGGAGAGGAGGCTCTCTTGCGTTCTCGCTCAAGCAGCACTTATAGTCTCAGCTATCCTATTCATCATGGTCAGGTATGGCTTACATGTCAAGGGATGCTTTTGCTCTTCTTGGATATTTTGTGAAGCTTAGAGTGCCTTTATACAGGTCGAGAATTGGGATGCAATGGAGAGATTTTGGCAGCAGTGCATATTCAATTACATGAGATGTGACCCTGAGGACCATTATTTCCTTTTGACTGAGAGCCCACTCACTGCTCCTGAAAGTCGTGAATACACTGGAGAAATAATGTTTGAGACATTTAACGTTCCTGGACTTTATATAGCAGTGCAGCCTGTCCTTGCCCTTGCTGCTGGATATACAACTTCTAAGGTTGGTGATCTGTAACTTTTGGTTTTCTCTCTTTTCCAAACTTTTCTTTCTTATGTTTTCAATCTATTAATTAAATCCTCCCCCCCCCCCCTCTTCATTTTTAAGAGTTATCTGTAAATTTTTAAATAGGGTAATTGGTGATTTTAAGTGATTTAATTGATTGAGTGCTAAAACATAATTATGTTACTTAAACCATCACTTAATAGATGCTTTTTCGGATTCACTTAATAAATAGACCATGTTTCGGCCCAGTATTGGTTGATATGGATTGATGCACATAGTGGTTCCTAGGTGTGGCTTGGTGGCGAAGTATCAGAAATTGACCTGAGTTTAAACAATCCAATTGATTGATCGTGGGCATAGTTGTTGCAATTACTAATTAGGTGGTGATTTTTTTCGGCTGCCTATCTCTGATATTTTGTGAACTGAAGCTAAAAAAAGAAAAAAGAGAGAGATCAATGTTGTGCATGATGTTTCCCTAGATCTTTGTCCTTGTAGGGCCAATCTGTTCATTGATTCCTTTTGCTGAAGTGGGTCCCAACAGGATGATATCGACATTTTGGGATTCATTCTTCTGTCTGTTGACATCTTTTCTCATCTTTCAGTAAATATTTTCTGTTATCATTGAAAATGATGATCTGACAATTTCATGAATTGTGTAAACGTTAAACATGATGCAATTGTGGTGTGTTAATAAGTTATTTAAAGTATAATTCGTTGTTGATGTTTGTTAAATGCCATATAACAATAACAAAACCAATAATGATAATGATGATTATTACGATTATTACTACTGAGTGATAACAAAGATTTTTATTGAAAAGACCAGAACATAAAGGACAAAGGCCCAGTAAGGAGCTGCCTTAAATGTATAAAACAGTCTCGACTACCAAAAGATACAACAAAGAAGTCAAACTTAGTAAACATAAAGATTAAGGCCTTCCAGTTATTTTCAAGCTAAGAAACATCAAAATCAATAAATGAATCAACCACCAAAGCGCATTGAATGATATCTTGTGAGTTGCAGCTTCCATGGGTGATACTTTAGCTTCAAAAATTCTTCTATTCATCGTCATCATCATCAACATTACTATTGCTACTAGTATTTTGCCATGGTGGCTTTGGATTGATGGTTATTCATAGTCACTACTACTACTACTACTATTTTTCCATACTGGCTTTGGATTTGATTGTTATTTATAGTCATTGCTTCTTGGCTGTACTTCCCCTTCAGTGTGAAATGACAGGGGTTGTAGTAGATGTAGGAGATGGAGCTACACATGTTGTACCAGTTGCAGATGGCTATGTTATTGGAAGCAGCATCAAGTCTATTCCTATTGCTGGGAAGGATGTTACACTTTTTATCCAGCAACTCTTGCGGGTATGTGTGCCTTGGCTTGTTGTCACTAATGCTTTCAGTAGTGAGCAACCAGTTATCAATGGACTTGTTTTATACAATGATCATGATTGATGCAGTTAAGAAGATACAATTTGGAGAACTGCATTTTCTTTTAGAATTTCTTAGCTATTCATTCTAATTCTTTGTCTTTTTGTGTTAAGTCTTCTTCACGTACAAAAACTTCCTATTCTTAATAATTGCCAATGTACCTTTTGGGTCCCGAAAATGAACTGATGTAATATCTCGAGAAAAAAGTCCCACATTGCTAGTTGCGTTAGAAAGTGCAATTATCTTCAGATTTACTGGAATAGTCAAAATACTTAGATCTTTTTCCTTGCTTCAAGCATAGATCACTTTCGTGTTCTAAATTTGATGGGAAGACCAAATGCAGTAATTTTTAGAAAAAGAAGAATAAATGCGGTAAATTATTTTTACCTTTCTTTTCTACATGTAAAATGCCATAACCAGTGCGTTTCTCTTGATACCATTACTAATGCTAAAGGTGGATAATCTAGGAACTCCTGGAAATTTTCAAGCATGGGACTGTTTTTTTTTTTTTTTTGGAACAGGATTGTGTTGTTTATATCAAAGAGGAAATAATTGTTTTAAGTTAAGTATCTTTATGTGATGACTTTTATTGATCTAGAAAAGGCCTATGATAGAGTACCAAGGAAGTTAATTTGGAGAACCTTGATAAATAAATACATCCCCAACGACGATGTTGAGATTATTAAGATATGTATGATGGTGCAACCACTAACGTTAGAACTGTTTGTGGTTAGACTACGGAGTTCCCTGTTAGAGTAGGACTCCATCAAAGTTCCGCTTTATGCCCATACTTGTTTGCACTAGTCATGGACAACTTAATGCCACGAATCCAAGATGAAATGCCATGGTGTATGTATTATGCGGATGATATAGTATTAATTAGTGAGAAAATAACAACAATTCAACGATAGGCTAGATTTGTGGAGGAGAACGTTGAAGTCAAATGGTCTGAAAATTACTAGAATTAAAACATAATACATGGAATGTAATTTTAGTGGGTTCGACGATATTGAGAGTTACTCGGTGAAGATATGAAATGCTAAGTTGCACACTGTGATAAGTTTAGATGCTTGGGCTCTATGGTAGAATCTCAAGAAGGTTCTGACTTAGATATAACGAATAGGATGGGAGTGGGGTGGGTAAAATGCAGACAAGTTAGTGGGGTTTTATGCAATAAAAGAGTCTCCTTTCGCCTAAACGAATGATTTTTAAAATAGTTATTAGATCTAATATGCTTTATGGAGAAAAGTGTTGGGACATGAAAAATAGACAAATAAACAAAGTTAGGTGCTACCACTTTAGAAGTGTCAACCCAAGCGTAGGTAGCGAAGTAGTAAAGTAGTCGGTGAGACCGAGGTCGAATCCACAGGGACTGAAGGTATTAAGAACACTGATTAAAGCGATAAAAGTAAAATTCAGTTTCCACACAGAGTATGGAGCATAAATATGGTGATGAATGAAAAACAACAGATTTTTTTTTTGAGTGGTAAAGAAGAAATTTCATTAATAAAAAGACAGATACAGACAAAGAAGCAAAACAAGACAGAAGGCCTAAGAAGATTAGGCCCAAGAACAAACAACTAAAACAAAGCAACTAGATAAGAATAATTCCACATCAGAACAATTATCTTCCCGATAAATAAAAGACGCCCAAAATCGACCTTTCAACTCCATTTTTAGCAAAAAAGTCCTCTACGCCATTCGCATCTTGACTGATAAGTGTGATGGAACCCTTCAGGGCCGCGGTTAGCCCCTTCATCTCCCTTACAAGTTTGATTAGCCTCTTTGGAGGATGCTTCATACCCCTAGTCCATTTGATAGCGTTGGAAGAGTCCCTTTCAATTTCTAATTTAACTCCTCCCTAAATTCACTCCTAAGGTCAAGACTTTTCGAATACTAAGAAATTCCGCTTCATTAGATTCCTTGATCCCCACAACTTCTATAAACACAACACGAGTAGAACCCACATGATCTTTAAGAACACCTCCAATTCCTGCCGGACCAGGTTTCCCCCTAGAAGCCCCATCCACATTAACCTTAAGAGTCCCCCGCGCCGGGTGGGGTGGGGGGTGGGGGGGGGGTGGGGGGTGGCTGGCTATGGACCATTCAACCTGCTTCTTCCTTTTTTGCCGAGGAGTGGACTTCATACAGCCCACCTAAGATTGACACAGATCCCTGGCCCTCAAATCTTTGAATTCCTTATTAGAACACAACCACGTACATAATCTCCATTTTACTTTTTGAAAAAGGTCAGTAACTTCTGTTGATTGCCCCTCAAAGATCTTAGAGTTCCTATCCTCTCAGATAGTCCACAAAACAACCGCCAGAATCGAAACCCATGCAAACTTCCTCCTGTTCCTAAAATGGTGGATATACCACGACTCCTTCAAGCTCTCCCAAGATCCAGAGCAAACCCAGGACACTCCCATAAGATTCATAAAACAACAATAAAAAGCTACTAAGGTTTTGGGGATCCATTTAATAATTTATAGAGTTATTTTTCATCAACTTATCTCAGTTTGCTCCTAATAATGATTTTATCGAACCGGAAGATTTGGCGATTAGCTCAATGATAACTTTCATAATTTTTTTTGAATAATTGACATTTAAAATCTATTAAGCACATATCACATGTAATAGGGATTTTCCAAGCATCCAATGCATTTGGAAATCACAATAGATCAAGCAAAATATATAGACATGTGATAATCATCGAAATTTATCACGCAAATCACAATGATTTTCCAAGTACCCAACGTATCCACAAATCACACTGAATCCAGAAGATAAATATTTTTCAAGCATTCAATGTATCCACAAATCACAATGAGTCAAGCAAAATACAAAGATTTGTGATAAAAAAAATGAGATGGAATTAAACACTGCAATTAATCAAACTCACATTAATACTCAGTTGTTGAATAAAAATAAACCCATAAATGATTAAATTTCACCCATATCCTTAATTGGAAATTAGCAGAACAACATCACAATAAATGGCAACAAATCAATTAATTAAACATACGAATGTAACTAAACAATGCTTAAGACAAATTAAAATTAAAAGATCACACAACTAAATAAAACATAAAATGCCCATGTTAATTTAAACATGTAATGAAAAGTTAAGATAGTCCTGAAAAGTAAATTAAACCATGGGAGGGAATACTTAAAAGAAAATGAATCCTAGAAGAAAGTAAACCAAACTCTGTAGCTGAGATGAATCAGAGAAGAAATGAGAGGAAGAAAATTCGATGTTGGGTGTTGTTGTCCGTGCACAGTGCCATGCACTGTGTTACAGTGGCTTGCTCTGCTCAAAATGCTGTCCTCTCACATGCTTCGGCCAGTGTCACTGCTGGCTGGCTGCTCCGCTTCAGCTCTCTGGTTTCTGTTTCACTCACTCCCCTTGCTTCTTGCTTATCTCGAACTGATGCTCCTGGCTCTGCTTGCAATGGCATCCGCTCTCTCTCAAAACCCAAGTTCAAGCCGATTCAGCCTGGGTGTCTGAATCAGCACTCAAGATTGAAAATGAGAGGATAAGCAATGCCTCCTTCACTCCTTGCTGCTGCAACTCTGCCCAGGATCTGTCCCTGTGCTGCCCCTGCTTCTGCTGCTCTCTCCTTCTACACTGGAAATGCCGCGTGTCATGCAGCTCAGGTATGCTGGTCGTCTCTGCAACACTCTATTGCTGCTCGCTTGCCTGAGAGCTCCTCGGCTGCTTATCGCCATTACTCACAGATCTGCTCTCTTGATCGATTGACCTCCCCAAGAGCTCTCAGATTTCCCTGATCTGCAAACAAAAGCAGAACGGAAAGAGAAAATAGAAAAAGAAAAGAAAGAAGAGGAGGGTGCTTACAGTCGTTTGTCCCACCCCCAAAGGGAGAGATGCCCCAAAACTCCTTTGTCTGGTCATTTTTGTAGTAGAAAAACCCATCCAAGCCAGCAATGGCTCCTTGCTGATCTGTTTCCAACGGCTACACAGCTCATTTTTCCAAACACTGCTACCTTCCATTTTGATGCTTCCTGTCTTCACATTTTTCTTCTCTCTCCTTCTCATGCATCTCACAAATCAAAGCTCATAGCCCAGGCCGAGAACAACTCAGGACTCCCCAACCTTTCCAAAGAAAAAAAACAAATCAGGACTCCCCGACGACTCTCTCTTTTGTAGTTGGAATCCTGCAGTATTTCTTTCTATTTTCTTGCAATTCTTCCCTCATCTCCTTTCCTCTCTCCTATCCTTTCTCATGCATTGGTTTTCTATCAGCCGAGAATGAACAAAATCACAACTCATATTGCAAGATCTGAGTTGTCACCCAAGGGCTCTCATTTCCTTGTAGCTCGATTTTTGACTTGGCATGGCTCAACTTTTGACTCAGCTAGACTCGAGTTTTATTAAATTGGTTGGATTTGATTTCTGAAACACAAATACACGTAATAAGTCATATTAAATAAAATTCAATTATTTATGTGTAAAAGTAGAATTTAAATGCAAAAATGAATGCGATAATGCTCCATTAAATTAGATATAAATGCATTTTTAGGCATTTATTATTAGGACAGAGGAGATGCGTATGCTATGATATATGTGTGGTTTAACTCTAAATGATAGAATTTAAGACGAATACATTAGAGATAGATTAAAGATAACTCCGATAGATGACAAATTGAGAGAAACTCGTTTGAAATGGTTTGGTCATGTTAGTAGAAGACCAAGTACAACTCCAGTGCATAAAGTTGAGAGTATGGGTGAAACTTGGGTTGGGTTTTGACCTGACCCGAATTTTTTGCAGCTGGGTTAGAAAATTTTCAAATTTGGGTCGGGTTAAAGAAAAAAAATCCTACAAGTGATTCAGGTCAGATTGGGTTGGAAAATTTAAAATTCAACCCGACCTGACCCGCTTTCATAACTTAAGTATAAAATAAAAAGCAAACCCTAAAATCATAACTTAGGTGTCGTTGGTGGGTTCCACGCCCCCCCACCACCCCCCCACCACCACCACCACCACCACCACCACAACACACACTGTTGTGTGCCAGCTGCTTGAGCAGCGTCGTGTGCAGTCTCGCCATCTGCAACGCCCAATGGAAAACAGCATGTTCTCTCTCCCTTTCTTGCGGATCTCAACATGTTCTCTATTTCTTCTTCACCATCTCTCTCTCTCTCTCTCTCTCTCTCTCTCTCTCTCTCTCTCAAACAAGTTCGGCTGATCTCGAGTCTCGAGGTTGGGTCGGGTTGGGTTCCCAAATTCAGGTTACCAATTAAGTTGGGCTGATCTCGAGTCTCGAGGTTGGGTCGGGTTGGGTTCCCAAATTCAGGTTACCAATTCGGGTCAGGTTGGGTCGGGTTCAACCAATTTTGGGATGGGTTAGGGTTGAGTTTATCAAAACCTGGTCCGACCCGCCTGAGTTTCAGCCCTAGTTGAGAGGCTACAGATCGAAGGCACTAGGAGGAGATGTGACCTTTGAAAACATGTAGGGAAAAGATAAAAAGGACATGTTAGGCTGTGGAGTGACTGCTAACAAGGTTTATGATAGGGTCAATTGGAGGACTCGTAAAGCCGACCCCAGATAGATGGGATACTGGCTGATGATGATGACAAGGCAGTATGGATTTGACTTTATATTCCTCCCTCCGTCAGTTACTTAAAACTTAAAAAAATGCTTCACTTTTAAATTAAACCAAATATTGACTACAGCTATGTTTCAGCCAAGGAAGACTATTTCCAAGTTTGTGCCTTTCTTCTTAATACCAAAATATTCTTACTTTCAGCTCCATGCTGAATGTTTTAGTATTTGGGGAATAGTCATCTTGCAATATTTTCATGAGGATGCTTAGATATCCACAAAGTTATAATTCCATTTTTTTTTTTTCACAATTTTGTGAAGTTTTCAATATTGAATTTGTATAGGTGGTGGGTTAAGAATACATTTGGCTTTCATCCATCCATTTATTTATTTATTCACATGGGAAATCAGCAACATAATAGGATGTTTTGCTTCTGAATAGTTGAACTTGTAAATTTGTGTAATGTGTTACAGTTTTGTCAATTCAAGGGTCTCTCTCTCTCTCTCTACTTGTAAATTTGCGTAATGGATTTTCTTGTTTATGTTGCTTTATTTTAACATTATTTTTTCATTTAGGAAAGAGGAGAACACATACCACCTGAGGATTCTTTTGAAGTAGCTCGAAAAGTGAAAGAAATGTATTGCTACACTTGTTCAGATATTGTTAAGGTAAAATTTGATCACCCAACTCATTAATTGGTTTGAGTGGAAATGTTCTTTTTCTGCTAGAAGGATAAAAAAATATACTTTAGTTTCATGCATAATTGTCAGATTCATTCATTCTGGCTGGAGCTTCTGGATTTTTCTGCAAGAAAAAAAAAATTTGTTTCTCATTTTGGCCTGATTCTGCCTCAGCCAACTTGTTCTTGGATGAAGGCTGTTTCACTTGGAACAAAACAGTTGCACACACACATCTATCTCTTGCTCATGTAAATGTTTTTTTTTTTCTCATGTTTTTATTTTCACTAAATACTAAAAAAGGGACCAGGATTCCTTTCTGATTGTGCTCAGGCCAAATGGGAAATGAAACTTGTTGAGGATTCATTCCATTGATATTATTACCAGTAAAGGATCAGGTCTTTCTGGTTAGAATGAAATGGATTTGACAATATGGTTTCATGGTTCTTGGGTCCTGTGGTGTCCATGCAATTTGAAGTTCCTCGTTATTCCCTCATGAATCATGACAGAACCATTTGTATATTGCCTTGTTCCCTTGGAAGTCTAAAATGTTTATTTAAACAATTTATAGCTGATATTCCTTTTTGATATGCTTTATTGGTATAAAATATCTTTTATTAGAAAGTATTGTAATCGACAGAAACTAATTCTGGTTGGACTAGTCTTTTATTACGCTTAACCATTTAGTTTGTGAGAAAGCATGCATCTTATTGTTTAATCAGTTTGAAATCTTCTACGATTTTTTTTTATAACATACCGTTGTGGAGTTTCTCGGGTTTCATTTTCGGGCCCTCTTTCCTTTTGCTCAACCATTGATGTAGAGTTGCATGCTCTTTGGAGAGGGGTTATTAGGGCTGTCGAGAAATCATGCGGGTCGGGTTGAGACTTTCGGGCCAGCGGGTCAGGTCGGGTTGAGAAGATAAAAACCTGCATGAAATTCGGGTCGGGCCGGGTTGAGGATTTTACAAGTTAACCCGACCCGACCCGATCTGACCCGATCCAACCCGACCTAACCCGGCTAAAATTAGGCTAAAATCAGTTTATAATGCGGGTCGGGTCAGAATTCGGGTTGGGTCGGGTTGGGTTCTAGAGTTCGGGTCGGGTCGGGTTCCATATATATCAATTCGGGTCGGGTTGGGTTTTAAGAGACCCGGCCCGCCCGACCTGAGTTGCAGCCCTAGGGGTTATGGTGATGGAGGAATTAGGTGCTTCTGGATTTTGGAAGGCGATTCCAAGGTCATTCTGGGATGGGCTTCAGGTGTTAGCTTCCCTTGGAAAGTTTTGGATAAAGTGGGCAGGATTTGGCACGCTATTTATGCAAATGATTTCTCTGTGTTTATGGGTTCCTAGAGTGGCTACTCAGTAGTGGATAATTTGGCTAGAAAGGGGTTTATTTTTATTGAATAAAATTGTTTCCTTTCAAAATAAAAAATAAAACATTCTATAACATCGATGGTTTTGAATTTGGCAAGGCATCTTTATTAACATTGTTTTAGTTGTCCACCACAATGAGAAGCTCCAAGAAAATGGTGGAAACATTATGCAATCTGAAAGACACTTCTGCCTCAGTAGCATCCATCTCTTTCAAATTTTCAGTTTATTTACTTAAAAATTATCCATGGTTGTTTCTTGCATTTCGACATGGTCTTCACATTTTACCATAAGTCGTTTCAAAATTGCCATTTTTGCCCTATCTTATCAATATTATTTCCATTTAAAAATTTCTGTTTTAATTTTACTGAATCTGTATCAAACTTCTGGTTGCCTTTATGGGGTAAATGATTTATGAATTATGATTGTTGTCAATGACTTGACAGTCGGGACAATGGGAGCATAAATCCTGCTGACTAAAATGGCATTTTTCATATGCACATCATCATCGTTGTTATTATTCATCCTAGCCATTTTCCCATCTATCTAGGTCGGGTTTTTTTAGATTTAATTTTCATTTCATGCTATAAAGAATCACGTCCTCTGTCACTCCATACTCTAGCATGTCATAACTGGATGATCCAAGTGCTTCTCTCCCTCCCCCTTCCTTTTTTGGGGCTGTTTCTGGTCATCTATGCCATGTCCAAACCACTTAATCATCATCACTCATCTTCTCATCTATGTGAATCACCCTTCAAATTCCTCTAATGGAGTCATTTCTAATTCCATCTTTTCGTGTTTACTCCACTCTTTCTTGCCCCGTGCATCTTTGTTTCCATTATATGCTTATTTTTGTTTTTGTTTTTCCCTCTCACTGCCCACCATTGGGCTCCTTATAGCATTACCATTTAAATAGGCAGCTTGTAAAAGGAAATAGTGTGTAACAAAAGAAAAATATTGATATAAGAGGTGGGGGATCAAATTACAACTCTGTCAAATGAGGATCGAAAAAGTATCTCTCTTTATGGCCCAAACTCGGTGCCAAAACCTGCATATTTTATTAATCGTTGATGCAATCAGGCTTTGTATCTACTGTTCTATTGCTTTTCTAGTAAACAGGGAACTGTCTTCATCCAGCACATAAAGTGATGTAAAAATCATGTGAAAATATTATATACATATCTAGGGGAAGGATTCACCCCCCACTCCCCTCCCTTTTTTGGGTCTGTTTCTGGTCATCTATGCCATGTCCTGACCGCCTTAATCATCACCCCTCATCTTCTCATCTATATGAATTGCCCTCAAATTCCTCTAATGCAGTCATTTCCAATTCTATCTTTTCATGTTACTCCACTCTTTCTTGCCATGTGCATCTTTGTTTCCATCATATGCTTATTTCTGTTTCTCTTTTTCCCTCTCACTGCCCACCATTGGGCTCCTTATAGCATTACCAGTTAAATAGGCTGCTTATAAAAGGAAATAGTGCAGCAACAAAAGAAAAATATTGATATAAGAAGCAGGAGATCAAATTACACCCCTGCCAAATGAGGATAGAAAAAGTATCTCTCCTTATGGCCCAAACTCTGTCCAAAACCTGCGTAGTTTTATTAATTGTTGATGCTATCAGGCTTTGTATCTACTGTTCTACTATTTGTCTGGTAAACAGGGAACTGTCTTCATCCAGCACATAAAAAAATCGTGTGAAAATATTTGATCTTTGGCCATATGATGCTTGGTTTTCCTAAAAATATCATATACATATAGGGAGGGATTCACCCATCTTTGTTTGCAAGCAGTCCTCTTTATATCATATCTTGCGTGAATTTGCAAACTTGCATTTTTACACCATCTGAATCATAAGTATGATGTTAGTTTGTGGGGTCCATCTATGATGCATGTGGCAAAATGATGCAATCCCTCTTTGGATGTGAACCCTCCATTTTTTACTCTAATCGGAGTATAATTGAATTGAGTACTTTTGTGCTATTTTGGGTTTATACGCCATATACTTTCAGCTGTGAAATCACAATCCATTTGTCAAATCGGCAAGGCCAGTCCTAAATTCCTACTTTGCTATAAAAACTTAAGATTAGTTTCTCTCTCTCTCTCTCTCTCTCTCTCTCTCATCCCTTGGACCACCCATTTTGATTACTTTCACCTCCTTGTTGATCTTTCAGGCTTTAAAATCCATTGTTCGAACCATCCAACTAGCCAATTTTTGAAAACCACTTCTTCATGTAGTAGTCGAAGGTGCGCCTTGGATATATTTGAGCTCCATACCCATTTAACACCTTGCCTACCTTACTAGCTCAAAGAAGTGCTCACCTTAATTATGTTTTTTTTAAGATTTTTTTATAATATACCTTTTTTTAGTTTGTTACATAAAAATAATTAGATATTCTAGTTGATATGAATTCTTACTTAGTAATTCTTAATTAGATACTCCAAATAGGTATATGATATACTTGCCTCCGTATATGATAAATATCTTTTTAATATGTTTAGGAGTCCCAATTGAACATGCATTTTGGTGTTTTAGATAAGAAAATTGTATTTTTTTTTTTATGACCGAAGGTGTCCAGTCGTCTCACCCAACTAATCCTTCGGGGCATTAGAAAACCTCCCAATCCGCACACACTGGGTAAAGCTATGGAGAGTGCCCCCTTGGAGTTGAGCGTGAATTGAACACAAGACCCCTGCTTCCTGAGGTGGATTCTTGGCCGTCAAGCTAAGCCCTCGGGGTTTAAGTAAACTGTATTTTGTTAATATTGACATGATAAAGACACAATTCAATGAATGACTACATAATATAACTTTTTGCCTGAACCTAGGTGTGCACTTTTTGCCTTGTAGCTTATTTCGTGTTTGGAACAGTGCAATCTTGCAATATCTTGTGAGATTGGAGATTCTACCTGATTGAAATATTCACATGAGATCAACATGTTTGGGAAAGACAGGAAAAGGCCAGGATCTCTCAAAATAACAAGTTTCAGACTAAGGGGGGATTCTCCTAGCTCATAATCTTGTATTTCTATGGTTACACGAGAGCACTTAACTCTCCAATTCCTTCCTCCTATCTCTGTATACCCTCTCTCTAAAATTGTTTTTCTCTCTCATCTCGTCTCTCCGCTCTGAAACCCCTCTCTCACCCATCTCTCTTTGCACTCAACTCCTCATTTTGAAAAACCTCTCTCTCTCTCTCTCTCTCCCTCTCTCTCCCTCTCTGAGTCGGAGATGATTATTATTGCAGACCGTGAAGGCACCGTGCACTGTAAAAATTGGTGGAGAAGAAAAGGGTGTGGTGTGCCACTATTAAATCCTAACCATAAATGAGTTGACTTGGATTACCTTGTGCTATGGCATCTGAACCATTCATCCATATGATCCTACTCTAGATGAGTCATACTCCTAAAATAATTTTCATTGATTCAATTTGTAATGGAATAATTCTATAATGAACGGTATAGAAAAGAGATAAATTTGAATCCACTTCAGAACAAGACAGGTGGTATTTATTGACAATGGGTTGAATTTGAACATATCTTCAATTGTTTTTTTTTTAATTTCTATTTTAATGATTGTGGTTTAAATTTATATGTTTACTTCTATGTTTTCTTTTTATTTTTATTTTTTTGAATTTCTGTGTTAATATAGATGGTTATGGGTCAATTTGGATATTTATTACAATTTCTTCAATTTTTATTTAGATTAATGTGGGTTGAGTTTGGATGTATCATTATATACAAACAGTCTAATGTTATCTAAGTAAATTTGAATTTAATTAAAATTTAATACTAGTAAAACTTGAATTTAATCTATATATTAAAATTTTTGTTGGTTGGTGTTTTCAATTAATTTCAATTTCTTAAAGGTTAACAATTATAAAATTTGAATTTAATTTTCATTAAAATATTTTCAATGGTTGTCTATTGAACTTAAATGTTTAGACATCAGTTTTCTGAAAAATAAAAACAACTCACAAGTTATTGAACACCAAAATTTCAATCTAACATAATCTTTAGCAACTACCAAACACTAGGATTTTAATTTGTCAAAATTTCTGGACAGTTGTCAAACAGCAAGGTTCTGTTCTGACAGATTTTTATCCGCAAGATTTAATCTTACAGGATTTAAATTTGACACACTCAGAATCTTACAGTTGCCAAACACACCCTTAAGGCTCTAGAATCCATTGTCACTCAGTGGCATGTTGCACCCTGACTAATATGCTTGTTCAGGCGTAGTCCTTTCCATCTAACCAATGATTACAAGGGGGCTCCAAATAGTAGTTTGTGAGTGAGGTTCTGAACAACCCTGCATGTGTATGAACGTCCTTGCGTGTCCGTAGATAATTCTTTTGTGGAACATCTGCACATGACATATATTTGGATCACTTTGTGGGGCTAAACCTGAGGCCTCTTTCACCTAAGGCTAGGGTACAGTTGGAAAAGTCTAGGAATTTAAGTTTTGACTGTGGATGCTTCGAAAATTGGCCGATTAAACCGTCAAGGCCCCATAGGTCAGTGGGAAAATGCTATAAACAGAAATGGGTTTAGATCCAACAGTCAATGTTACTTTCAAGATTGGATATATCTAACTCATGGGTATTAATGGCTGGTGATGGTAGAACCTCAGGCACTAGAGGTTTGTCTACTTATACTTTTACATGCTAGTTTCCACAGTAGAATATTGTGTGTGTGGGTGAGCTTGCATATGTTTGTGTGTACATGTGTGTGCATGCATGTGAGCACTCACACCTTTTGCATTTGTGCGTGGGAGGTGGGTGCTTCATTCTTGCATATTGTGACTGTATCACTGCAATTTGCTAATATTATTCTTTCTGTGAATCTTAGGAGTTTGGTAAGCATGACCGAGAACCATCAAAGTACATCAAGCGATGGACTGGTATTAAGCCAAAAACTGGGGCTCCATACTCTAGTGATATTGGCTATGAACGCTTTCTTGGCCCTGAGGTGCTGTTAATTGTATTCTTTTGTATCAGATAAAGAAATTTATTTATTGTTTAGACTCATAGGTTTAGCTTCTCTCACACCCCTCTCTGAGTTCAAGGTGTTGCTGTCAATTGGACATTTATGTCTATTATCAGATTATTACCCTACTGTAAGATGCCACTTTGCTTTATCATTAAAAGATCTGACTTGAGGTACTGAGATTCTTGCAAAATTTTGAATATAGTGAACGGTATGTTTGTCAGTTTTTCTCCTTTTCTCCCCTTAAATATATTCTCTAGGATTATTCAGGCAAAAGTTTTATAGAACTTTCATAGTTTGAAAATTATGATTAAAGATACAAATAGCGGCATGAATATTGACTGTTCGATTATTCGAAATAAATATTTTATGATTATATGAGCATAAATAATATGTTCTGTTGTTATGTGTTGATAACAGTATTATGAAACTGATGTCGTGCAATGAGACGTTAGGATTTTGACTCTCTCTTTGTGTGTGTGCGCCCTCGCACGCTTGGATGCATGTGTATTGCTTCTCTCCTTTTCTTATCCGAGTAATAATCTTGAGACAAAGAAGCTTTTTGATGCTCTTGTGACTAAGAATCTCACTTAAAAAATGCAATGATCATGATAGCATTGGGCAGCAGAACCAGTGATGGTCATCTTTTCTTACTTAATTAAATGAACATGACCTAATAGTCACAGTTGGCGGTTTACATTGCCAATAGATCGATCTCATTGTGCTGGGCTTAGCTTCTGAACAACTAGGACTGCATGTTTCTATATTCAATTCCTTGTAGTAGTTGGAAATAAAGGTGCTGCTTGAGCCTTATACCTGGTTTTAAGTTTCAGTACTAACAGTTGGTTTTGGAGGCTTTGATGTGAGGCCACTGATTTGTAATGTCACAATCTTCATGTCCAAAATGCAGAGACAGGATTCCGACTCCAAACCAGCTTAATGTAGTTCATTATGCCAAACTTTCTGATTTATCCCTAAGGATGTCTTCTTTTAATATACAAGTCTTCCATTTCCGGTTACTGTTGTGTAGGCTATTGATGATCTGTTGCTCAATAGCCCATAATGATTTAGCTGCAATTTACCCATGCAGGTTTTCTTTCATCCTGAGATCTACAGTAGTGATTTTTCCACTCCTTTACCTGCTGTAATTGACAAGTGCATTCAGTCATCACCTATTGACACGAGGAGGGCCCTTTATAAGGTGGACTAGTGTGGACTAGAATGTGCTATCTTGTACTTTAGTATTGTTCATTTCAGTTGTCATAAATCTTGTGGTTTGAAATTTGCTCAGAATATTGTATTATCCGGTGGGTCAACCATGTTCAAGGACTTCCACAGAAGGCTGCAGCGAGATTTAAAGAAGATAGTAGATGCAAGGATAGTTGCATCTGATGCTCGACATGGGGGAGATGTAAAAGTAAGAATCGTTTTCTTAAGATCTTTTGGTTCATACATGTGCAAACAAAGTGACTTTTCATTTTTTTTTTTGTGTTTTCAGTCTCAACCAGTGGAAGTGAATGTAGTCAGCCATCCCATCCAGAGTTTTGCAGTTTGGTTTGGGGGTTCTGTACTTGCTTCAACACCTGAATTCTATGCGGTATTTTCTTGGAGTCCGTCGATTATAGATCCATATGGATCTTTTCTGTTTACTGAAAAGTTATTTTGGCCTGAGATACAAGTTTCTATCACAAATTGTGTTCCATTGTTGGTTATACAAGTTTCCATTGTTGATTTTGGATGGTTATGCATCTATCCGAGCATTGGAGCCATGCTGCAATATGAGCTGAAAACAGTATCCTATGCCTCCCTAAAAAATATAGCAGAATGGATAACTGTTTCAATGTGTTGACATTATCTAAATTCTAAACCTCAACATGTTCTATGTTTTAGTTTTTATTTTATTTTTTTATGGCAATTGCACTCTACATTATTGTTTGAAATCCAATTCTCAGCTCTCAGAAACCTACCATTTTGAGGATAATATCTAGAGGATTTCAAATTTTTATTAAGATGGAAGCAGGGTGGCTAAGTTCATGCAAGCTAATGGAATCTTGAGATTTATAAAACAAAAATCAAATCCAAATTGCTTTATGGAGCTAGATGCTGGTGTCGAAGAAACTCAGATTTGATAATGATGCACATGCTCAGATTGATATGTGGAGTAACATTGGAAGATAGGATTAGTTATGATTTCTTTAGAAGAATAAAAGGTAAGCTCCAATAGATGAGATGGGGGGCTGTTGTTTAAGATGGTTTGGACAACATATGTGGGAGACAAAAAACAAACCTAGTGCAAAGGAATTATGACAAGTGGTTAAGGGTGTACACGGGCTAGGTTTGGGCTGGCCTTTCCTTATTTGAGCTGGAGTCTTGCTTTGTTATCAAAAGGCCGAGTGCTCCCGCAACATGTGGGGCTTTTCTAGGCTAAAGATTGTCTACCTGTGGCCCATCAGGGTTTAGGCAAAAACCTGGGCCCCAGTTTGTAAGAATAGAGAGGAAGTCATTAGCCACTCTTTGGAACGGGCAGTCAAACATCATAATACCATGTCTCAATATCAATATCATGTGAGTGACGCACCCACATAATAATAATGTATGAAATGAAATATAAATCATGCTATGCAACACTGTCCTGCTATCAACCTCATCAATGTGAACACAATGTCCACTCAAGGACACCTCTATGGAATGGGCCGTCAAATACATCATGATCCTTGAGGGACATAGGCCACGACTTACAAAGTGGGAGATCTCCATAAAACATAGATAATCTACCTCACCCCGTGTCCCTTCACCACTCTGGTGATTAAGTCAGCTCTAAGGTGATCGATATACAACTTATCAATTTAGTACCATCCTTGTAGGGCTCACAAGTATCTAACCTCGCGCAATACGCCTTACTAAGTTAGTACCGCCCAAGTAGGGCTCACAAGTAGCTAGCCCTGCGCAATACGTCTTACTAAGTTAGTACCGCCCAAGTAGGGCTCACAAGTGGCTAACCCTGTGCAATACATCTTACGAAGTTAGTATCGCCCAAGTAGGACTCACAAGTAGCTAACTCGGCGTTATACGTCTTACTAAGTTAGTACCGTCCAAGTAGGACTCACAAGTAACTACCCCTGCGTAATACTGCACACGAAGTGTACAAAATAGTCGTAACAGCGACCTACAACGCGAAGCGTGTGAGGGGCTATGCTCTTCAATGACAACCATAACAGCTGTGAAAGCGACTTACAACGCGAAGCATGTGAAAGGTTATACTCTTCGACGGCAACCTTACATGACCAAGTCCCATAGCCGACGCCACCGTTCCAATAGAATTCCTTGATCTAATCATCATCCTGTCACACCAATCTCCTCTAGGGAATGGGGACTACTACTAGTGGGGCCCAAACAAGGGAAATACACATCACCAAGTTCTATATACCCTTTGGGTCTAATCCCAATCTCATCATGCCCATAAATTCAACATCCCATACTCACATCCTAGATAACCTCCTAGACATACATCAGTGAGCAATGCAAAAGGGATCATAATCACAACTACAAGGCAACATATATGGCATAATCACATCATGACCATAATTTCACAATGATAACAGCATAACACATTCCATTACGTTTCATACCTTCAACATATTCATCACATTGGGTTATTTTAGGGACATGGACTACACCCCAACCTGAGATACACACATCGGGTTTATTTAACATAGTCCTTGCAATTCATTCAACCCGTCTCATAGTGGTTTATCATTCTAAGTCCAATCACTCCCTTTTTCACAACATTGACCCAATTAAATTCATCAATAATTCATCTCAACCCTTCACAAGGGTCTCCAACAATTAACACAAATTATCCATCATCCTTAATATAAATGGATGATGTACAATGCATCTTTTGATCGAGCTGAGGCACAATGCTCTCAGTTGTCTACGTACCACATAGTGGATCAGATCAACTGTAGTTCATTATTTTCACGTTTGGATTGATATTGGGGAGTGGTCATACTTTTACTTTGGAGAAATCAAACAAGGATTTTTTAGCATTTACATTACATTCCAGGCATTCTCAATCATGCTAGCCCATCTACATTGTAGCACAAATTAACCCCCTAGCGTTATAAGATACTTGACCTTAACTCACCATTTCACTTAGTCTAACCCTTCATCAAGTTCCTCTTCAAATCATGAAAATTCATTCTACACATGGTTAGGTTGATCCACCACAACCATTATCAACATAGGTACTCACTAGTGACGTATATATCATCACAAAATCCAATCATGACATTAAAACACATTCATCAAGCTAGTATATGAATTACCCATCTAAGAATTCCAATCACGATCATAGAATTCATTTGATGCATATATTACTCATAACTATAGAAAAGTATGGGAAGTTATCAATGCCCTACATTTCATGTCAATCACACATAAGCATTGGGAGGTCAAACCATAACTTTACCCAATTATGCATTAGAATGTGCAGAAAACAACATTCACTCAAACATATTATCAAACACCTTATGAGCATCGAATTTTACAAATATTCCCAATGCTCAAAGTATATGTCATTTCCCAATTTGGGTTTCCAATGGATTCTCATTCAACTCGGGTTTTACTGAATGGAATTTGGGGCAATTAGGCACTAATCGTCCAAAACTCTTGAATTAGACCATCTAATACTCAAATAGCCAAAACCCTCAATTTTACCCAATGTTGTCAAACTCGAATAGTATCGGATATTGATCTAGGAGTGTGAATTGTGAATCGAAAATCGTATAATCGTAAGATTCATGCTATTTATTATTATCCCCTCATTCTCACTACCATTTTGTTGACCTGGGCCATTACAGTGGGCCAGAGATATACAACTAATTAAAGGACTTGAGATCTCTCCAGGAAACCTTGTTATCAGCCACTTATAGTTCGCAGACGATGCTATATTGTTTTGCAAAGCAACTAGGGAAGAGCTTTGGGAGTGAGATCTGTCGTAAGATGCTTTGAGTTAATCTCGGGGGCCTTAGGACAAATCTAGGGAAGAGCAACATAATAGGCTTGGGGGTAGAAGCGGAGGAAGTCGACTCATTGGCTATGGAGATAGACTGTCCCATTTACGTATCTAGGTCTGCCAGTTGGTGGTAATCTGAGATCCAAACCCTTTTGGGAGCCTGTATTAGAGAAGGTGGCTAAGAAGTTGAATGCATGGAGCAAGTCCTCCATCTAATCAAGCTTGACAAATTTGCCCACCTACTTTCTATCTTTGTTTGAAGTGCCCATAGGAGTGGCTAAGAAGTTAGGGAAAATCCAGAGAGACTTTCTATGGGAGGGCAAGGGTGAATCTAGGAAAATCCACCTAGTAAAATGGGAAAAAGTTGGAGATGCTAGAGAAAAAGGGGGAGTGGGGTATATACTATCCGAGATAGGAATCATGCCCTCTTATGGAAATGGCTTTGTAGATTCTCTGCTAAAAAGGAGGCCCTGTGGAGGAAGGTTTTGGTAGCTAGGTATGTAGAGGCAGATCTGGGAGGTTGGAGGTTTGGAATTAGGGCTGCGAAAGATGGCTCGGTGGTTGTGAAGGCCTTGATGAGATTAGGAATGAGGGGGAAGGATTGGTGAGGTCTTCCAAAATGGATCAAATTTCTGGTGGGAAAAAGTAATAGGGTATCGTTCTGGAAAGACAAATGGGCGGGGGAGAGACCAGTTATGGAGTCATTTCCCAGATTGTTTAGAGCTGCATTGAATCGTGATGCACTGATTAGTGAGTAATTTAATGAGAACAATGGTGTACCCATGTGGTCCATCTCCTTTAGAAGGCCCTTAAGAGTCTTTGAGAAGGATCTCCATCGGGCCTTGATCAGAATTTTAGGTGGACTCTAAATTGTGCCTTGAGGATGAGGACAAGTGTATTTGGTCCTTGTATCCATCTGGATCCTTCTCAATAAAATCAATCCTCGAAATAGGATATGCTGCAAACAAAAATTCACCGCGCGTATGCAATCTTGCTTGGAATAATATGGTTTCCCCTAGAATCCAAATATTCATGTGGGCGGCTTTGAAAAGGAGGATTTTAGTAAAGCATAATCTCAGGAGAACAGGTATTCTCGCAGATGGAGCCTCGGAAGAGTGTCCACCATGTGGAGAGGAAGGTGAGGCAGTGAATCACTTGTTACGTGATTGCTGCTTCACTTGGGGTGTTTGGTGTTATTTTTTGCGTCTATTTGGTTGCTCGTGGGTACTAGGGAGAGGCGTGGAGGGTGTAGTCTCAGGGTGGCTGGGGGGCCCTTTAGGGGGTAGATCAAGGGTGGCATGAGGTTGATTCCATCAGTGGTTTTGTGGGCAGTTTCGAAAGAGAAATGGGAGGATCTTTGAGGATAAGAAGGGGTCCATAGAAGAGGTTTTTCGGAAGGCGAAATGGCATTTGGTAGGTTGGCTTTCTGTTTGTAGGGAGTTCGCAAGACTAGCTCCGGAGAACTTCTACCTATCATGGGAAGGGTGTATGAGGGGAGTAGGGAGAGAGAAAACCCAGGGTTGAATGGGTAGCACTACCTCAAGGTTTTTACAAATTCAACGTGGATGGGGCAGCAAGAGGCAAACTTGTCCCGGTTGGAATAGGAGGGGTGTTGCATGATGATAGGGGCATGATGTTGTTAGCATTATCTGAGCCATTAGGGATTATGGAATCAAATGAGGTGGAATTGGAAGCAATCAGAAGAGCACTTCAGATTTGGTCTAGGTTTGGGAATGTGAATCTTATTGTTGAAGGTCCCCTGGGATAGTAATAGGAAGACCTCCCCGTGGAAGTTGGTTAACATTTTTAGGGACATTAGGAGGTTGAGTAGGTTGGGTGGTATCACCTTCTCACACACACCTTGGTCGGCGAACAATGTTACCGACTTCCTAGCAAATGTGGGAGCACAAAAACAAAGACCTGCAATAGAGTTGTTCTGATCACGATCCTCTTTGGGTGTATGGAGAGTTGGGGACTATTTTCTATATTTATGTTGACTGGGGAGTCTTGTACATACAATCTTTTCTTATTCTTTTGTATTCTGTCTATGAGCCATGTATAACTCTTCTATACTTGGTTCCATCTCACTTGTACCCTCTACATAATTTAATAAATTCATTTGTTACTGTTTCAAAAAAAAAAAAAAAACTGAGCTTGGGGTAAAATTATATGGGTTGTGGAACTTAGATTGGGGTAGAATTATATAAGTATCTAACTAATGAGGGGTGTGTATTTGTCAAAAGCAAGGGGTTTGATTGGGGCCATGGTCCCATTTGGTTGAATTCCTCATATTGCTATTTTGAGGATAGGAGAATTCTTCCTTTACATGTTTTTGGGCGTTTCTACTTTGTTCACTTGTTTTATGGTGCTCCCCGGGCTGTGCGATGTGTCTTTTTGGGTTATTCAGCCTTTCATAATGGCTACAAGTGTCTCGATCCCCTCACTGGCAGACACTCTGTGTCCATAGATGTCACCTTTTTTGAGAAGGTCCTCCTTTATTTTTCAGCACCCCCTCTCTTGTTCTCCCTCTTCTTCCTGCAGATACCAGTCCTTTTAGCACTGTCAAGCCTACTTTGGTGTATCAACATAGGCAGCCAAGGCCGCCACTTGTAGCAGACCCCACCTCCTCATCTGCCCCTGGTCTAGATCTATCCACCACTTCTAAATTTGATCTTCTCATTGCACTTCAGAAAGGTAAGCATACTTGTACCAGTCATCCCATTGAACATTTTGCGTCCTATCATGTTTTTCTCCTTCCATCACAGTTTTCTTACAGCTCTGGACACCACTAAGATTCCAAAGATGATTAACACTGCCCTTCAGGATCTCTCCTGGAAAGCCGCCATGGATGAAGAATTAGCAGCACTTGAGAAGAACAACACTTGAGACATGGTTTCTCTACCTCTAGGAAATACTTCAGTTGGGTGTAAATGGGTCTTCGCCTTAAGCATAATCTAGATGGGTCCATTTCCAGATATAAAATTCGTCTGGTTGCCAAAGGCTTCACCAAACTTATGTGGTGGACTATCAGGAAACTTTCCCCCTTGTGACCAATATTACCTCTACTCAGGTTTTGATTTCCGTTGCCACGACTTATGACTGCTTTTATCAGCTAGACGTGAAGAATGCCTTTCTACATGGTGATCTTTATGATGAAGTTTATTTGCTCCTCTCACTAGGGTTTGTCAAGCAGGGGAAGCCCAACTCAGTGTGCAAACTCAAGAAGGCTCTTTATGGCCTCAAGCAATCTCCATGGGCCTGATTTGATAAGTTCAACAGTGCATTGTTGCTATATGGTTTCTCTCGGTGCTAGATGGATCACTTTGTATTTATTTATCGTCTCCACTCTGTTGTGATGATTCTGGTAGTATATATTGATGATATTGTCCTTACATGTAATAATGATATCGCTATCTCTACATTCAAGAATATCTACGACGCACATTTGATATTAAAATTCTAGGAGGCCTACGTTACTTTCTTGGCATTGTGCAGGACAAAGGATATGATAACCCTAAATGCCTAATGTGGCTCTCTAAAAATTAAGAGGGGATGAAAATAATACACTCTAAATCTAAAATGAGCTGAAATTAAAGGTCTAAATTAATAAGTGCAGTAAAACAATATAAATTTACCACCAAACAATCATGCAGTTCTAGAAATTTCAATGTGAACAATTATGTTTTAATCCAAACCAAGTTACCAAACATAGCGGGATCCCTCACAACCAAGGAGCTTGTCAAATCCGTTTAATATGTAGGTCTTTTATCAGAATTAGGGATTAAAAGGGCTGTTTGGCAAGGAGAAAACTGCAGGACAGCAGTGGTATGGGATCTTAAAGGTGTAGGACAGCAAGATAGGGAATCTTAATGGGTAGGACAGACATAAACAGTCATATACGGGACTGTTATGTGCTTGGACAGCAGTTTGTGGGGCTGTTTGGGGTAGGGAAGGGTGATTATGGTTAGGGTTTAGAGGGATAGGGCTAGAATTGGAGTTTAGGTGTGGAGTTAGGATTAAGAATTTGGTAAGGAGGGCTAACAGATGCAAGGAGGAGGGGCAGCAAGGGCTGTATGGTGGTTTAGGATAGGTGGTAATGACTGTATGAGGCTAAGGAATGGTCCCCAAGAGGTTTAATGGCTGCAGTAGGAGGGCTGTATGGGACTGGAAATAAAGTTCAGAGGCAGGTATTGGCAGATTTGGGTACAAGAGGGGTTAAGGAAAGACACTGCAGCAGTAGGGAGGAGTATTAGGAGGGCTGGTGATAACTGTAGGAGGTCTATTGGTGAAAGACAAAGGTTGGGATGGACAAAAGGGTAAGGGCGAAGGCTACAGAGGGGTTTTGGGTGAGGGACGAAACCCAGGGAGGAGTTTAAAGTCACTAGCGAAGGTCCAGGAGAGGCAGGGAGGACTGATGATAGTCCAGGAAGGGAAAATAGGAGGGGGGGGAAGGTTTGGGTTTGGGTTTTAGAAGGCGGAAGCCAAGGAAGAGGTGGGGTACAAGGAACAAAGGGCAGCAAAGGGGATGGTGTAGGCTATGGCTAAGGGAGAAGAAGGATGAAAACAGAGAAAGGAAGAAGAAGAGAAAAGAGAGAGAGAGAGAGAGATGAAGTAGAGGTACCTGGACAGGGATGGCTTCTCACACTTCTCCCTATCTTCTCACCGTTGCTTCTCATGGATTCGGCGGGGCTGCTTTGTTCCTTTCTTCTTTCTTTCTTTCTTCTTTCAATTCTCCATTATATTCTCTGCAATTCTCCATTATATTCTCTGCCTTGGGTTGAGACCCCTTTAAAGAAAAGAAAAAGGACTTAAGTTGTGTTGGGCTTGGCTTGGCTGGGCCTAGATCGTGATTGGGCGCAGACCCAACTGGGCTGCTCTGCATCACATTGAAGTCGCTCGTTCTTCTCGAGGTCTCTCTCTCTCGCAGCGAAAGTATGCCCTCGATCTTCTATAGGATGCCGGGTATTCTAGATGAAAACCTGTTGACATTCCATAGATGTCAACACAAAATTATCTGCCGCAGAAGGGACCCTTCTTGATACTCCTGCTTTTAATCAGAAGTTGGTTCTTAAATTGATTTACCTAACTATCACCTAACCATAGTTATCATATGTGGTTGGTGTGATTAGTCAGTTCATGCAAGCTCCACGGGATACCCATTTTCATATTGTTTTTTGCATTCTTCGGTATCTTAAGGCTCATCCTGGCCGGGGGTTGTTCTGTGCATGCTAGTCCTCCTGATCTGTACGTGGGTATATGATGCCGATTGGGCCAGCTCTCCTGATGGCCGCCGTTCTATCTTTGGTTACTATGTCTTCTTGGGCTGTCATTTAGTCTTCTGGCACACTAAGAAGAAAACTGTTGTTGCTCACTCTAATGCTGAAGCAGAAAATCGTGCAATGGCCAATACTGCGACGGCTACTTTGGCTCTGACAGTTTCTATTTGAGTTAGGCCTCACTCCTGCTGATCCACTTATCATGTTCTGTGACAATTAGACTGGCAGTAACATTGCTTCAAACCCTGTGTTTCATGAATATACTAAGCACATCGAAGTGGATTGTCACTTCCTTTGACAACACATATCTGTTGGTCGTATTTTCACTCCTTATCTTAAGTCCAAAGATAAAACTTGCAGATATGTTTACTAAGGCAATGTCTCGGTCTCAACTTGATCATGTTTTGAGCAAGCTGAGCTTACTGGATATCTTTGAACCAGCTTGAGGGGGAGTGTTGTGGGATCCACTACAAGATAGTCGATCATGTGGGTTTCACCATTATGCTATAGTTGACTAGAATCTTCTCATTATGGAAAGACAACTTTATTATGTATGATTGATTGTAGTTAGCTATTATTTTATTTGTTTCCAAACTTAACCACCTTGATTGGCTCCGTATATCTTATTTATTCTTGTAATCTCCTTCAGCTTAATTTATTCAATACACAATATAATACAATCAGAGAAGAAGTCTTTTCCATTCTCTCTCTTCTTTATTTTTTTCTTAATTTCCATATTATTATTCTACAATGGGCCCATGTGGATGAGGACTTTACTTGGGTAGAGTTCCTATAAAAAATCTTCTTGATTTGGCAAATGAAGTCATGTTTTCCAAGGCTCCAAAGATTCAGTTTTACCCAATGGTGTAAACTTCATGGGGTTAGATCACTAATCTATTTAACTCGAAATGGGGTCAAATTGGGTAAAGATTCAATTCACAGGAGATGAGTGGTTGGGAGGGTGCAAGGGGTGTGATTGGAGCCAAGGTGGGCCCCAGGTGGCCATCACCATAGAAAACTTATATGATTGTCCACCATACCTGTTTCTCTTCTTTCATTTGACTTAGTTTCCTTCCACCATATCTCCATCATCCATCCCACATCATCTTCCATTCCTGTCTCTATCTCTGGGTTTGGTGACATTCCCAATCATACAAATTGATCATCGACAACATCCTACGATCCCCTGCCCCCAACTGGGTCCCCATCCACATGAAGCACGCAAACAAATACACCCACTCAAAACCAAAAAAGATAAATAAAAAATCCACATAACAAAATATTGGGTTTAGTTAAAATCACAAGAAGTCAAAATGTGTGTGTATTACAAGAAGAAATCATAAGCATTCCATTTTGAAAAATAAATCATGGACATTGGAGGGGACTGCATTACTGTATAGGAAACAGCTTTTGCTTCTATGTAATTCCTCGCTGATAAAGAAATCACTTGATGCCATTGAATTTGAATGGAAGTTCTAGATCTCGTAAAGATAGAATCATTTCATAAGCTCAAGGAACTTATAAGAGAAAGTGGTATTTTAAAATGGGTTTTGCTTCTTCCTTAACGTGACCTATAGACCCAAATAACTAATCTTCACTAATGACAAAGTGAGATAAACAGTTCAATAGGGGATGACACGGGTATGGAAGTAATCCCATATTGCACATGCATGCTACCGTTTTGAACTAGGTTTTGTTACTAAGAAGATGACAAGGGATATGAAAGGAACTATCATATTTGTGTAGGGAGCATATGATACTTTTACTTGTGTTTGGTGTATGGGTCCAATGAAATCACAAATCATGTATTTTTTTTTTATGACCAAGGTGTCTAGGGTCTCACCTGTATTTGGACAGGGGTCATTTTAACCCGATTAGTCTTTGGGGCATGTGCAAGCCTCCCAATCTCACACATACCAGGTAAACAACTACGGAGAGTGGCCCAGAGGGGTGTTGAGCGTGAATCAAACTCAAGACCTCTCTTCATGAGGGGAGCTTCTTGGCCATCATGCCAACCCCCTCTTGGGTTAATCATATAATGATGCAATTTTGTTCTATTGCATGGTAGAACTTCCCTATGCATATGGGCTGAAAAGCCTAATGGGCTCTTTTCAAGAGCCTAAGCCTGCCCATTTATTAAATAGGGTAAAAGCCCGACGTTTACTTGTTGGTCAAACATATCTATGTTTAACCATTCTTTTGTGATGGGTTAGGCTGGGTTTGAGCCCTTAAATGAGCCTAGAAATTGAGAGAACTAGGAGAAGGAAGGCACTTAAAAGACTTAGATGAGGAGATAAGGAGGGATATGATAAATGCTGGAGTGTTATTCAAAGCATGATATTTCTATGGTAGAAGTGTAGAAATAAAGAAATGCTAGCTTAGATAGGTGGGAAGATGGCAGTATGATGAATATTAAAAATTAATACAAAATGAAAATGCAGTAAAAAGATCAAACCATGATAATGATTTATCTGTTGAAATATTGTGACAATATCTTGCTCAAACCATGACAGTTGGCTTCCAGCAATGTTTCGTATATTTCACTGTTACATAGTCACTTCTCTGCTTATTTTCCTCATGATAGTGATGCAAATCTTCAATCTTTTTCTCCAAATGCGTTATTGTTAATCTGCATGTTGCTATAAATTGGTTTTCAAAATAGTTGTCTTCCTTGCAGGCTTGCCATACAAAGGCAGAATACGAAGAATACGGTGCAAGCATCTGTCGGACAAATCCTGTCTTCAAAGGGATGTACTGAAACAGGGTCAAACTGCATGGTTTTCATGCAGCTCTATTAGTGTACGCTCAACAACAGTCTTCCATTTTTCTCTTCGAACTTGCCTCGATGAATTTGTTGGATGAATTTGTTGGCAATCCAAATATAATCATCTGTGCTAGAAATATGGGGTCCAATGTGGGTTGGGGATGCCCATGTTATCCAAAATAAATAAAAAATGTAATCGTATGTGCTAGAAATGTCGTCTTTGAGAGCTGTATAATAGGCGGTAGTCTCAGCTGTAGCCATTGGTTTGGTACTTTCTTTTGCAGCTTAATTCATTTTAAGAAGTATCCACATGTATCAGAAATTTTTACTTACGTGCTTGGAGGAATTGTAGCAGTGAGATATGAACTAAGCTGAACGGTCTTTTAACGTTCAGTTTAGTTGAGTTGAATAACAGTTTCCCTGTGGTGAACCCTAGAAGTTTTTTCTCAGGTATGTTATCCTTATAAATAGCAATCTTCAATTTGATTTCTTGGACTCGCTCATTGGTTGGAGTTGGAGATCTTCTGTAGTTTATGTAGCAAGCCCACTAAATACTTTTCCAATTACCTTATTCTATTTGTCTTCTTTGTTTTTAATGTTTTGTTATTTTATGGTAGAACACACTTAAAATTGTAGTCAGGATTTCTTTTATGTTGTTTGTGGCTCTGTGCATTAAGGTGCAGATCCACCAGCCTAGGGATGATAAATTATAAATGAAGTTGAATGATACTTATCTCTTCATTCTCACAAGGTAAGGATGACTTTAAATGGCACCATTCGAAATATGTAGAGTTAATCTCTTGATCTAAATTGTTCATTAATTTTTAAATGTAAAAATGTATTTATGTATTTTTTAGATTTTGTGAAAGATCCACGGTTAGATAAGTCAACTATTTAAGTACTTTTTTATTCATTCAAAAGGGTAAAATAGTTTCTAAAACAATCTATATATATATATATATATATATATATATATATATATATTATTTATTTTGAGAGATGGACTCCAAATACTCAATATTATTCAATAATATCATTTGAAATCATTCTTACTATTAGTTTGATGATCATTTCTCATAATGATGTAATAATGTTATGGTGGTAGTATGTAAAAGTGTGCAGGCCCTCCAAAAGACAAATTCTTAGTCTGCAATGAAACATGAACTCTAGGCCCGTCAATTAATCAAATCTAAGGAGTAATTCAAACTCGGGCTCAAATTGAGATAATTTCAAATTTATCTCAGGATTTGATGTGAAATCTTTCAACTTAAAAAAAAATGTATTCAATGAAATTGTCACTTTAAAGGAGAGAAAATTCAATTGGTGATGCTGAAGGTAACTATGAGAAATGAAGAATTATGTTGAAGTGCAAATCTCAAGGTGTTAATTTCTATAAGAAATTTAAACACTTGATGCTAGAAATTTATGAAAGTAGAAATTGAAAATGCACACAATGTAAAATTTAAATCACTAGAAACATAAATAAGAGTATGGAATTTGCTCACTAAGATTGCACTATAATGTGCGGCAAAGGCCTTTATTAATAATTGAATACATGAATAAAAAATAATAAAACTCTTATGATAAAGGGGATGCCCACTTCTTTTCTTATCTTTTTAACACCAAGGCATTCAGGCGTCTGATCTGATTAATCTTTGAAACATGTGTAAATCTCTCAGTATGCACACGTCGAGTACAAAACAATGGAGATTGGTCTTATTTTGCGGTGAGGGGGACTTGATTTTAAAACTTTCCGCAAACAAAAAGGGGTATTGACCACCAAGCCAACCCTTCAGAGTTCTTTAGAAAATTCTAATGCATTCTCCTTTGAATATGTGTTTCATGACATCATTATCATATCATAGTATAATCTATAGATA
This sequence comes from Chimonanthus salicifolius, assembly GCA_013350335.1. Taxonomy (NCBI): domain Eukaryota; kingdom Viridiplantae; phylum Streptophyta; class Magnoliopsida; order Laurales; family Calycanthaceae; genus Chimonanthus; species Chimonanthus salicifolius. Next base: position 11,048,565 of record CM023532.1, read on the forward strand.
AAATTAAAAAAAATAAAAATTAACTTGAGAATAGTGTCTTGTGAATACAATGGAATAAACAAGACTTGTGCTGTGAGTAGAGAGAAAAATCTTGAATTTCTATTTATAATGTTATGAAACTTTTAAAAACAACTCATATCTCCAAAGAATTGGCACTATATTAATTTTCTAAATAGGATTGATAAAATTTAATTTTTACTAAAAAAATATTAATTAATAAAAGAATATATATATATATATATATATATATATTTATTTATTCCAAGTGAGCCCATTAAAATGATCCATCGACCACTTATGTTACCAAGGTGCTAACCTAATTTGTACGATGAAGATAAGTATTGATGAATGATTGAATGTTCTCAATACTCTCTCCAGAATCGGTCTAATGTTACATGGTTGAGTGATGGGAATTTGACCATGACGTGGTTCTCTATTGAACTCTTATAAGAAAAAATAAGGCCGCGCATACAAACACCCTCGTTTTCTGCCAGCAGACACCGTATTTCTATTTCATAGTGGAAATTACGTTTTTGCCCTTCGGCGTTGAATCGACCGAACGAATAGGCAGTTCATTTTCGTTTCGATCGATTTTAAGTGTATAGAATCGTGCAATTGAACAGACAGTTCATTTTAGCTTCGTTCGATTGATCCTAACAGTGTATTCAATCGATCGGATGATCCCATGTCATCGTCATTTTGATTTTAACTGAGAGATCGAAATTTTGACAGTTGGCCTCTGTTGTGAAGATCGATCGCACAATCACTTTTGTTCAATCGATCGATTGAATACCCATATAAGTTCGATCGCACGATCTCAGAGGATCGTCGGATTGATTTTAACTGAAAAGTCGAAATTTTGACAGTTGACATCTGGTTTGAAGATCAATCGCACGATCACTTATATTCAATCGAATGATTGTATATAAGTGTAAGATAGATCAGATGATCACAGAAATCGTGCGATCGATCTTACACTTATATATAATCGAACAAACGAAATTTTCTCCCATTTCGTTCATTCATGCGATTGTAAGACCGAAAGCCCTAAAATCCATTCTCTTCTCTTCTCCAAATCGTTCGATCTACCATTTCCTCTTCTCCAAATCAACCGCACGATTGTCACATTCGTTCGATCTTGCCCTCTCTCCTCTTCCACCTTCGATCGCACGAATCAATTTCAAACCCTTCTCTCTACCCTTCCTTCTCCTCCAAACCTTTTTCCTTCCTATTTCTCTTCCAATCGATTTTCCTTTACACTCCCTTCTTTCACATGGCATCAGATCAAATCCAAGGGTCTACACCGAGAGGGAAAAAGGTGAAAAAGTGGCTACATCGAGAGGGAAGAGACCGAGAGTGGTGGAGACGGAGACGTTCAACCCCAACCATTTCACCTCTTTGGAAGCGGCAACATTGAACAAAGAGGATTTGTACTTTCGACCCTACATTTTTGGTAAAATCATTCATCTTACTTTTTTTCCACCCTTTGGAATTAAAATTCATGAGTACATTGAAAAACTTGGTTCGGGTCACTTCTTCGCAATGAAAGAGGATTTTTATCCTAAATTATTGAATGAATTTTATGCGAACATGTCAGAAGATAGGGCCAGACGTTCCATTAAATCTAAAGTTAGACGGACCGAAACTGTTCTTTCAATTACCACATTAGACAAAATGTTTAAGTTTCCCAGTGCCACTATTGTGAAGTATGAAACAAATTCATAGCCTACCAATGTTGCTGAATTCGTTCCCTTAGATGCCATGAAGCAAATGTATGGGCGGATTGATATTGTCAAAGTAGATAAGTCCACTCTGATGGATCTAACTCTTGAAGCCCGAATCGTCTATTACATTATTACGAAAAATATTTTACCTAGAAAAGGGTATAGTAACCAGGTGACATATTTCAATAGTTTCCTCATCTGGTGTATCATGAATGGCAAGCAAATTGACATTTCTTTCATCATCATAAAGCATATGGTAGCCTACCGTAAGATGAAAAATGTAGTCTTCCATACGATTTATTTCTGTCTTACTTGTTTGGATAAAAATGAATCACCCTTCCCCCTGAAGAGAAAGTAAATTTGAAAAAGACCGATACATTTGCTGCGTCTATTTTGGGCAAAATGGGATTCATACTCGACAATGCACGTTGGGTTCCCAAACTAGAACATACTCGTGAGGTTGAGGTACCTGAAGTTGAGGGTGAGGCACCTCAGGAACCGACTCCTCCGCAAACTAATACTGGAGTCAGTACTATGGTTATTCTTGACAGCATTATGCAGCTCAATGAAAAAAATTTATATGAAATTTGCTGAGATGGAAAGAAGGCTCAATGAAAAAATTGATCAGAAATTTGTTGAGTTGGAAGGAAGGAAGACTAGAAGGTTGATTAGTCTACAGAATCAAGTGATAGATACAATGAGGTTTGCTGAGTTGAATGAACATGATGAATGTTTTGTTTGTATGTAAATTTTGTAAACAACTGAATGAACATGAGACCTTTAAGTGGTCTGTCACTAAATATGAGACCTTCGAATGGTCTGTCACTAAACATGGGACCTTTGAGTGGTCTGTCACTAAACATGGGACCTTAGTAGGTAACGATTGTAATAATGATAGACAGTAAACAGTTATAACCACGTAAATAAGTGAATAATGCTTATAAATCAGATGGCTTGATTAAAAAAGAGCTTTTCCCATTTAGTGAGGAAGTTTGTCAAAGAATACTGGAGTAAATGTGGTTGAAATAAACAATCCTAGATTTATTGAAAATAACAATTGTTACTTAAATACATGCTTGAGTATATCGGAATGAAAATTAATACAACTTTTTGCAAATGAAATACATTTTTTCAACTCAATGCATGCGAAAATGATAGACACCCATCACTGATTCCACCAATGTTGGAAATCGCCAGTATCTCTAAGAGCACCAAAGTTATATGCAGATTCGTCTAAGAAGTTATAAAAACCAGTCGGTTGTAGAAAAATGAGTACATGTTAGTATTTTTCACCTTATTATATATGAATAAAAATGTAAATATGTAGCTTAAATAAAAGTAACTTACTTCGGATAATTGAGACAAACTCGTTGGTTGTGATTCATGGAAATCATGAAATTGATACAAAGCATTTAAATATACACTGCAGGATGCCTGTGCAGCACTTCTATTTGGACAGGTTCTGGAATTGTAACCAATATTTTTGCATATCCTGCATTTCCTTCTATTCAATTGATTCTCTACAATCTCAAATACAGAATGATCTCGTCTTGTAGATGTTTGACCCTTTGAATTCTTTGAACGTAGATGACATCCATTGGTATACTGCATAATAGGTTGACTGACATACATCTCATCACTGGTAAGATCTTTGAGATGATCTCGGAGCCCCTCTTGATCAAATGTAAACAGATTTTCATATTTTTTCTTAATGCCTTCCCAGTGTACATCTAATTTATCCCCAAGTCGACTTATTTAAATGTTCAACTCGTCAAATGAAATCAAATCGATCCTTCATTGTGGATGGATCTGATCCAAATGTAACTTGTTCATCCATTGCATTCTGTTAACACAAGGCAAGTCCATGGACGTTGTAAACTCTTGTGTACAATTGGGTGAAAATGACTTCTTTTTTAGTATAACATATTGCTTATAAACCTCAGATAATGCAAATTATGATACTTTACCGTTCGCTTCATAAAAAAAATGACTCGAAACAGTAAGAACAAACCAGATTTTTTCATCATCGATTTGAATCTTGAAGTTTTGAAACTGATTTTAAATGGCATGAGATATCTTCCTTTGGAAAACATATAGGTCACTGGTGGAGTTAGCTATTTAATGTTTCAACAATGAATGTGGACCTTCAACCTTTGAAGTAGCTAAAGTTTGAAAATGTAAACACCAATCAATCCATGCCATAACGAATTGTTTTTTATGTGAGATCCATGTCTTTATTATATAGTTTACTGCCTCCGAATAATCTCTAAAATCTTTTTTGAATGCCTCAAATGCTCCATTAAATGTTGTTTCGGATGGAGACTCAACCAAATCATTCAATTGGGTCATAAATGCATTTCATTCTTCTACTTTCTTGAAAAGAGGCTTACAATGAGTAAGAATGTTCTTGTTGATTTGCCAAATACAAAACATATGTACAACATTAGAGAACTCTTAGTTAATGACATTCTTCGACGCCAAATTTCTATCGGTCAAAAAAATTTATCGATCATGATGGACTCTTAAGACCTTTTTGAACATCTGTAATGCCTATACGTAATGTTCAAATTTCTCATTTCTTATAAATGCAAAGCATGAGTAGAAATTCTTATTAAAACTTCTAATACCAACAGTATTAAGCAATGACATATGATATCTGTTTTTTTTATAAGTGCAATCCATCAGAAAGACATTATAATAGCTCTTAGTAAGTACAATTGACAATGGATGTGTAAAGAAAAAATGAAATAAACGACCTTCACTATCATAGTTAAGAAAATATTGGTAACCATCTTTTTTTAAGATTGTCTAAAAAGGTTTCAATTGAAGTACAACCTCTAAGTTGTTTTCGAATCGAAGACAAAAAATTGTATAAATCAATCGATGATACTTCAATCTCTGAATTTTCGTTTCGAATGGTCGTCATAATTTGGCGGGGTGGTATATTGTTGTTATTCATTTCAATGATCATTTTTTTCTCTTCATTCGAAAAACACATTGTACTTGGATGAGCTAATAATACGCTCGAGAGATCATGATTGTGCTCCACATTTTTTATGGTCAACTTCTATGACCAATCAATAATTTATCTCCCTTTCACTTCAAATGGATAATTAACAAGGCGAAAGTATGCTTTCTTCTTCCTCTCACCATCTTTCAAATTAACTGTGCTACGATATGTACCCCCTCTATCACAACTAAGAATAACTACATTGCGCTTATTATATGACCTCTTAATGGTAGATACAAATCCTTTTGCAATAGAAACCTCCTTAATATACTTAACTAAATCGTCGCGACTTGAAAAACACCTCTCAACAAACTCATTTACAACAATCTCATCATTTTCAACAAATGTGGATAAAACTCTTTCACAATCTATAGTACTAATTTCAAAGAAATTTTGAGAGTCATGCGTTTGAGAAAGAGTTACCTTTGATTCGGGATAGGAAATTGAGAGAGTATCTTCAGAGAGATACATTTGAATCAATATAGGAGATTGAGAGAATATCTTCAAAGAGTGAAGTGGCTCATTTTGGAAAGGGAGTTTGGAGTTTGAGGGAAAAATAGTTTAGAAAGGAGTTTGAGAGAAAGGGATTTGAGTGAGGGGTGTAGAAAGGGCTTTGAAGGAGAAGCTTTTGAAATGGGGGGGTTTGAGGGAGTAGGGTTTGGAAAAGTAGAAGATGGGAACGAAAATGGAAATGGAAAAAAGGGGTGCGATTCCAACTTATTTTGAGTTTCGCAGTTGTGATCGATCGCACGATTTCTATGTTCGTCCAATCGATCTTACACTTATATAAAATCGTTCGATTAAATATAAGTATATCGTGGGATCGATCTTCAAACTAGAGGTCGACTGTCAAAATTTCGACCTCTCAGTTAAAATCAATCGAACGATCCTCTGAGATCGTGCGATCGAACTTATATGGATATTCAATCAATCGATTGAACAAAAGTGATAGTGCGATCGATCTTCACAGCAAAGGCCGACTGTCAGAATTTCGACCTCTCAGTTAAAATCAATCGGACGATCACATGGGATCATCCGATCGATTGAATACGCTGTTAGGATTAATCAGACGAAGCTAAAATGAACTGTCTGTTCAATTGCACGATTCTATACGCCTAAGATCGATTGTTCGAAGCGAAAATGAATTGTCTATTCGTTCGGTCGATTTAACGCGGAAGGGCAAAAACGTAATTTCAACTATGAAACCGAAATGCGGTGTCTGCTTGCTGAAAAAACGGGTGTCTGTATGCGTGGCCAAAGATAAATGTGACAAATGTGTCAAAATTCAAAGGAGTAAAATCCATCGCATGTCATTCTCAACTGTCTAAGTCCTATTCTCCCCTTCTCTACTTTGTCTCAAAGTTTGCATTTAATGAGCATCCTATGCTTAGGTGTGGAGTCCACTCCATAAGTTTCAACAAATACTTACTAAAAATCATTTTTAGTTTCACCTTCAATATGAATGAGGATATGTATAAAAATATCATTTTATTAAATAATTTAAAGTGTGTTTTTTATGGGTCCAAAACTTATCTTACTTCAAAATAATTTTTAATTGATTTTTAATTGAATTCTTTTGAGATTAGAAACAATTTAAAATTTAGTCTAATTTTCTTCTTATATTGTTCAAAAATTCAATTCTAATCGATCTAACTCATTCTACTCGAAAAAAAAATTTAGATTCGATAAAATTCAAAAAAATCGATTAAATTCGATAAACCTCTAAAAAAAAATAGACTCGATCAACAAACTCAAATAAATCTATGGTGGAATAAAGTCCGAATTTTGAATTTTTGAACTATTCAGTAATTAGCAGTATGTAATCAAATACCATAAGCAATTTGAGGCTATCAAATGTAAATCCTTTAGCCATGTTCAAGTGGAGTTCCTTAGCAAACATTTTTTAGTAAAATCTTTATCGTTACTCTAAACTAAGATATCCTAAGCCATATCATCATCATAATGATCATTACTATCATAGGTCACCATCATCACAATCTCTCACCATCAAGAGAATCACAATTATCATTATCACCATCCATTACTATCATAAAAAAAAAAAAAAGGTTTGGAAGTGTGTTTTGTTCTTGTAATTGTTGTAGTTATATCTCCTCCGATCTGTTTACTCAAACCCAGTGAAGAAACCCCACGTGTGATAACTATTGTCCTTAGGGCACACTGAGTGAGGTCATGGGAGTTCGAATTTGAAACATCCCGCTCCGTGATGCAAGAGATTACTAGTTGAACTATACACAGGGCCGGCCTTGAGATTGCAGGGGCCCTAGGCGAACTCTGGAAAATGGGCCTTTTATACACTCACAAAAAATAAAATTATACATTTTTTTTTACAAAGTGTGAAACATTTAAATAAACATCATTAAAAAAAAAACATTTATCAGACATTTATCGAGATATTATCATTTAGCACGATTTTATTGGAAATTTATTACAGTGTCAATAAATCTCGGGATATTAACGGCAATTAGTATTTTGCCAATAAAAATATGACAAATTTGAAAATATCAAATATATTTGTTACATTGCTCGTGATAATGCACGAGAGGATCAAGATTCTATTTATGAAACGTGTTGTGTCAACCTTATTTCTCAATAGTAGGGCTGCAACTAGGGTTGGATGGATCATATTTCTTAAAACCCAACTCGATCTGAGTTGATATATATGGAACCGACCCAACCCGAATCTCACAACTCGACCCGACCCGAATTCTAAACCGAATCAATCCAAATTCTGACCGGGCTCGCATTTTGAACCCATTTTAGACTAATTTTAGCCGAGTCGGGTCAGGTTAACTTATAAAATCATCAATCCGATCCGACCCGACCCGAATTTCATGCGGGTTTTTATCCTCTCCGCTCGACATGACCTACTGACCCAAAATTCTCGACCCGACCCGAGTTACAGCCCTACTCAACAGCCATAGCTCTCTAGTCTCTGCATCAATACCATCTTTTCATAGTTTCCTTCTCTTCCACATCAATAGCCTTCACTCCCTACGGTGAACATATCTATTAGAAAAAATAATTTTCATTTTAAAAAAATTAATATTACATTTAAATTGATAAAAATTAGAAAACTCCACTTTAACTATATATTTTATTTTCTTTAAATCAAGTAGCTCTAAATATTTAATGAAATAATTTTTTTAAAATTCTCAAACAGACAACTAATTATTTGATTTTATAAGGTTAGTGGTCCCAATTTATTATCAAATATTATTTATTTAAATTTGAGGTAAAAACTCGTAACTCAATTATATCGATTAATGTGATCCTATTTCTAAAGTTTTATATTAGCATGATCTGCAGCTTTATTTTTTAAAATCCATGAGAGGGCTAGGTATCGAATTATATATAAATCAATGTGATTGAATTAAATTGGTCTCTCAAAAAAAATAGTTAGTTATGATAGAATTTAATAAAAATTAGACTCCCATAAATCCGACTTAAAATATTAAAATAATCAAATAACGATATTAAAATAGTATATTACAATAGTAATAGATACACCAATAATATGAGTGGCTCTAAATATTTAATGAAACATTTTTTTAAATTACAAAAAGAAAACTAGTTATTTGATTTTGCAAGGTTAATGGTCCAAATTTAATATAAAATATTATTTATCTAAATTTGAGTCACAAAGAACTCGTAACTCAACTATATCAATTAGCGTTATTTTATTTCTAAAGTTTAATGTTAGCACGACCTGCATCTTCTATTTTCAAAACTATGAGAGGGATATAGATCAAATTAATATAAATCCACGTGATTGAAGTAAATTGACCTCTCAAAAAAATTTAGATAGACATGATAGAATTTAGTAAAAGTTAGACTTGCATGAATCTGACTTAAAATATAAAAATAATTAATTAACGTTATAAATTTGTGTCAGATTAAATTGAATCATAAGTCAATGTGCAATTAAATAAATATTTAGATTAAAAAGTTGAATTTGAATTAATTAACTTAAGTAGTGTCACTAATCTCGATTTATAAAGTTCCATCACTAAATATTTTAATTTAATAAGATTAATTATTAAAAATATAACTATTTAAAAAATATATTGCTTTTCTGCGGTCGGCCTCAAATTTTAAAATCTAATTTTTTTCTACGGATGAAGAATCGTTTGGAACGGCACCTCAAGTCCACGTTTTAACCGTTGATAGGTAGTCCTGGATTGTAGTGCTTAAAAGTGGCGTAGGCCCCCTCGGCTAGTCGGATGGGAACCAGCCGCGTGAGAATGTAGTAGTGGATCTCGATTCTATTTATGGACGTGTTGAGTGAACTTGTTCTCAACAGCCAGCCATGGCTCTCTTCATCATTACCTTCTTCTCATGGTTTCCTTCTCCTCTTCTTCTTCTTCTTCTTCTTCTTTCTACTCTCTTGCTTCTACGTTATCAGAAAAGGAGGCCCTCAAAGCTCCCTCCAGGCCCTTCAAAACTACCCATTGTAGGGAACTTGCACCAGATTGGTAAGCAGCCCCACCTTTCCCTTTGGTCACTCTCCAAAAAACATGGTCCTCTCATGTATCTGAAACTGGGTCAAGTGCCAACCCTAGTTGTACGGCATTGGCTGAGCCGATAAATCTATCAGAGATGCTGCCCTCTCTAACATTCAAGATGTTGTGCCGGGTGGCGTTTGGGAAGAGCTACGAAGGAGAGACGGAAGGAGAGAAGGAGAGGTTTCGTGGGGCTGTGCAGGAAGCTTCAGTCATGTTGGGGGGTTTCTTTGTTGAGGACTTCCTGCCGTGGATGTGGTGGATGGACGTGATGAATGGGCTGAGAAGGAGGTTGGAGAGGAGTTTCTTGGAGTTGGATAGTTTCTATGAAAGGCTAATAGAAGACCACCTTCACCCAAGGAGAGGAAAAGGAGAGGAAGAGGAGGAGCAAGAAGACTTCATTGATGTCATGCTTCGTGTGCAGAGGGATCTTCGTCTCACTAGAGAGCATATCAAGGGTGTTCTAATGGTTTTCTCTCACTCTTTTCTCTCTCTCTCTCACACTTTGTTTTTGTCCCGAAAACGAAACACAAACTTTTGAGCACCTCTCCACTCTAGTGAAGATTGATAGAGAAAGGTTTTACAAAAATAATTTTAGTAAATAAATGAGTTGACCTTTGAATTTTATTTTACTCGACCGTACTTATCTGAATTTTTAGTAGATAATATTAAAAGGAAAAATGATATTAAAATAGTACAGAAAAGGGTTATCCTATTCTTATGAGAGCATTGGATTGCAAGTAATAAGGGCAGAACATAGACTATAGAACCTTTGGGCCAGGGAATGGGTTAAAACATATATGGTATTTAATTAGAGTCAGGATGGGCTTGAGACCCTTCAATCCAACCCACTGAAGTTAAACTTGTGTTCAAATGTGATGGCTCAAATTTTATAAATTTATTCATTGCTGAAACACCTTACTCAACCCAAACTTTCTCAAGAATCAAGATCAATTAGAAGTCATCACTTATAAATTTTAAATTTCAACTAGTAACAACACAAGGGGCATCATATATGTTTATTCTATTCATGTGTTTTAATATGGTATCAGAGCAAAGGATATTACAAGGGTAGGTCGGATTCATGTCTCCAGTCCTAGTCCTGCGTGGAGGGAAAGAGCAGAGTGTCTCCAATCTTGGCACTGAGAACAAGGGTTAGCAATATCCCACATCGCCTGTGGGCATTGGGATTATGGGGTTTATAAGCACATAAATTCTTTCTTTTTAATAGTCAGTTTTTAAAGATAATATGTTTTAACGTGTGGACTTTACACCTTGCAGAATGTATTGATTGCGGGAACTGAATCAAATGCAACAACAATTATGCGGGCAATGACAGAACTTGTCAGAAAACCAAGTGCAATGAAGAAAGTGCAAGACGAAATGAGAAGGATTGTTGGAAAAAAAGGAATGATTGAAGAAAGTGATCTTCACCAACTTGATTACTTCAAGTTAGTGATGAAAGAGATCTTAAGATTGCACCCTCCAGGTCCTTTATTAGTTCCACGTGAAGCAATAAGACAATGTAGTATCAATGGATATGTGGTTTCACCCAAGACTAGGATCTATATCAATGCATACGCGATAGGGAGAGATCCTAAATCATGGGAGAATCCAAATGAGTTCTTGCCAGAGAGATTCATCGATAGCTCCATTGATTACAAAGGACAAGATTTTGAGCTTATACCATTTGGTGGTGGCCGAAGAAGTTGTCCAGCAATTTACTTTGCTACTATGAATGTGGAGCTTGTTCTTGCAAACCTTCTCTACTCTTTTGATTGGGACTTGCCTGATGGAATGAAGAAAGAGGACATCGACGTGAGTGAAGCCTATGGGATTACAGTGCAGAAGAAATATGCTCTTAAACTTGTGCCTCGCCGGTACTCTAACTGGCAAATTTAATCTATCATTTTCTTTTTCTTTTTGAAGTGTTATGTATTATGTTTCCCCTTTTATTTTTCTTCTTCTCTGAAAACCATCTTCTCTTTTCCTTCTTCCTCCTTCCTCTTATTCTCTTCTTCGTCGTCGTCATCCTCTGCGTCTTCTTACGATTTTCACTGGTTGTTTGCATTCGCAAATGACCATAGTATGTAATGAAATAATGAAGTTAAGTTTGCAGGTCCTTGGGCGAGGACCTGTAAGATATTTTCTGATTGTTTCAGACTTTCAGTATATTGTTTCGTAACTTTATAGTGTATACTGTTTCAAATGGCCATAGTATATTTCATAATAATAGAAAACAATTTGTATAATTAGTAGTTTTATAAAATATATTAAAATTTTATTTTTGTATAATATTCTAATACTACAACTTCAACAAGCTCTATACTTTAACATTATCCGAGGGGCAATCCAATTTCTAGACTTTAGATTACTATTTTGTTGGGGCTGCGAATGACTCCCACGATGGAAGTGTAAAAGAAGATCTCTCACTCTTATGTTAGTCTTGTAGGATGAATACATATTTTCTAACAAGTGGTAACAAAGTCCGATCTCATACTAATTCATGTGGACTCAGAAGATCCCGTTGTGCATTGAAAGTGTAAAGTGATATCTAGAGATTTGTAAAAAAACTTGGATCACTCTACCTAATTAGCTAGTCTGTTGGGAAGCATGCCAAGTCCTAACACTTCTATGAGACCCACCCTAGCTATGTGACTCATTAGATAAAAAAGACTTCATTTGGTCTTGAACACCTAATAGGACAATCTCAATGGCTCTAACTACAATTTCGATTCAAAGTTGTATGAGTAACTCTAAGTTCCATCTGGGTCGAATCTTCCATATGATGAGGTCACATACCCACTGGATCTAGGTCTGCCAACTTGGGTCATGAAGTATATCTATAAGCTTACCTAAATATTTATATCATCAACCCCTCCCAGGCTCCCACTACTCATGCCGAGTTGTCCTTAATGAAGCTCTCATTTCTTTGGATTGGTTTCCAAATGAGGAGTCCACCTTCTTCACCAGAGTGGAAACAGGGCCTGCCCTGAGATCCCTTAAAATTTCAGGGGCCTTAGGCGGAATGAGATTTTAGGGGCCATTTATGACTGGTATATTAAGGAGTTTAAGTGTGTGGGGCTCTTTCTATATGGAAGCCCTAGGTGGCGGCCTACGCTGCCTATGTCCAGACCTGTAACGCTCCGACCCTAAAGTGGGCCCGGAACATCACTGATTTTTTTTTTTAACTAAACTCAAGATTCTAACTGGGCCGGATCAAAGGTTATGCCCAGAAACAAAAGTCACACATGAGCCCAACAGGTGAACTCAAACACAAACCATAAGTCTACTCACAACAAACACATATCACAAAATACATATTTTCATCGACAAAATATTATTAAATCATAACCAGAGTAGATACGGAACACATAGCGGTTTAATACATCACATCAACACAAACTAAGTACCACACACGGTACTTTACAAAAACATATGGTTCAATGAACCAAAAGACAAAGATAGCGGAATTCCCCTCACTGGGAATCCTAAGGCAACGCAATAGCTTATCCATCGTAAGCTTCATACGGAGGGTTCTCCTCCTCGGGCACATCTCCTGAAATGTGAGTGGTGTGAGCTAAGTAGCCCAGTGAAGGAAATATAATAATGCAGTCTAATAAAACATCAGGTTAGTTAAATAATCAACATTTGCAATATGATATCTCATGCTTGTCAAAAAAAATCTCAGTATCATTCCACCAATGCTGTCATCCATCGTAACACCTACATATTAAACTGAGACCATTGTATTAAGTCCCGACATGGTCAAAATACATCTTTACAAGTACATCTCTAACCCTCACATGACTGGTACTGACACTCCCCAAGTCAGCAATTGTCGACACCCCTGGTCCAGTAGACATAAATCAACACACACATGGCTGATAATGGTTCAATACTCAAGGGTACGTGGAAGCTGTATCACATAACTCATAATTAACATTATCACATATAATCATTATAAGCACTTCTTATAACAGTGCATCATGTCCAGGCACGTGGGTGGGTTCATCAAAACTTGAAACCACTCATTGCTCAAGATCCATCTCATTAAACTTGATTTACACCTACTGCAAAGTTAAGTCCCCTCACCGAAATTGTGTGGTGTCGAAGTCTCTGCCAACATGTAAACAAGTGTACAATCAATAATTGATCAACAACATAGCATGCAAAGAAATACATACTTATAGTATTTCAAAACCATACTGTTTTTTCAAGAATCTTTAAGGTAAATGGAACTGAGTCTTTTACTTGGTTTCTAACCATTTTAAATTACAATAATATAATAAATAGATGCTCATACCAATTCTCATATTGTCTTCTGGGCAAGACCAAACTGACGTATTGAGTTAGGTCTAGATGTACAAGGGGCTTAGGCCACTTCTCATATTGTCTTCTGCGCATGACCACATTGACGTATTGAGTTAGGCCTAGAGGTCACTCAGTGCCCGATAGATATAGCGTCGGTCTGGAAGTGAAGTCACTCAGTGCCCGACAGATAGTGTCAGCCTGGAAGTAAATACAATAAGTAATACACTATAGTAATAAGAGAACAAGGGTTAATACACTTTTAAATTATCAAAAGGGTATAAACATCACATTTAAAATCGAGGATCTAAACATGCAAATCCAAACTCAAACAAGAATCACAAACCAACACTGGGTCCCTCGGAACTTGCCTTGGAACCTGGTGCTGTGGTTTCAGACCTTCTGAGCCACGGCCTACACCGGTCCACAGAGCCTCGAAAAAAAGCTCTGTCCTTCGGAACTTCCAGAGGTCGGCTTCAGAACTTTCGAAAGTCGTCTTCCTCCTCTGTTTGCAACTGCAAACAGTGATGCCGAGTAGTAGAGTGAAATACGAATTCAAAAACAGTGAATTTTCTGGGTTTGGTTTTCACATCTAATCGGTTAGATGGACTCCTCAATGAGTCCTCTTACCATAGGGAATAGTTTGAAGCTTTAACACTGATTAAGTCGTCGAATTTAAATACCAAAACCAAGTTGACACAAGAAAATCTATGTTTTTCCTTAAACTTGAAATAGGTTTTACACACTCAAAACTCTGCCAAATTTGCTCTTTCTTGATTCTAAACCAGTTAAAATTTGAAAAGGAAAACAGTGGTTACCTTTACTTCAGTTCTTGGGTTGAAAATCCAAACTTTTGAAAATCTTCCCTTCAAGTTTACGGTCAACCGAAATTTGAAAAATAGAGAAAGAGAGAGAGAGTGATCGGTCTAGTTCTCAGATGGATTCACTGGAGAGGGAGGTAAAACCAGATGGGGGAAGCTGAGTTTTATAGAGGTAGTTGGGCAATGGGTGAAGGGTACGACGGGCGCTGCATGCAGTGGCTGGCCATAGCCCGGCGCAGTAGCGTACAGTAAAAACTGTTGTTTGCAAATAATTCCTTCCTGCTGGTTTTGGTTTTTGCAAATAGGTCCAGTTTTGATAAAAATCAGTTTTTAACTAAAATATGGTTTAAAAAGCTCAATTAATTTAATCCAACTTAACAGATAAGTTGGGTTTTAAAAAAACTCTAATTACCATAAAAATTTGGAGATCTAATTTTCACTAAAAATCATAGATCTAAACAAAATTCATAATTTGACACTATTTACTTAATTTAACTTGTGTTAAATAAAATGAATTAAAGTCCTCATTTTCGGAGTTCGAAGAAATAAACTAGACCGTACTAAAATGGTCTAAAATAAAATGCTTGTCTCAAAATTTTCTTATTTCCAAAATCTTTTTAAAAATATTTATTTCCCCTTCTAGGGGTCTCTTCGGGCGGTTTTAAATATCATTTTCTCAAAATAATTGAAAATCGCATTCAAAAATCAAAATCTTTGATTAAGGAAAACTCATACCAATCAAAACAATCAAGCAATGGCATAAATAATAAATAATATCGAAGAATGGTTAATTACTATTTTGCCTTTCTAAGTAGACGATGTGGATCACTGAACTTTCGAGCTCTGATTGGGCCGAACCTAGGCTGAGCCATAACCCCAATCTTGAAATTAATCGGTTAAGGTACGATTTATCATAAAGATTACGCCTAATTCGAGTTAGGGTATTACAAGACCGACCCTGAGTGGAAAACAGATCACGATTTTTCAAATATTTCTGGGTTAACACCTTAACCCAAACCAGTTTCTAAATGAATCTCCATGATAGTTTTGAGAGGAACGCTTCATTTTGAGAAGACTATCCTTTATACCCAGCCCTCCTCAGCTTTTTGGAGTTCAAGTTGACTCCAACTGTTGTGCAAATTTTAAATTTATAACTCACAATAGTTCGTGCGAGGTCAAACCCATCAGAATTTAGAAAAACATATCCATGAAAATACACCATTGAATTACATATTTTAAGAACTTTAGGAAATATGAAAATAAATCTTAAATATGAAATTATTTCTCTAATCTAAGAACTTTAGTTTTAATTTAAAAATATTCTAGACTTAAATATAGAATCTAATAATTTAACTAATTTTAATGAAGATGGTGGATTTAATCTAAAAATATAAACAATCTCAATCTAATCTAAAGCACAAAATTTAGATGCAATTAATTAATTTACCAACGTAGTTTCACAATTTTCAAGAATTTGAATTTATAAACAAAAAAAATAAAATAAAACATATATACATATTTCCAATGGGATTTGGATTGAAAATTAAGGAGGCATTATTTTCAATATTTTAAAAATAAAACCAAAACTTAGAACATGGAACTCACGTTTATTAATGATCATTGATTCAAAATTTTCATTCATAATTAATTTAATTAAGAAAAACATGAGTTTCATTAATCACGAAATAATCAAAATAAACCTTGGGCTTAGAGAGAATTCAATGATGAGCACAAAAATATGATAATTTTACCTTTGAATATTTGATTAGTTAGTTCTTAAATTTTGTTTATTTTATATTATTATTGTAATATATTATATATTCTAAAATTATATTTGTTAATATATTATATTAATTAATTTTATCTAATTAATGTATTTTTGTGTATTTATAGGTTAGTGATTCTTGGTCAGCTCATCAACTCATTTGGGGATCTATTTGATCAATCTTGCAAGCAAAGGAAACCCACCTTGAAGCCATCGTGCAATCAAAACAAAACTCTACAGCAACAAGAAAGAAAAGTATGCATGGCTGACAGTTAAGAACTCAAGCAACAGTTTCAGCCAACGTGTAGCAGCGACGAAAAAAAAGCAGCCAAATGAAGAAAAAGGAAAAGAACAGAGAAGGAAAGACTGAAAATAGAAGAGCAGATAAAGGAAGGAGGCACCGTGGGTTTAATATAGAAAGAAGTTGCCGTTTTCGAATATGGAGATTAAAATTGGAAAGGACCCATTCCTTTCTCAAGCAACCGACGCTGTTATTGTGTCTATAAATTAGATAAAGGAGGCATGACTGAAGGGGGAACTAGAACCGGACAGAGACATTGAAGGGGCGTGAACAGTAGAATCGGGTGACACTAGAGAAGGCTCGGGATCTCCGACATGGCTCGGGTTTTATTTTTCTATCTCTTTTGTTTTAATTCTTTTATAATGTTCGGCTAAATTTTTGTACTGAGGTTGAGGATGAAACCCCATTAATGAAATAATGTTCTTTTATTTATTTATTTAATTTCAATTATGTGTGTTCAATTATTTATGATTTGTGCTTCATTAGATTAATTAGACATTAATTATTTTCACCACTAATATCATGTATTTGTGGTAGTTAATATTAATATTTGATTCATCAAGGGCTTGGTATTTTAATTTAAAAGAAAGATTTCTTTGATTTAATGTTTTTCAATTTAATTAGATACATTGGATGCTTAGATTATTTACTTTGATCCATTGTCTTTTAAATTTAAATTGGATACATTAAATGCTTAGGAGTTATATCTTTAAAAGCAAAATAATAATCTAAATTTTGAACACTATATTAATAAACTTAAATGTTTAAATCTCTTAAAATTGGGAATTAATAAATAAATAATTTGAAGATTATAGATTTAATGGTGGTGGAATCCGATGCCTTAATAAGTTCTCTCATTTTATTTAATCTCCATTTTTAGTTGTTTTAATTAATTTTGCAATTTCAATTCAATCATTCTCCTGAAAATTGTTAACTAGGTTAAGGTTAAAATATCAAGCTTTTTAATTTGTTTTTCCGTTCATTCTAAATCAAGTCCCTGTGGGGTCGACCTCGCACTTGCATATCCCTATACTCCAATTCGATTCGTGCGCTTGCGAGTATTATAAATTTAAAATTTACACAACATTCAACATAAAATTCCAAATCTAAATTCTTCGCCTACTCTTAAAAAGAGCCTTAGAATGGAAAATTAAGGTTCTAAACTTTCCCAAAAATTGGATGTTCAAGATGAAAATTCTAAGATTAAATCAAAACATGCATTCATAATGAGATTAAAAATCAAATCAAACTATCATAATCAACAAACATTAAGTGGAAAACCATAGATCTAAAAAACTTGTCTTAATTTTTTTAATAAAACAAAGAATTAAAATTACATAACCATGGAATTCTTAGAATAAGAAATTACAATTAGAAGTTAAAACACCAACCTGAAACCCATTGTGGAATTTGAATTCCGCACTGTTTTTCTCTTTGTCTTCCTTTCCTTCCTCCCTATGCTCCAAAAATCAGCAGTTCAAGTTCAATTTTCTCAATGGGAGAGGGATAGTATTTATAGATGAAAGGAGGTGGAATGAATGGCTTGGATTTAAAATTTTAAATAAAGCAAGTGACACTTGAAGGGCTGATATGGTCTGTGCTAAACTTAGAATGGCTTAAAGGAGGCAAGGATGTGGAAAAAATAGTAAAATTCGTTTAAGGAAAGTGGGTGCAAAATCTCATTTTTTACACATGTACCACTTTACAGCTTAGGTTTTACCTAGTTAACGTCTGAATCAGGAAAAGTCGTAACTATAAAGTTGTAGCCCTTGAAGTCTTTTTTCCAACCCAAAAAGAATCAAAATAATTGGACATTGGAGTGAAACTTTATGACCAAAATAATGAATATGTGTCAAATCTTCCTTCTTTTTCTCCCCTTCTTATTTTGTTTCTTTTTCCTTAATCCACTTGTCAAATTCGAAAATCCTCTTATATTGACTTCTAAATTTCGAATTTTCTCATATGTATCTTGAGATGATGAAAATAGGCTTCACACATGTAGATTTCTTCATGGGCTTTTCTTAATGGGCTCAATAATTGGGCTTCTCAAAGTATGGAAAATCTAATAATTAATTTTACCACTTACAATCAATTCTAAAAAATGTACTAAATTAATTCAAACTTTCATAAATGGATTTGAATTAATAAGTTTAAAATAAAACTCCTAAAGTTGTGGTAAAATAATTATTAAAAATATCAACTTATACCCATAAATTGCAAAATTCACCATTTGAATTCTCATATCTTGTATTTCCCTATAAATCCTACAAAACATCCAAAATCCCATTAAATATATCTTAAAACATACAAAACAAGGGTTGACTAGTCTAAATGGTAGGGTAAAATAATCATTTTCCCGTGCTCATCACCAACTATTCAGTCTTGGTTTCTAGATGTTGGATTTCGTCTCAGGAGGAACTCACCCTTTATTCTTTTCATTTTGTTGTGACTGTACTCCAGAACTTTCCGGAATCCTCCTGTAATTTGGAACAATGTCATAAATATCAAAAATATTTTCAAATTTGTCACGTTTTTATGACAAAATTACATAACCATGGAATTCTTAGAATAAGAAATTACAATTAGAAGTTAAAACACCAACCTGAAACCCATTGTGGAATTTGAATTCTACACTGTTTTTCCTTCTCTTTGTCTTCCTTTCCTTCCTCCCTATGCTCCAAAAATCAGCAGTTCAAGTTCAATTTTCTCAACGGAAAAGGGATAGTATCATTACCACATTAATAAAGTTTATTTATCGGTAATGTGGTAAATTTCCGATAAAATAACATTAGAAATGCAATAAATAGTAATATCGCAAAAATATTCTGACAAATGTCCTGGTAGATTTTTCCGTTAATTTTCCAGTAAAATTTTTAGAGGGTTTGCCACCGTCTGAATAATGGTGGGTCTCCCCGTCATTGACAACGTCTTCCCTTTCCATCCACACAACTTTGAAACCACTTTATTAATCAGGGGTTCGAAATTATGCATTAGTCTCTTGTTAATCAAAAGTGGGATTCCCATATAGTTTTCTTTTTCCACCACAGTAATAACTCTCGGATGGGCCTGATTTCTTGCTTAGGCCTTGGCCTAGTTCCTTTTGAGAAGATTACGTATGACTTGCTCAGCTTGAACTTTTGCCCTGCCTCTTTCCTAAACATCTCCATCATTTTAGATACCCATTTTGCCAAATTTAGGGATGCTCTTGCCAGGAACAAAGTATTGTCAGCAAATTGTAAGAAGGGAATCTTCATTCCTCCTCTTTAACTTGCATGGCCTCTAGCTTTTCCCCTTATCAACCCATATAGCAAGCGCTTCAACACAGATGATATACAAATAGGGGAAAGGGATCACCTTGCTTCACACCTCTATTGAAGCACAGATGATTTACAAATAGGGGAAAGATCACCTTGCTTCACACTTCTATTGGGCTTCATCACCCTTGTTGGTGAACCATTTATCAAAATTTGGTAGGTAACTGAAGTAGCACTTGTCATAATTTTGTCAACAACTGAGTTTGAAAATCCAAGATTTAGGGGGTGTGGCGAAGTGGTTAAGGGTGAGTGGGTTTGCTCCCCCACGTTCTGTCTTCACCACTGACTGCCTCTGACTTTAGCAGGCCGGCTGTGTGGTTTAGGCGGTTCGGGCCTCAGGGGATTAATCCTATTGGTTAAAATACTTCAGGAATACCCTCATTATCCAAAAAGAAAAATTCAAGATTTGATAGGCATGATTTGATAAACTTCCAACTGAGGGTATCATGAGCCTTTTCCACATCCAATTTGACCATCATTACTCATTCATTAGTTCCCTTTTCCTTGCATATTGACTTAATGGCTTCAAAGATTTCATTTTTCAGTTGGAATTGCACTCATCATTCGATTATCCTGATATGAGATTCAGTACTGGCCCTGAAATCTTAAGGGCCCTAGGCGTAGTGCATTGGTGGGGGTCCTAGACATGAGAGCAGTGCAAGTGGGGGCCCTACAACCCATTGATCACATTGAGAGGCCTAAGCAGCAGCCTAGTTGGTCTAAAACTAGGGCCAACCCTGCTGAGATTACTGGGGATAAGACAGATGTCATGATGAAATACTCCTCAGTTTCTTTCGGGTTTGGACTATAAAGATTTAAGAAGTGGTTCCCAACAATGTCCAGTAAATTTTCAAGCTCTCTTCTCAAGATCCATTCACTGTCTTTTAGCTCATGGATTCTACTTTTGGCCCTTCCTACCATGGTACATAGAATAAAAAACTTGGTATTGTTATTTTGTCACCCAGATTTAGCTAAGAGATTCTTTATTTTTGCATCCATAAAATCTCATTTTGTCTTGGTCTCTCATGATATTCAACTAAGCATTGTTTTTCAATTCTCTCTACTTCTCTAGTGTTGGGTCATTTGAAATCTCTTTTTTTTTCTGGATCATGGCAATTTTGATGTGGACATCGAACCCGACAAGCCCAATAATAACCCGATTGACGACGAATAGACCCAATTTAGCGAAGTTGATGAGTTCTCTCTCCAAATTTATACTCAGATTGATGGAGAGAAGTGTAGGCCCCAAACACGATTGGATCCACTTGCAGCAGAAATAGGGTCCATTTGCATCCGTTTTGGACCTAGGCCATTTGGAGACAAATTGGACCTTTGGAGCCCATGAACCAGAGAATAGAAGACTTTTCCTTGGGCTCGGGTTTTGTCTGATGGGCTGCACTTGGACTTTTACTTAAAGCCCATTGAGGTCCGTCTACAATTATATTTATTTTTTTATTTTTTGTTTTGTAAATTAAAAATATAATCGTATATATTCAAATAGGACTTAAATATATACATTTTTAAAATTTCATCTCAAAAATAAATTTCTAGCCACTAAATCTTGGCTGTCAAATCATCAAGTGTCGAATCTTTTTAAGAACGCCTGCCAATATTGACTATCAAGATCAAGTTCCTAGAAATAGATTTTTGAACTGAAATTTTAACCGGTGGCATCTATTTAAGTTTGATTTTAATTCGTACAGTTAGAAAAAAAAAAATATCAGATGCAAAATAAATGAGTTTTAAATGGTAGGCTTATACTTTGGCTTTTAAAAGCCCGATGGACTTTGAAAAGACTCGAACTTTAGTAGATATAAATGGGATCGGATTAATGGGAGCACATACAGACACTCGGGAAATCTTTTTCTATACACCCATTTTCCAAAAGTTGATGGAAATTATCCTTTTGCCCTTTCACTTAAAAACTCCGCATCCTCCAAACGAGTGATCCACCGAATGAAAAAATTTATTCGGATGAATTCAAAAATTCGTTCGGACGAAGTGGGTTGTGAAGTGGGATTTTCAAACGAAGTCGTTTCTCGACCGATTTCTATAAACAACGTATCAAAATTCATCTACTCTGAATTTTATGAACTCCGTGATTGATTTAAGTGAAAAGGGTATAGTTTTGGGCTTAAAAAATCGTACCAAAAGAATTAAGGAACTTCCCTCTTAATTCATTGGGTACGATTTTTGAAGCCTAAAACTATACCCTTTTCATTTAAAGTCAGTCTCGGAGTTTATAAAATTCAGAGTAGATGAATTTTGATACCTTAATTGTAGAAATCGGCCAAGAAACGGCCTCGTTTGAAAATCTCACTCCTCCACCTTCCACTTCCTTCGAACAAAGGAATTGCCACTTCATTTCGTTCAAAGGAAGTGGACTGTAGAGTGAGATTTTCAAATGAGCTTGTTTCTCCACTGATTTCTACAAACAAGGTATCAAAATTCATCTACTCTGAATTTTATGAACTCCGGAACTGATTTTAAGTGAAAAGGGTATAGTTTTGGGCTTCAAAAATCGTATCAAGAGAATTAAGAGGGAAGTTCCTTAATTCTTTGAATACGATCTTTGAAGCCCAAAATTATATCATTTTCACTTAAAATCAGTCCCGGAGTTCATAAAATTCAGAGTAGATGAATTTTGATACCTTGTTTGTAGAAATTGGTTAAGAAACAGCTTCGTTTGAAAATTTCACCTTCACAGTCCATTTCGTTCGAACCAGGGGGTCCAAATATCAGCCGATACATATCGTATCGGCCGATAACTCGCCCGTATCATATCGGTCGATATCGGCCTTTTTTTAAAAAAGGAGAGAGAAAAAATTGACCGATATATCAGCCGATACTGAATTTTGGACCCTTGGTAAATTCGTTCAAACAAATTTTTTTATTCGGTGGATCACTCGTTCGGAGGATGAGCATTTTTAAGTGAAAGGACAAAAGTGTAATTTTGGATAAAAGATAATTTCCATCAATTTTAGAAAATGGGTGTGTAGGGAAAGATTTCCCGAGTGTCTATATAGCTCCCCCGGATTTATGTATATATATAAGCCAGCCCGTACACAACACGTAAATAGGCCTAACAGTCACTGTGCTGCTCATGGTGAACTTATGAAGAATGCAGCTTAAAGAGAGATGCGAATTGTAACCCAATCCAACCCATATTAAAAATCCAAGGCGTCAATTGCATTAGATTAGGTATAGCGGTCCATGGCATTAGATTAGGTAAACTGGTAATCAGCGTAGCCCAATGGTTTTTCCTAATTTCATGTGTCAACATGTCAATTTAAATAGTAAATTTTAGATCAGGGCACATGTCAAAACTCAAAAGTCTTTCTTATTCAGTTTTTACTCATAAAGTTCACAAAATAGATAATTAAATTGAAAATTCTCTTTATCACCGACCACCTGAACCTAGATCGAATGGATAGAGATCTTAGAAAATACTAATTTTTGCTATATTTAAAATCTAATTAGCATTATTCAAATAAAAGGTGTGAAATTTTTTGTTGATAAGTATCATATCGATCATAGATTTATAGTATTGCTCGTTTTCAAATTTTTTATTTTTTTTCAAAAAATGCCATTTAGATTATTTTTATTAGTTTGAATCTTACATTGAGTATGATTTTAAATTTTTTTTAAAGCAAGTTTTTCAAGTGTAAAATGTATTCGTCAATTTTAAAAAAATTCTTAAAATTTTATATTTTGAGTTATTTTCATCAATTTTTAAAATTTTTCACTTAAGATAATCCTGAATTTTATAGTTTTTTTTTAAAAAAATTCTAAAATAATATTGAATGAATGTGGAATTCAATAAAAATATCTTAGTATGATTGGTATAGTTTTGTAGGGGTGTGTGTGTGATTTTTCTTGTGTTTTTTCTAAAATATTCATAATATTCAGATTTTGTCACGCCCCAAATTTTCAAGGACGTGAACTAAGGTTTTTTTTTTTCCCCATGGAGTTCTACTGAAATGTCGAAAGAGTCTCCCCTAAATTTGGTACGTTTTAACCATAATTGGCCTGCAATCACAACTCATTTCTTTCAATTCCTCAATCTACAAGTTTAACATCAACTAAAGCATGCATATATAGAGTTCTTAAACAACAAAAAACTCAAAATACAAAAGATGAGTCCATACATCACACTTTCAAGCTCACAAGTTACAGAGTCCAAGTTTTATAATCATTGACAAAAACAAAGTAGCTTGTGATAACTATCCCAAAATGCTTTCACTCTTAAGCGTGGGTTCCCTCGGACCCCTCCTCTGAGCCATGACCTAAAACTGGGAAGGGGGTTAGATCACATATAAACAAGAATTATGTGAAATAAGAGTTATGCAAAATAACACATATTTATTCATTTATGTATGAGGAATTGGATTATTGTCATCTCTCGTCGGTACGGCAACTCTCATGTGCCCGACCACAACTTACAGCTTCATCACGACATCCCTTTCGTGACCATATCTACTCGACAGACATAGTCACTGTTGTGCAATAAAAAGTTTTACATTTATTTTACTAGCAAGCGCACGAACCATTCATAATATAGTAATGTGAGAGCGATGTCGAACCCAACGGAATTACAGAAAAATATATCCTAAGTATTCACATTTATTTGTCAATTATTTAATTTAAAAGTTCTAATTGAAACTAGTGTTGGTGGATTAGTTCAGAAAACACAGAAACAATTCTAGATCTAACATATGTTTAATTAAAATCAGTCCATTTAATTTCAATCCTAGTTATTTTTCAGATTTTGAAGGTTGCAGAAGAATGAATTAAAGAATAAAAAAATAAAAAAAATTAAATAATCAAAGAATATAAAAATTAAAAATAAAACAAAAGATTAAACAAACAATACGAAATACATATGATTCAATAGAATTGATCTTAAGCAATCAAGATGGCATTAATTTCCAAATATTAATAATAAGATTAAAACCTAGAATCTAGAGCTCACGTAAACTGATTATATTTGTATTAATGTTTAAAATCATTTTAAAGATTAAATCTATAGATTTCATTAAAGAACTCATCACAAAATGGACCTTAGAATTGAAGATAAAGATAGGCCCCTCTCTCAACTCTAAATTTTCATCACACTCTTACAAGTAAGAGCCTTAGAAATCAAAACAGGGAATCACCCAAAAATGGACCTTCTAATTGGATGATGAAAATAGGTCTCTATTTTAATTCTAAATATTTCATCACACTCTTAAAATAAGAGCCTTAGAAATTAAAATAGATGATCATCCAAAAATTATTGTTCACACATTAAATTCATCCACAGAGTTAATTATAGAAAATAAAAATAAACATACGCACAAACATAGATCAATTGCAAAACCAGAAACTAATATTTCATTACACTTTGAATTTTATTAATAATCATGGTATTTGAATTACAAATCTTGGGATTGAATATAAGAATATTGGAAAATAAACTACAAATCAAACCACTAACCATTATCCTCTATTTTCCATCTCTTCTCTTCCTTTGGTCCATGCCTATCTTTGATTCCCAGAGTCCAAATTCGAATTCTACAATTCCTGAACCCCTTTATTTATAGTACTCAAAAGAGACTCGATCAGGTAAGGTTTGGAGAGAATTTCTCCAAAATTCTCTCTCCAAAAGTCTCTCTCTTCCATGATTTTCTCTCCTTTAACTATCCACATTCGAAATTTAATTTCTCTTCCAAGCCATGGGCAAATTTTGCATGACTTTAAGGATTTTGGATTAGTTTGGAAAGTAAAGTGTAAATCATGTTTTTTTACACATATACCATCTTACAGCTCCATTTTGATCTAGTAAAATTTTGAATCATGAAAATTTGTTAAATACAAAGTTGTAGCCCTTGAAGTCTTCTTTCTAATGGAAAAAGAATCAATGCAATCGGATATCAGAGTGGAAAGTTATGGTCAAAATATCAAAGCTTTGTCAAAACTTGTCTTCCAAAATTTTCTTTCTAGTCAATCCAAATCCCATTTTTTCTCTCCATTTCCTACTCCACAAGGCTTCACACAAATTTTACAAGTGTCCTCCTCATCTTGGGCTTTTGGATTTGGATCTCATACTTGGATTTTTATCTGGCCTGAAATACTGGTGGACTTTGGCTCATAAACTTCACTTGCAGACTTTAGGCTTCAGACTCGAACAGTGGGCCCATTTTCCTAGAGTTGTGAATTTACCATTTTACAATACAACTCTCAAAATTAATTATCCTAATCCAAACTCTCATAACTGAATTTGAATTAAGATAATTTTACAATAAATTCCAAAATGAATGGTAAGTTACACGCATTTTCCAAAAATGACAATTATGGCCCACTTTTAGCTGTTGATTCCATTTTTTGCTCAATTTCTTGTGATGTCCTTATTTTTCCTACAAAACTCAAAAATAACATTAAACATACCTAATATACATAAAATCAAGACTAACTAATCCAAATAACAGGAGTAAAAATGTCATTTTTCATGTCTCAACCGTTACAACACCTCTCCCGTGGCTAACGCCCATCCAACAAGTAAAGTCATAGCACCTCTCCCATGACCACCCAGGTAGTGTCACGGCACCACTCCCGTGACTACTACTACTCGTTACTTAGTGGCATATTCATTTCATCTAATTATCCACATTCCTCGTACACCGGCCAATATAATTGTACACTATATAAGCAACATCACAAAAGGCATACGACATTTGGCACATCTCCATCGCCCCCATCATATGTATAATTTTCTTCTATTCAATTTATCCCCTTCTAACTTCTTAGTACTTCTAGAATATCATTCTCACCACATTCACAAACATACACAACTTCCACACAATAGTTTATCATTTCATTTCAATCGTGAAGAATTCTAGCATAAAGCATTCATCATTTGCATGGTCTCAACCAAAGAAAAAGGAGGTAAAGTCCTCACACACAACTACATTCCTCAAAGTGCATCAAGCATGCTAAATCCATGCATTTAGAACATAAATTACTCAAAGATTTTCCTACACATATTCATAACCACATAAATGAAATTCACCACATCATAATCAAACAATTCATTTCATGGCTTTTAACTTCATACATCATATCATGGAGTTCATGCTCATTTCAAAGACTTATAAATTTACACATACTACCATGAAATCTCCATTCATTTCATAACTCATATGAATTAGGGCTGCAACTCGGGTCAGGCGGGTCGGATTCCTTAAAATCCAACCCGACCTGTGTTGATATATATGGAACTTGGCTTGACCCGAATTCTAATTCGAATCAACCCGAATTCTGACCCAACTCGCATTTTCAACCCTTTTTAGACTAATTTTAGTTAGATCGGGTCGGGTTAACTTATAAAATCCTCAATCTGACCCGACCTGAATTTCATGCGAGTTTTTATCTTCTCAGTCCGACTCGACCCGCATGATGTCTCGGGTCGGGTCATGCGGGTCAGGCCAAAACCCGACCCTAGTTGCAGCCTAATGAATGAACACTCATCATTTATGAATCATAGCCTCTTGTTCATCATCACACACTCTCAATACCATAGAACATGTCAAGCAACAGTACACCATCTCCATACAAGGTAATGTGTTATTTATCATACAAATAACCCCACTACCCATTGTTATCAGTAGTCATTCCCCTATGAATCCCATGGTACACCCAAATGTCATTTTTCCACATCCATCTTATATCTCTCTTATTGTGCGTACACATCATTCAATTGCATGTTATCTTCACTACAAATTATCAACATAACTGAACATATTATTCTAAACCACCATCTCAATATATTTCTCACACACACACAAATCACGTGAATCTATACACAAGTCATTCATATAGGGGTGTGCCCACCCTTTAACCTCATGACATTACACTTATTCAACAATTTCATGAATACAAGGTAACCACAACATTTCACCCACTTTACACCCCCTTCTCACTTCACTTTAGCTAGAGATTTGGGAATTAGCCTTCATTTCTCTACTTCACGTGGGTCACAACTGCACCACATCCCCAATACCTCTCACAATTCATCCAAATTTTTTTTTCAACACATACATAATTTAGGATTATATCACATCACACAAATAGGAAATCATCTCAAACACAACTCATTATGCAGCAATATTTTGCAAGAATGTGGAGGAACCCTCACCTAGAGTTCCGGTGGTGCGTTAGGATTCCCGATGAGCTGGTCGTTCACCCTCAATAGACTTGGAACTGGTCAAATAAAAAATTCACACAACAAAGCACATAAAGATTTTAGTTTCCAAGAATAAGTTATCAATCTCCACAATAACACAAAAACCTTAAAGTTCCCTCAAGAATTCCTTACTCAAAACAAATGAATTCTTATAAGGTACAACATTAAGTGAAAACCCCCAACATTTCTACTCAGTAAGCTCTCATCCAAACTCCAACTCCCAAATCCCCAACTCATCTTCCTCAAGATGACCCAACTCTCCATGCATGTCTACGCTTTAGGTCCCATTTCATGATCTGAGCCTCCCATTACATTTAGAGATTTCCTCTCTCTTGTTCCACCCCACAATTACTCCTCTTCCCATCCTTCTCAAGATTTTTCTCCAAATTTTAATTCAAAAACCCCATTGTCTTCCAACTTCAATCAGCAAAAGATCCTCTCCAAACCAAATTTCATCTCTATTCAAGTCCATACCAACTCAATCAAAACGGAAAAAAGACGAAGAGATGGTGCTTTCATTATGTAGCTAGGGGTAAATTCCATAAAAGTCCATACCAACTCAATCAAAAGGGGAAAAAAAGATGAAGAGATGCATCCATAAAAGTGTGTGCTACAACTGAACTCACCTGGCCTTCGCTGATCGAAGTGGCTCGCAGCAGCACCGATTTCACTAGATGGTGCTTTCATTATGTAGCTAGATGTGATGCTAACAAAACACAGCAAATTAAGTAAGCAAGCATAAATCATGTAGGAAAGTAGATCACAAGAACCATAGAAGGGGATAAAAGAGATGGAGAGATACAAGATGATTCAACGAGGTTCGGCCATTCCCGCATCTTAAATTGATAATATTTTTAGTTAGGGCCAATTTTGAGTTATCTAACATTGACTTATACTAAGTACGCTTTGTGAGTTTATTTATTATAGTTGTATTTGTCACTTGAGATAGGATTGAAAGGATATTAGAGAAAACAAGTGACCTACAAAAATATTTATGTCACGCCCCGAACCCAAATGTGGGCTCGGAACGCGACTAAATTTTTTTTTTTTTTTTACAATAAACTCTAATCACTCAACGTCATAACTGGGCTGGATCTTCAAGTTTACCAAAACTCGATCATAGAAAATGTCACACGTGCTCTTTACACATGAACTCAAACATATACCATATGTCCCCATATACAAACTCATATCACACAACGAATATTTTTATTTATCTCATCAGTGTTACGAACGAAATATAGTAGATATAATGTGTACGACATTAAAACTTATAAACATAAGTTTCTTATACTACATGAGGCATATTTATAATAAAAACACACAAAATAGCCAAAGGTATGCTTAGTTTCCACGTGCGGGAAACCACAGACAATTCCCAAGTTCCGACTCCTAACGAGGCACCATTGGTTCCTCCATTCCATCTTCCAGCTCATATCCTGCATTATAAGGGACGTGAGCTACTAGCCCAGTGAGGAAAGCTCACCATAAAAATCTAACATACAATATTCATGGAATAAATAACAATGCATGTTCCATGAATGAAATGCAGTTAATCCACTTAACTCATTTTCACCATAACATTCGACATAATATATGAAACAATAATGCATGTCTTATGAATGCAATGCGGTTAATCCACTTAACCCATTTTCACCCTAGGATCACTTTCTAAAGTGTTTTATCAATTTTTACCGAGGTTAGCCCCCATTTAGCAACTTACAAGTGCATAAGGTCTCCGCTACCCGGTCTACTAGCCCATTCAACACCAACGGTTGATGGCGGTCGACCACAGCCTACTAACACGTCCAACCCAACGGTTCGCAAACGGCGTTCGGCCTAACATCACAAGGTCTCCATGACCCGGTCTACTAGCCCATCCAACACCAACGGTTGATGGCGATCGACCATAGCCTACTGACACGTCCAACCCATCGGTTCGCAAACGGTGTTCGGCTAATCTCAGCAATTATAGCCCAACGGCCAATGTCAAACTTTATAAAGTTATTATCTTCCACAGATTTAATTTATAATCACAATTTTCACATGCAAATGTCAAATGCCTGATAATGCATGATTTCTAATGCCCTCCTTACACATGGACTTATTCTGAGAGAACCACCATATTTCAGCCTTACCATTTGGTGTATCAAATACCAGTACAAGAAATCAATAAAATAATCAATATCACACCAACATATAAAACTGGATTTAATAACACGAATGCTTTCACCCAGTTTTTACCCGACAATTCCCAAACACTCCATGGGTCCATACTGCGTTAGATACTACAAGCCCTCGACTCCCCGACACCATTTTAACGCCTACGTTCTAAACAGTTAGAACATTTACATCCCTTACATGTAGGCAGTGTCAGGTCTCGTATTCTGGACCTATATAGTCTTTTCCATCTTTAATTGACCATGGGTCCCATTTCAGTCTGGTGTTAGTGGGTTTAACATATAACACAATACAAGTGTTGGTTCGAGTCTCCTCACCTTCTCCGGTTGAGTTTTTCACAGAAAATCTGTAAGATAGAGTAAAATGTATAAATTTTCTATTTGTCAGTATATACACATAATAATTTCCCAAACCCCGTGCTATTTTTTCAGAAAACATGATATGTGTAATGAGTCACCTAGGCTCTTTCTACTCCTTTAAATTATGTCAAAAAGTTAGTTGTCAGCCATCCAAAACATTACAATAAAATGAAAAATGTAAAGTACTCAGTGCCTTCTCTCTTATTGTCTTCTGGAGGAAGGACCATGGAGACGTATTGTGAGAGGCTCAGAGGGTACAGAGACAGTAAAGTAAATAAAAGTACTCAGTGCACTATCCTCGTATTGTCTTCTGGAAGAAAGACCATGGAGACGTATTGAGAATTTGGCCCAGAGGGTACAGTACAGGAATTTAAACACACAAGGCTGAAAAATAAACACACAATAGTCAGCTGGGGTTAATCTTTTCCCCGATTTTACTTAGGGTTGAAAATTATATTTTGAAAGTAAAATAATACAAATCTTGAGGGTAAAATTTAAATTTTAAGAGGAAATCTATTTTTCCCTTTATTTACTAAAAATCTCATTTTTAAATCTCAATATTAAGCCATTCTACTCCTAACTTGCTCTGGAGTTAATAAAAATAAGAATAGGATCGTTTTGATACCTTGGGTGCAAATTTCCGCTAAGAATAGACTTAGTTTGAAAACCTGAGGGGATACGCGGGAAAACCCGATGTCTCTGCTACTGGTCGGACTAAAGAAGAGTAAAGCGAAGAAGAACAAAAAAAAGAGAAAGGAAATGATCAAGAGAGAGAAAGTCATAACTTTTTCTTTCTTTCTCTCACAATTGCTCTCTGATGATGTTTTTAAAGGAAGACGATGGAAAGAATGAGGTAATGATACAGAAGAAGAAAGAGAGAAACGGCAGGAAAATTTTAAGTTTTTTTTTTCCTACCTCCCTGCCTTCCCCCTCAATTTATAGCCATGCGGGGGAAATTTCCACCGCACACGTCCCACAGCTATAACTGAAACCTGCAATGGTAGGTTGATGGCTACATTATCAAGATTTTTATTAATATAATATTAGCTTATTCTTTTTACTATTTACATCTATGTCCTCTCTCTCGTCTGAGTATTTCAGGGTCTCACTATACTGATACAATTGGTTCATTAGGTCAGATATTAAAAACTGAGCATGGTATTAAAATTTGGAGTGAAATCTATCTCAAAAACCCAGTGTTTTTGCTAAAAATCACTGTTTTAACAAAATCTCCTAATCTTCAAGATTCTTTTTGAAAGTATCCAACCTTTTAATTTGATAGAGTAAATTTGTCTGATAAAAACATTCTAAAGTTTCAAAGTGTTTTGAAGTCAAAAATCATATTTTTTTAAGTGAAAGAATATTCAACGGTCCATATTTCATGGCTTAGAATAAATATAAAAAACTCACTATTTTAGAGTGTAAAGAAATAAACAGTTTAGTTATAATACGGATTGAGTACTGACTCTCTCTTTATATTTTTAGGACTTCCTCTACCCTGTCAAATTGGAATTTTACGACTTTAAAACTTAGGGGTAAAATAAATTAGCGAAATTATAACGAGATTAGCATGTCATTAGGTCCGAAATTTAAAAATAATGTATAATCTAAAATTTAAAGTTCAAATTAAGTCAAATGACTAAGTTTCTATAGCAGCCAAGGTTTAAGCCTAAAATAATATTATTATTATATTCGTAACTCACCCATATATCTTTGAAACTTAATTTAAAAGAGCTATCGGATTCGGATCAAGTCAAACTCAGATCCGTTGGAAAACTTATTTGATAATCTTCATGACTAGAGAAAAATAATTCATAGTTAACAACTAAAAATTATTTTATTAATCACAATTAATTATAATTAATCCCTAAATTGGGCTGGGGTATTACAATTTATCTCCCTCACAACGTTTGCAAAACAAAGGTAGTTACATTTACTAACATTAATGTACTAATGAGAGGTACTTCACTCTTTTTACCCTCGAACAAATTGCATATATAAAAAAAGATAACCTTTAAATTAAATGGAGAGAGCTCAACTTGGGTTAGGATCAATCCATACCCAGTTGACCCAACCCGAAAATAATCCAACTCATTTAAAATAATAGCTGACCTGTGCTTAAAAAGCTTGCCTCGTTTTTAATTTGGGTTAAGCTATAACTTGACTTGCCCAAATTATATATATATATATATATATATATATATATATATATATATATATATAATGAGAGAGATTCCTCATCTTTAAATCATTATTTAGTTTTCTTCATAATACTCTTTGTAATGACTACGTTTTAGTAGTGAAGACTTAATTTATGGCTTTTTCTTCACTTGAAGTATATCAATACAATATATATAGACCAAATTGTCCACTTAATTATTTAGATCGATAAGTGATATGATTAAACTTGACTTGAATTAAAAATGGGTTGAGTTATGGGTGGGAAATAGGAGGACAAAATATGGGTTGGATTGAAAAATAATGACCCGAATTAAAAATGGGAGGGATAAGATTGGGCTCTTAGCCTGACCCGCCCAACCAGATTGCACCTCTATCCACCATCGTTTTCTTGCACATGCTCATGTCTATCTCATCTCTTTGTTTTCCTCTTTTATTTCTCCTTTCTGGCCTCACCACATTTCAAAGGAAATTAACACATAAAACCCTAATACGAGAATTGCTTTCTTTATCCTCTAGGCCATTGTCACTTATGTTCTTCCTCAGCATCCTCACGCTCTGACATTACTTTTATCAAAGCCGTCTCCATAGCCGTCTCCATAGCCAGTCACCTCTTAACCCAAATACCCCATTTGGTTGCTGCTTAAGGGCTCCAAAGCCATTTCCCCAAACCCCAAACACCAACACCCCCCTCCCCCCCCTTTCCACTTTCATTATTTAAAAACCTTCAGAGATGAGAATAATATTTATGGACAGAGAAATGAATAGCTATGATCAGTAGCATACAACATTGTTTTTATTATTTTCCACTTAAAAATGGAAGTGTTCATATTGAAAATAGACTTAATCATCTATCATTATGTAAAATTTCATTTAAAAAATTCAATTTTTAGTTACTTGATCTTAATAATAGAAATTATCAGATATCCTTGAATCTTTTCAAGGACATCCACCAACTCTGATTGTTAAAATCACGTTGTTAGAAAAGAATAATTTGTATTCCATTAAAACCCATGTATATATATGTCTTTAGCCGACCCTAGGGCTATTTTAGTTAAACTCTAAATCTAAACCAAATATATCTCTTAATAAGAGATAAATTCAAATTAAATTCTAACTAAATATTAATTCTAATTATATTCAACATTTTTCCTTAAACTCAAGAGGTTCATTACTTTGAGTTTACAATTATTGAAATAAAACAAAACTAATAACTAGATAATCCAAATGCTGGATGACGCCATCTCGAGAAGCGGTAACAAATCAACAATGAAAAGGTGCCGCTAAAGTTAAATACTAGACCAACGTGCCACATGTGCTTCAGGTTGCCATAGAAGAGAGGTGTAAACGAATTTCAAGATCTATCAATTCATGTGAATACCAATGTCAATGCCGTCAATGACAATTCCAAAGAACATAAAAATCTGTGTCAAACTGAAGATGAACGGTGCAAGAAAGGACTGCAAAGTGCAAGACGGGTGCAAAATCAAATCCTCTAAATTAAGGCTGCAAACGGAGGAGACAAAGTGCAAACAACTGCAATAAAATTGGATGTTGGCTGCAATTACTTCAACTTTCACTAACAACTTTAGATCAGAAAACTCGACATACCCCCTCTCTGAAGGACAAACGGACGACAGCAAACCTGAAATTCAAATTCTTGCTTATAGAATTTTTTTTTTCCATGCGGAAGCAAACAAATAGGGCAAGACTAAGACGACAATGACGACAGCATGGGAGGACTGAGTCGAACACTGCAAATCAATGAAGGCAATGTGCAAGCAAACTCCAACACCAAAATCCGACGAGATTCTATGGTCAGATCTGGGTAGTGGGTTGATCGTTCAACCAAAGAGAGCGGACATGTTGCAACAATAGTGGCGGTGATGACTCCACATATCTGCAAGGATTAGGTTATACAAGAACTGGCCAAAACGGAAGCAGATGAGCTGTGTAACGAACGTAGGTGTCCCCGCCCTCTGCTAGGCTTGTATGTCGTGGTAGAGGGAGAGAAAATGAATGATGATGTGCTTTCTCTTTGGTGAGGAACCTGAGTCTGGTACCATGTTAGAAAAGAATAATCGACATTCTATTAAAACCTATTACACATGTATGTATAGGCTTAGCTGACCCTAGGGCTATTTTAGTCAAACTTTAAAGCTAAACCAAATATATCTCTTAATGAGAGATAAACTCAAACTAAATCCTAACTAATTATTAATTCTAATTATATTCAACACAAGTGACTAACAATTTTTTTTTTTTGAGTTGAAATTTTAAATAATAGTACATAATCAAGCTTCCTTTCAATCTCTACAGTTATATTTTTCAATTAAAAAATTAAGAATTAAAAAAAAATTATGTCAAATACAATTTTGTGATCGATTGCATCCATTTGTTGGATATATACGAGATAAAAAAAATACTCTTTACTGTTCTATTTTAGTCTAGGTTATTGTTTTGATCATTTATATCCACTTACATGAATTGTAGTTTGTACCTCTGCCAGGATTAAATCCAACTATGATTCAATTGAAAGGTGAATTTTACTTTAACAGGACAGAGTTCACATCCAAGGAATGTCGGTTTTAAGGATTCAATGGCTGAGAGAACCATCATAGTGGGCTTCACATTTCAAAATTGAAAGAAAATAAAAGAAAAATCATGCCTCATCCATCTCTCGAATCTGACCGTGAATTTCTTCCATCTAAAAGATATTAGGACCTGTTGCCTAACAATATGGGCTTTTGAGATTCAACCATTTGAATCCGTAATAGTGGGCCTCACATTTTAAAATTCAAAGAATGTAAAACAGATATGTTATGTTTCAATCCAGCCATATTCGATCCAACGGTAGATTTCTTCTGATCAGAAAGAGATATTCAACTTCTTCCAATAATAAATTTGGTTTCTGTGATCCAACGGTCAAAGATCACAGAACTAGGCTCCATAAGAAAATCGAAAGAAGTAAAATGGAATAAATGCTTTTCAGGTTAAACATTTCTCAGAAAAGGAGATTAAGACATTATATATAGTGCTAGACACGATTTTTCAGAAGTCCACAGGATGTGATAATAATTCATACTTGTTTTTTTCGATATGAAGTCCGCAGGACATGAATAATCCATTATCGTAACAAGGGAAAAGAGAGAACTGCTTGTGTTTTTGTATGCAAGAGTGGAAGACCTATCACAGACAAGAAAAAGTGAGAGATACCATCCATCTGACTGCCCATAGATCCTAGATCTATCATTGTGACAGGATCCCCCCAAAATTGATATTTTCTTCATATCTTATCTTTATTGGGGGTTGATTTGCATTTCAGGCAAGGATCTTGTAATTCCTCTTCGTGTGATTGTTTCGTTTGTTCTTTTTCGTGACATGGGTGCTTGTAATTTCCCAATTGTGATGTGGGTTTTGGAGATTCCTCATCCTTAGTTCTTCTTCTCTTGTGAGTTAGTGTATTTTATGCTTGTTCTGCTTTCTCTATTTGACGGATTATAGATCAGTACTTTATTGTATTAAACTTTTTCTCTTTTATTTTTAAGCCGTTATATATCTGTCTATGTTTAGGCAAGTCGGTTCTGGAGTATGTATGTTTTTCTGTTCCTTTTCTGGATGATACCTTGGAATCTCATGTATGTTTTTGTTCTTCCTTTTCAGGTGTTAGAGCTTATCCAAGGATTTTTTCAAATGCTCAATTTATACTTATTTTGATAATCTGTGCTTTCTTTTGTTTAGGACCTGCTTTTCTTTTGCAAACTTGCGGATTTATCCCCCTTTCGTCTGTTGCTATGTTTTAAAGATTTTATGTTTTCTTTGTTTGGTCTAAGATGTACTGTTGAAGATCCATGTTGTCAACATTTTTGTTCCGAGGCATTGGAGATCTGTCATTTTCCTCTTCAATACACAATGTCCTTCTGAAGAAAAACCATTATTTATCTTCATTTTTTGTTAATTATTTAAGTTGTATAGTTGGTTTTGACCACTGATGTTAGATGCTATGTCGTCAGTTCTTGAAGAGCACTCTCTCTCTCTCTCTGAGATAGATCTGTATCAATTTCCCTTTTGATACACATTTCCTTTCTGAAGGAAAATTTCATCTTTTTTTTTCCCGAGACTCAGCAATTTCTAAGTTTTTCTGTTTCCGGGTCTCGTTGCTATGGGCAAAGGTCTAAAGATCCTCATTTTAGTTTATTGGGCTGTAGGGGATGCTGCAAAATGAGCCAGTGTTGTAGGTTTAGATGGCAATGAAACACCCTTTTAAGGATCTTTCTCTTTGCTCCCCATTCTACCTCTTTCTTGGGTCTGGTTATTTGCATTGCTTTCATTAGGTGGATGATCCTTCCATCCCCTCTTTTTATCTTTTTTTCTTTATTAGTTAATTTGCAATGTCTGAGTTCTTTTCTTTGATACCATGTTTTAAGTTGTTCAAAATCAATGTGTGTGTGTGAGAGAGAGAGGTTCCTGTGATTTGTCTATTTAATGTTTGAGATGTTCTGTAGTTCTTATATCATACCTGAATTAATATTTATGGGTAGTTTGAGTTTCTAAATCTTCCTGCCTTTGTTTCTTGTACAGGTGGGTATTTTATATAACTCAATCTCTGTTCTTGTCCACTAAGCAAAAATGGATCCAATGGGAGAAGAGCAATTAGATTATGGGGAGGATGAGTATGGGGGCGGTCAGAATCAGAAACTGCAGTATCAGGGCAGCGGAGCTATCTCAGCACTTGCAGATGAGGAGCTAATGGGTGATGATGATGAGTATGATGATCTCTACAATGATGTAAATGTTAGTGAAGGTTTCATGCAGTCACTGCAACGAAAAGAGATGCCCGACTCCTCAAATGTCATGGGAAATAATGGGGCGCTTCAAGGTCAGAAGATGGATGGTCCTGGTTTAAGGATTTCTGAGCCTGCTGGTCTGCAAGAGGTGAGCATCCCTGGAGTTGGAGTCGGGCAAAAGGAGTCTAATGCTGGCCCTGGTTTCTCCGATTTGGAGCAGAAAAAAAGTGGGCTTTTGTCTCGAAAGAGTTTAGAAGAGGGAACCAGTAATTACCCAGATGAGATATCTCAGAAAGGTAGGATTCTTGACATGGCTCCCAAGGCTCAAGTAGGAAATTTAGGAGTCCAGGGCTCGGCACCAGTGCCTCCAAAAGTCGGGGTTGATCCTGTGCAGATGCCTGGAAGTTTTGTTGGTGGGTCCTCGTCAATTCCAGGTCAGGGAAGTGGCGGTGTGAGAAATGGGCCACCCATGCCGATTAATCAACCAGGAACAAGCGTGAATCGGCCTATGGTGAATGAAAACTCTGCCAGACCTGTGACAGGTTCTGTGGAGAATGGTTCAACAATTTATGTGGGAGAATTGCATTGGTGGACAACTGATGCAGAGCTTGAAAGCATATTGTCTCAGTATGGAAGGGTCAAAGAGATCAAGTTTTATGATGAGAGAGCCAGTGGGAAATCAAAAGGCTACTGTCAGGTTGAGTTTTATGATGCTGCTGCAGCAGCAGCATGCAAGGAAGGGATGAATGGCTATTTATTTAATGGGAGAGCTTGCGTGGTGGCTTTTGCTTCTCCACAAACTTTGAGGCAAATGGGTGCCAATTATATGAACAAAAACCAAGGGCAACCTCAGTCACAGCCACAGGGAAGGAGGGTGATGAATGATGGGTTTGGAAGGGGTAGTGGAATGAGTTATCAAGGTGGAGATGGAGGGAGGAACTATGGCAAGGTTGGATGGGGTCGAGGTGGGCCAGCATTTTCAAACAGAGGACAAGGTGGTGGTGGACCAATGAGGGGAAGAGGATCTATAGGAGGCAGAGGCATGGTTCCCGGTATGGGTGGGGCAGGTGGTGGAGCCAGTGCAGGTCCTTATGCGCAGGGCCTAGCAGCTCCTCAATTAGGGGGTGCCGCTAGTGGGCTCATGCATCCACAGAATATGATGGGTGCAGCATTTGATCCAACATATATGGGTAGAGGAGGTGGTTATGGAGGATTCCCAGGTCCTGCCTTTCCTGGAATGATGCCTTCATTTCCTGCTGTTAATACAGTTGCTCTTCCTGGAGTGGCTCCACATGTTAATCCAGCTTTCTTTGGCCGAGGGATGTCTACAAATGGAATGGGAATGATGGGCAGCAGTGGAATGGAAGGACCTCATACTGGGATGTGGGCAGATCCGAGCATGGCTGGATGGGGGGGAGATGAACAAGGAAGAACAAGGGAGTCAAGTTACACTGGTGAGGATGGGGCATCTGACTATGGCTATGGTGAAGGGGGCCATGAACGAGGTGGTGGAAGGTCAAATGCTACCCGTGAAAAAGATCGTAGCTCCGATCGTGACTGGTCAAGTAACTCTGAGAGGAGGAATCGTGATGATAGGGATCATGATTGGGATCGGTCTGATAGGGATAGGTACAGGGAGGAAAAAGATGGATATAGGGACCATCGGTCAAGGGATCGTGAAAATGAAGATGACTGGGATAGAGGGCATTCCTCTTCAAGGTCTCGTAGCAAGTCACGCATGATGCATGAGGATGATCACAGGTCTCGGTCTAGGGATGCTGATTATGGGAAGAGGCGTCGTGCACCATCTGAGTGACAATCTCTTGCTTTTCCAGGATTCTCTTATAGCAAGTAATTTAATGGATGTGGCACCAGCAAGCGTCATAGCTGGATGCTTTTGTCATGACTTGCTGATGTTTCTCAATGCTGGATGCAGAAGTGTGGCTTCAGTATGAAAAGTAAGTTCTCATTGTGCGGCATTAGGGAAAGGATTCTCTCCTCTTTTGCATTGTTTTCTGCAGAACATCATTAGCTAAAACTATTGATACTTCACTTAAAACAGTTACTAGGTTCTAGTAGCCTCCAGCGTTTACAGTGAGTGGGACTTCTGATCCTGCTAATTGTGCATTCTGTTGACTATACCTGATACTTATTTTTATTGGAAACCAGTGCTTACTTTTGTGGCAACCTATATATGCTTAAATTTTCCGCTTCTCATTCCTTGTCAATGAATATGGGATAAATATGTACCATTCATTTGATAGTAATTTATAGATTTCATCCTTGTGCAAGCACAAGGTCATTATATGTTGAAATGGTTGTTCATGTGCATGTTTTTCCTGTTTTCATATTCATTTAAAATTTGCAAAGTTTGGGTCCGCACTGCAAAGGAATGAAAATCTGAATTGGACATGTTTAAATTAGTATTTATTCGCTGGTGGTTGATTTTTGGGATGTATAAGCTATGGGTCTGAATATTGGTTCTCTTGATGTGAACATAATGGACAAGATGGTGAGCACACCGTTCTTGTTCTGTATATGTTGAAGTTTCTATCCATTAAGAATTGTATTTAAAAGCTCATGGAAGGTTTGCAGGGTATATAGGCTAGCATCTTCTGTATATGTTGGATTTCACCCTTAATTCGCAGGTTTCACCTTAATCAAGCCCAATCTCTAAGGCATCTTTCCTTTCAATTGGTGTCCCATTTGATAGCATTCAAAGGAAACCGTCAGTCACTCCTTACTATGAAAGCAAATAATAGAATTTCTCAAAATACTCTAATTGGCAGTCTTTCAATTTGTTTAATCTGTGACTGACTGGTCCGAAGGCGTAAATATTGTATTCCACCGGTCATCACAGACACTCCCACAATTGTACTCTCTCTCTCTCTCTTTCTCACTGACACACACACACACACACACACACAAAGTTCAATCTTGATCATGAAGGTCTGTGATGGAGTCATTACTCATAACTATATTAATGTTTCCTTTTCTTGATTTTCATCTCCAACAGCTCTAATAGTGTGATGCTGAAACTTTAAAGCATTCTTCATATGGCACTCTCTCTCTCTCTTCCCTCACTACACTTCTAGAATGAAAGTCACAGATGTCACTTTTTTTGTTCAATGTAGGAAAAAACTAAAGAATTGTTATTTCACTCGTTGTATGTTCTTGTAGCTGTTTAACTAATTTCCAATGCATTACAGATTACCTACTTATTGCAGCAATTATGCTGTTGGTTTGATAGTGTGATCTTGTGATGTGCCCAAGGATCATGAGTGATGCTTTGAAAGAGCATAGGACTGGCACTTTTGAATAAATAAAAGTATTTTGTGCTAATAAAGTAAGGGGCTTCATCGTCACCACTACCATCATCATCATCATCATACCTTTCTCCATCTATATGGGTCTGGCTACTAGCATATGGTATGTTTGAGTTTAGAGGATGAAGGAGAAAATAGGTTAAAATTTGAAGCTTTCTAGGTTTACTCCTTATCATTAGTGAAATTGGCTTGTTTGTATCATCTTTGGTTTAGAAAATACCAACCATGAGCAAGGAAGGAAAACTGTGTTAAGTTGATTTAACGTGTGTATACAGCAGTTAGATTTACTTCTTTTGGTCAAGTTGAGATTTTGGCTACCCGAAAGGGGTTGGAGTGATGGCTAGGAACCTGTCTTAGGAAGCGGGCGGGAGTCCTGAGTTTGATTCCTACTCCACCCCAAAGGGCCACTCCTATAGAGTTACTCGGTGTGTATGGGTAGGGAGACTTGCACATGCCCCGATGACTAGTCGGGTGCTCTAAGAGGCTTGGACACCTTGGTCATAAAAAAGAAGTTGAGATTTTGGCTGCAGTAACAATAGGGTCTCATTACATGGGAAGATAGAAATAAGAGACTTTACATTTTAATACTCAGTTGAGAACTTCAAGTGAAGTGTTGACGTAGTTGCAAAGATCCACAAAGAGTGCAAGATAAAGATTGGAGATTTGTTTCTTTTGATCAAGTTGAATAGATTTTGGTTGTAGTCTGATTGGATCGATTTATTTATTAATAATGAGGTCTTTGTTCAGGTCAGAGAAGAACCACATACAATCTTTGTTATGGTTAGAGAAGAACCACGAAATTACATTCACCACATATCCCTCCCATTCCCTCTCCTTCCATAAGAAAGAGACGAGTGGTGGTTTCTCAACCACTGTAACTCCCAAGTAGGTGGTTTCTCAACCATCGTAAAGAGACCAGTGGTGGTTTCTTAACCACTGTAACTCCCAACTAGGTGGTTTCTCAACCACTGTAAAGATACCAGTCGTGGTTTCTCAACCACCAGAACTCCCAAGTTGGTGGGTCCGATATTCATCCTAATCCACCTGGATGCACCATGGTCCATGTCCCATGGGCTGCTGTCCCATAGGTCGCACTATTTGATCACTATTTGATGGAGGGTCGTAACAACTCCTCTCCCCTTCAGTTCAACCTTGTCCTCAAGGCCGAAGTTTGAAAAATTCTTCTAATGCTAGGTTGCATCAATTCCTTTCCTCTGCAGACAAACCTTGTCCTCAGGGTTGAAGTTGGTAAAATTTTGTTTGAATCGGTCCACCGCTTCCCATGTTGCTTCCTCTGTTGTGATCATGAGTAAATGGGCTAGTTGGCACTTGTTGTCTAGCTGAAAAAGGTATCCTAGAGTAATAATGAGCTTCTAGGGTTTATTTTTGTTAACTATTGTAATGCTTACACTATAGAGGTCCTGGATGCCTAATAGAATCTAGATCCATATTTTAGTTTGAACAATTGTTTCTCCCTTTCGGTGTGTCTCATCTTTCTTTTATATGCCCTAGTTGAATTTAATTTTGCTTCTAATTATTCAAAAAAAATTAATTTTGCATTTTAATTATTGTACAATTTTCTTTTCCTAGAATTCATAAAATATTTGGGTATCCCCACTCCACAATGGAGGTGACACTGATACCATTGATACATGAAATAGCCTATAAGCATCGTGTATCGAGTAACTTCGAGGAGGCTTGAACTCGAAACATCTAGTCTATCCTAGACTTCATAATTATATCCATTGAGTGTTTGAATTTTTGGTGTGAAATTTTAATACCTACTGAGGATTTTAGACCTTTGATCGTTTCTTCTTTTGTGAGAGTTGAAATTAGGCTTTGCCAATAGGATTTTGGGTTTTCTCCGTTGGAGAAGAAATTCATTGGATTGGTTAAGACTTGGGTATGATTTGAGGATTTTCTCATTTCTTCTAAGGCAAATTCAAATTTAGGGTTTGCTCATCCATTGTGCCGATTTTTTTTTTAATAATTTTCTTTAATCCAATTCTTGGAATTAGATCTAAAATCTCCCTGGTGTAGTCTAAGGTTTCATTGCTTTGAACCTAGGCCTAGACCAGGATCTTGCTTCAAGAATTCCATATTAATCAAGGCTCGATTTGTTGGCTTTTAGATTTTTACATGAAATAAGAGGTCATTTTTGTTTATTATTTTACATAAAAATTTATTTCTATGGTAGGATGAGCTTTGTTTAGACTCCCATTGTTAGCATGATAGGTGTTTACTTATAGGCGTTTCATGGGACACATGCATGAGTTGTATAGATAAGCACCATTAGCTATACATATTGAATGAATTCCCTGGTGGCGGCTTGGAGGTTTTGATTGAAGATTATTATTATTATTATTATTAACGACAAAGATTGAGAGAATTTTAGTGTTGATGGTGCTGACACCTTTTGTTGGAGAGATCATACGTCATTTTGGAGCCCATCTTCTCTAATTTTGTGAGAGATCCATACATTTGATACCTCTATTTCAATCACTTGATTTTGAATTTTCACTTTTATCTTGGCTGATTTTATTATTTTTTGTAGTAGAATTTGTGTTAAAATCTTAGATCTTGATGTTGTGATCGTGGGTAAGACCTTAGACTACTTAAGTTGGTGATTAGAGCAATGATCGTTGGGAGTTATTTGCTGTGAGTTTCCTCATGGAGATGCTGCCAAGAGTGCTATTGTATAGAGTGAGGCATGGCCATGGAGATCAGTCTGACGATGAAGTAGATCCAAGAAATTGTCAGTTGGAAGAAATAGAGAGACATTTATGTCTAAGATTTCTTAACAGCTTGCACATGTTGTGTAAAAATTGGAAATTTCTTCATTAAAGGAAGATTATTCAGAACCAATGGCGGACAATTATATCGATCCAATTCATTGATAATATTGAGGCTATGGATTACGTGACTCACACAATTCATAGAGGTGCAATTCATAGAGGCAAGGTTCAAGAAGTGATTCCGACCTCAAAATTAAAGTGGAGATTTCAGAATACAATGGATTAATGAATGTTGAGCATTTCCTTGATTGACTTGATAAAGTTGAAAATATTTTTTATGTAAAAAATGTTTCTGATGATAAAAAAGAATCAAATATGTTTCCATTACATTGGCAGAACGGGTTTTTGTCTGGTGGGAACAAT
Source organism: Chimonanthus salicifolius (assembly GCA_013350335.1). Classification (NCBI taxonomy): domain Eukaryota; kingdom Viridiplantae; phylum Streptophyta; class Magnoliopsida; order Laurales; family Calycanthaceae; genus Chimonanthus; species Chimonanthus salicifolius. The sequence continues at coordinate 11,092,541 of CM023532.1, forward strand.
TACAATTGTCGTGGGAACAACATAGGAAGCCAAAGATTTGATTTTGGAAAAAATTGAAATGGAAAATGAGGGAATATTTTATCCCAATCAATATTGTGCAAAAATTATATCAATAATGGCAAAATCTCAGTTAGGATAATGAGTCCGCTAATGAATTTATTGAGGAAGTTCACTATTTGACTGCACATAATGGTTTGGTTGAAGTTGAAGAGTTGATCATAGTAAGATATGTTGAGGGCCTACAATTGAGCATTTGAAAATCATTAGTTGCGCATTCTATTTACAATATGAATGAAGCTTACAAATGGGCCTTTTCAAATGAGAAATGCAGAGTCGAAAAAGAAAAGAGACATAAACCCAAAGGCAAGGTTAAGGTTGAATCACCTATTTCTATGGGTTATATGACCTTGAGAGAAATTTGGAAGTAAAATAAAACAAAAAAGTGGCATCAAGTGCTTCAAATGTAATGAAGGTGGGCATATTTCTTCTGGATGACAGAAAAATAATTTACATTTGGCTGAAAATTCCAACATCACATACGCAAGTGACCTTATTGATGAGACGATAAAAGGGGCCATATTATAACTAATGTAGCGGAGGCGGGGAAGAAATCGAAATTAAGTCAAAACCCGTCTCAAAAAGAGTCACACACGTGAGAGAGTCACACGTGTGAGTTCTAACTTAAGTGGAAGGACTTAAGTCACGTGGGATGAAGGGATTAGGGTTACTTTTACGGCTGAGAAATGAAAGGGGCAATTGGAAGACCAGAGGAAACGAAAAGGGGCAGCGGAAGAGAAGAAGGAAGGCGGCGGAAGTGGGAGAAGAGAGGAGAGAGATCGAAGGGGAGAAGAAGAAGAAGATGAAGGAAATGATCGAAGTACCTGGTTTACGGATGGAAGCAACTAGAGAAATCGAAGTTGCAGTGGTAGAACTGTAGCAGTAGAGGCGAAAATTAGAATAGCAGGATGACGGGCTTGTAGCAGGGAAGGTTTGGGATGAAGCCCAAACTGCAGTGAAGGTATCCTCTTGGGATTAAGCCCAAGGAGGAGAAGAAGACGCTAGAACTGGCCAGCCGAAGTAACCTGCAACAAGGCAGAAGAGGTAACAAGATAATATCGGAATTAATCTGATTTCTTTTCGAAAATAAGGTGTATCCTTTTCTCCACCTCTTGTATCTTATTTATAAGCTAAATACCGACTATTACATAGACCTAAAACTGAGTTTGGAACTTTCCAAACTTTACATAAGACTCCTAATACTAATCAAACACTTAAACCAAATAGGAAAACAATACTTAACCCAAATAGGATTAACATACGAATTAGAATAACAATTTAAAATATTAGGACATGGACCCAATTAAGCATGTGGGCCTAGCGTCTTGTGGACCCATCGTGAGTATGTCTTCAAGAATTTATCGGCCACCTGCTCTACATCAATAACACTGGTGGTGAGGATGGTGATGATGCCTCTGTCTGCTATGGTGATGAAGTGGAATCACTTTTTATTCAAAAGAGCTTATTAAATAAAAAGAAGAAGTGAATTAGGATTGGAAGTGAAGGAGCCTGTTTTATTCTAAATGCATAATTGGACGAAAGGTTTGTAATTTGATAGTGGATAGTGGAGGTTGTGAGAATATGATTTCTTGTAAAGTCGTGTCCAAATTGAAACTCAAAACAAACAAACATCCGGCACTGTATAAATTATTGTGGTTCAGAAAGGAAAATGACAAAAAGGTTTTAAAATGGTGTCTGATGTCATTTTCCATTGGCAGTAAGTACCATGATGTATCGTTTGATGTTTGGCCAATGTTTTGAAGTAGTAGTCCAAAATTGACTAACTCCCAATTTATGATGAATATTTGACATGTGGGTTTGGAATTTCATGAGCACAAATTTTCTACAATTGATGAGATTGTGATGTAGCCCAAGGTTCAAATTGCTTCTTGAGAGGTTGTAAACTATTTAAATCAACTGAACGAGCACCTTTGATTAGAGAATCTTGCTGAACTTCTTCCACTGAAAATTTTGGCTAAAGTAGATCTTGCCACAATATTTTGACCATGTAATCAACCAGTCTTGGCTCTACATAGAGTGAGTCTTTCAAAATCCATTTATTAGCACAAGTTAGCAAGCATCCATTGGAGTCCTAAAATTTGAATCTCCCTTGATCTAGCTGATCTGTAATTGATACGTTGTAACAAAATCCTTGCAAATGTAAGCTGTAACCATCCTGGATGTGGAAAGAAAATTCCTTTTCAAGAATTTTACTTGCCCTGAGATTCTTCTGTCACATGTTTCACTCAAAGAACCGAAGATTTTCAATTTAGAAAATCATCATCATCTAAGTCATTTATCTTATCAATTTGGGGTTAGCTTTTATATTTGGATTTGGCAAATTATTTCCATGAGCTGATTGCTATTTCATTCCCACTTTCAGTATAGAAAATGTCATGATAAATAAAGTCATTGACAACTTGATTTGGAGCTTGCAAACCTTGCATGAAATCTTCCTTTTAGTCCATTTTGAGGTATATGTTTGTGAATATGGTACTCCTAGAACAGGTTTATATATGCTTCAATAGAATACACAATTTCTTCGTAAGAAAAAGCCATAAGAGTTCTGCTACATTCCTACCTGTAAAAATCAGACAATGTTCCACCACTTCCAAATCTTCTGCTTGAATCTCACCAACATGAGATTGTTGATCATCTCCTGGCTGCATATTTGATGACCTTTCCACATACTCAACAATGAAGTCAAAGCGTCTTGAATATCCTACATAAGAAGCAAACCTGCAGGAATATCATCTAAAACCACATCTGCATTTTGTCCCATGAGTGGTCTTAAATGATCTTTAGTTTGAATTTTGCAATAGATAGCTGTTTTTGACCTTCATGTATTGCATCTCTAGCCTTTTCCACAAGCACAAAATCCAAAGCATCTAATGATTGGTCATCAAATTTGACTTCCACCATAGAGTTAAATCATTAAAACAAGGTGTTTTTGTGAGTGAAAATTTCTTCAAAGTGAGAAAGTTCATATACTTATCACTGTAGAATTTTGAGTTCCTAAAATTTGTTTTGAGTCCAATTTTCTTCAGGTTTCTTAGGCAGGGTTTATAGAAGACCTCCCAATCATTCTTCAATTTGGTGATTTGAATCTTGGATTTACTTAATTTTATTGGGCCAATTTTCAACTTCCATGTGTTTGAATCTAAAACTCAATAAGTTATGGTTCTAAGGTTCTTTCCTTTTAAAATTAGAGCTATATCAATTGTTATTTAGAGCTTAGGTTGAAGGATTGAGGCTCTACAGTCTACAGTCTACAGCAGTTGAAGAATTTCGATCAAGTTGATCCCACACACTCTAAGATGATTCTTTGATTTTTGGTTGTCAAAGAATATGAACAATGTACTTCTACATCTTTTACTTGAGAAATTTGACTTTTTTTTTTTTTTCATTAGATATAGAGATAATCATTTTTGTAGATAAAGATGATAATGATGTTCAGTGTGAGAAGATAGAAGAGATTGCTAATTCAAACTCGAGGATTAGTTCTTTCCAACCCAAGGAGTATGATGCCTAGCATCTTGAAAACATTGGAGATTACATTCTCAAAATGGCAATTGAATTTTATGATAAATTGGATAAGCTCAAAAAGATTATACGGTTGAAGAGCCTCCAAGGGCAAATTGGTAAGATAAAGTGGCCTATGGCTATCGTACATGGGTCCGTAGTATTTTTTTCCAATTAAAATTATTGTGGAACCATGTTTCTATAATTCTGTTAAGAGAGGGGAAAGTGACGAAAATTGCTTTAAGAAATCTTGACTAGTCAAAGGAGGTGGTGCTTGTTGCTAACTTGGGAAAGTGCTTGAAGAACAAGGTAGGCAACCACCTTAGGCACCCTTACTAGAGATGACATAGGGATTTTGTTAGCCTTTTTTATTCTTATGTTGCATATGTGTGCATTAGTTAACAATGGAATAAAAGTAGGTTTAATCTGTAAGTTTCTTTTGTGCAAAAGGGTGTAGCTCATATTGATGACATGTCGAAGTAGCCAAGTATAGCCATGGATGACCCTAGCAAGTTTGCTCTTGTGTTTCTTCTTTTTTGGATTATAGAAAACTATAAAGAAGGATATTGGGACACCCAATTTGATCCCAATTTATGTGTTTCTTCTACTCCTTGAGGTGAGTTACTTCTTTTGAATTTTTTTTCCAAGTTTTCTAGTTCTTTGAGCATTTTGATTGTCCATAGAGTTAAATCATTCATTCGAGGTATTTTTGTAGGAATTAGAATTTTTCTTCAAAGTGAGAGAGTTCATATTCTTATCACTTTAGAATTTTGGAGTTCCTCAAATTCAAATGAGTCCAATTTTCTTCAGCTTTCTTATGTGGCATCTTGTAGACGATCTCCCAACCAATTTTCAATTTTGAATCTGCGCTTCACTCAATTTGAATCTTGGCTTCACGCAATTTTGTTGAGTCAAGTTTCAATTTCCTTGGGTTCAGATTTGCAAGAGTCTAGATCCTAAAACTCAAAAGTTGTGGTTCTCTCCTTTTGAACCTAGAGCTACATCAAGTTGATACTTTGAATGTTGTCGAACCACAAGCATTGATTGCTAAAGAGCACTTGTCCATTGTGAGCAAGCAAGATAGGTATAAATGGACCTGTAAGTGATTGTGGCTCGTAGGCAACTTAAGGACAAACTCTCTACAACTCGGGATGAATGAAGCTTGCGACAGTGATGATCACGCTTTGGACCCAGTCAACGAATTTGCAATAGCATTCTTAGATCATTTAGAGCACTCATATGACAAGAAATGACTTAAGACCCAAGACCTAATAGCAAGCCCATGATGCATAAATGCATATTAGAGAAGGCCTGAGGGAGAGGAAACCGACTCTTGTTTGGCCTCCTCCTTGGATGGTTACCTTACGTTCAATGTAGATGGGGTGGCAAGGGGCAAACTAGGGCTGGCAAGCATTGGGGGTGAGTAGTTCACAACTCTTTGGGGAAAGAGTTTTTTTTTTTTTTTCTGAGTAATGGGGATCAAGGATTCTAATGAGGCTGAGCTTTTAGGAATTAGGAGAGCACTTGTTTTCTAGGCCAATCACGGGTCTGGTAGAGTGATAACTGAAGGGGATTGGAAGAATGTGATCTTTTGGGCCAGCGGGATTAGAAGGCCCCATGGAGGTTGCTTCCAATAGGTAGGTAGATTCGAGACCTTTGTACTCTCATTGAGATGTCTTCCACATATGTTAATGGGGTTGTAGACTTCCTTGCTAAAGTGGGAGTGGAATGGAGTGATCCTATTCTTGACTTTATGTAATTCTTGAGCATGTATTTTGGGGACTGAGGGTTGGGTTTCATGTATTCTTCTTGTTGGGTTTCAATATAACCCTCTTGTACCTTGTATACTCTTTTTTTTTTTTGAGCGGTTAAAAAGGAAATTCATTAAAAATAAAAAGAAAGTACAGAACAGTCACTGCATCATGTAGTAGAGGGCTAAAAGAATTAGACCTCCCATCAAATGAAATAACATAAAAGCAAGACAGGACCCCCAAAAAGGAAATACAAAAGCCCTATATCCAGTCTCCTTTAGTTCAAAGGAGAAAGACATCCGTATTTAGCAAAGAAATCCGTGACTCCACTTGTTGTACGACTCACTTGGACAAAAGTGACATCCATGCCCGAGGTTAAACCCCTTATTTCCCTATCTAAGTTAATCAGCTTCCATGGCGGACGCTTGAGACCCTTGGCCCATTTAATAATATCTTTTTACTGTTTCATATATATATATATATATATATAGACGCAAACACACATATAATCTATCGGTTGCCAAACACAACGTGAGAGATCCATGCAGATAGGATTTTAATACCTCTATTTCACTTGCTTGAGTTTGAATTTTCTCTTTTATCTGTGGCTGATTTATTTTTTAAAGAAGGATTTGTGTTAAAATCCTAGATCTTGAGGTTGTGGTCTTGGGTGAGACCCTAGATTACTTTACTTTTCCATCAAATCATTTTTGATGTAGTGGGAGTCTCAACTCGAACATCGCATCCTTATTACTAATAAGACTTGGAAGTTTTAAGCTCTTCCATGAATTGTATCTTTCTGCTCGGTGGTTGTTCAGCACAGTCTTGATGGTAGATCGTCTTTGAACAAGGCAGTAGATACTTACAAATGGATGTTTTGTTTTTATTTCAGAGGGCCTGTAGTTATTCATCGTCTATTTATTCACTATCCCTTTTCATTTTAGTCATGCACTCCCTTTATAAATTTGTTTAGGTGTTTTTTTCTCAACTCTTTTTGTTTTGGGTGGGTGGGTGGGGGTGGTTGTTCTCTAAGCATCTTAACACAATTCATCAATGCTAAGTGCCATGGATTTGGATCCTCTGGACTTGTGATAATGAAAAACCTTCATTAGGTGTGACTAATTGGCCTGCATGGAAGGTGTAGAATAGCAAAAAAGCAGCCACTGCTTACCAGGTCTTTATAGCTAAGGTCACACCTATTTCTTGAGATACTTATTGGAATATAGGGGCATCATTCAGTTTGATTTCACCTGTTGTTGGTTGGTATGCTTAACATGGACTCCACCTCTGGAAGGTAAGAGTAAATCTGAACTTTGATGGTGGCGTCTTTTTTGAGGGATAGCTGGGAATAGTATAGTTATTAGGCTCTCAGTGGACAAAATCAATTTCTTCTCTAATTCTGTTCAAGTAAGCTCACTGCACTTAGTGTGAAAGAAGTGACACTGGAAGAGGAAACAAGTTTGGTCCAGTTATCCATGATGAGTTGGTACTTGTACGGGATTTTTTTTTTTTTATCCCAGCCCTTCTCTCTTTTGTATATTTCTTATTTTTAAGCATTATGGTGAAGTTCTTCAACTCCATTTAGGCTTCTTTGTTTTCTGTATTTCATTTCCAATCGAATAAAATTTTATTAATGATTATGAGGAGAAAAAATGGAATCCTTGGGAATGTATAGCAAAATCCTTAGGTTATATTACATGGATGTACGTGTCTGAATTAGTGGTACAAGGTTCTTGATTTTGTGATTCCCCAAATATAGGATTTCTAGATTTGTCATAACACTAAAATAAATTTCAATGATATAAGAATTATTTTTAAATTTTACTCTGAGCAATCATTGTTTGGAAACATTGGTGATTGTGTTGTCGCCGCCCACCCCCCCCCCCCCCCCCCCCCCCCCCCCCCCCCCACCCCCCCCCTCCCCTCTCCTATTGTGGGACTCGACCCGACCCAATTCAGGTACTCTTCTAGTATTTTGGATCCACAGACCCATCTCGGGACAGAAAGTGTCCACATTCAGTGTATATTGTACAACACAGTTGTAATTAGATTTAGATTAATTCTTTTTCTTTTTCGCCATCGTGATTGGCTCTCCATACTCTATTTATTCATGTACAATGTTTAGTCGATGATTTACATTGGAATACAATATTGAAAAGGAGAGAATTCTCTCAATCGATCCTTCATCGTTTTTCCCTTTCTTCAATATATTTTAGTTTTATTATAATATTCAACATGGTATCAGCCAGGTTGATCTTCTGGACGCTTTAAGGGGTGTTTTTTTCCCACTTGCACTATTCCTCACCGGCGTTATTGTCTCTCGTCAGATTTCGGTGCCAAGTGCAGAACATCATCTTTCTGTCTATTTTTGGAGATAAATAGTCGTTCGCCCACCGTTCTCAGAATTGAGATCTGCAGCAGCCCTCTCTTTGTTTGGATTTGTCACTGGCATGGACGAATCCACTACTGCTTATGCCGAGGTTTGTTTGTTTGCATCGTTCTGCCTAGATTCAGCCGTCCATCTCTCAGATCGCCTTCTTCCCCTGCATCCTTCCTGCCGGCTACTGCATCTACGGAACCACCGAAGACCTGGGAGGCATCTTCTTTCCCTGATCTAACTTCGTCTAGCACTCAACATATTGAAAGATCACTACTATGTTGTTGAATGAGTCCCATTACTTCCAATGGTCTCACTCGGCTCAAATGTTCTTTACTGCCAAGTAGTTGTCCGATTATATTGATGGTACTTTCCTTGAACCAGACAAGGACTCCTCGTATCGTACTCCTTGGTGCAGTCTTGGCTCCTTCATGCCATGGAGGATCATGTTCGTAGGACTGCTGTATACTTCTTACAACCAAAGATGTCTAAGACACCATTAAGGCTTTGTATTCAGATGGTGATAATTTTGTCCGCCTTTATGAATTATGTCAGACTGCTTCTCATCTTTGCACGGGGGAGCTCTCTCTGATTCAGTACTATTCCAAGATGTGGACATGTTGGCTCGAGCTGGATCAACTTGAAGCTGTTAAGTTTGCGTTACCTGCTAATGCTGTTCTATATCAGCAACTCCTCTCTAGGAGATGGGTGTTTGAGTTACTCACTGGCCTCAATCAGGATTTTGAACCTATTCGAGCTCAGTTGCTGGGTCAACGCCCTCTTCCTACTCTGGATGAAGTTTACTCTACCCTACTCCGTGATGACTGACACCGCTCAGTCATGACTCCTGTGCTTGTTGAACGCTCTGCATTAGTGTCCCCTTCTCCCTTTCCTTCTTCAGCACGTGGAGCTCCTGGTCTGCCTAGCAAAGGTCCTCTGAAAAAGGGGTCCCGCTTTTGCACTTATTGTAAGATGACAAATCATTTTGTGGATTCCTGCTACAAACTCCATGGGCGTCCAAAGCAAGCAAATATCTCCACTGCTACTCCTGCCACCTCACCTGATTTGGTTAGTGATGGTAGTCCTGTGACTAGACATGACTTCAACATGTTGCTACGACGCCTGGACCGTCTTCAGAATTCCGATGTATCCAATGTTGTCTCCTCCTCATCTCGTATTGGGCCTATAGCCAATCATACCTCTAATTCGTGGATCATCGATTCAGGTGCCACCGATCATATGGCCGGTATGTCCTCTATTTTCTCGTCCATTTCTCCTGTTTCCTATGGTAATGCTAGCTTAGCTAATGGTTCCTCTACTACCATTGCTGGTAAATGGACAATTCCTTTTTTTTCCACCATACACCTCATTGTGTTTTTCGGGATCTGACCACGAGGCAAGTGATTGGTGGTGGGCGTGAAGTTGGGGGATTATATCTATTTGATCATTTGGTTGCTGCTTCTGAAGCATGTTCGACTTCATCCTCGTCTGATGTGTGGTTATGGCATTGCCGGCTTGGCCATCGTAGTGATTCTATTTTAAAACAGCTTGTTCCCTCCTTATCATTTCAGCATTTTGCCATCGCGAGTGTTATCAAACCAGTCGCCTGTTCAACTCCTCTCACCTCATAAACACATTCCCATTTTGCCATTACATATTTTTTGTTGTGCCTGCTTTGTTCACCAGTTCACTGGCGATAAACTTTCACCTCGGGCTGTGAGTTGCATTTTTCTAGGTTACTTACCCTTTCACAAAGGCTAGAAGTGTTTTGATTCTACCTCTGGCAAAACCTTGTGTCTATGGATGTCACCTTCTTTGAGACTATTCCATATTTCTCCACATCCTCTGGTTCACCCTCTTACTGTGTTTTACCTCTTCTTCCTCACAATCTTCCTCCTATCTCCACCCCGGCTAGCGCTCCCAAGCCTATCTTGGTCTATCGACGTAGGCCACCCTAGCTTCCGACTCCATCACACGCCCCTATCACATCTGCTTCTGGACCAAATCCACCCAGCACTGCTGAGTTTGACCTTCCTATCGCCCTTCGAAAGGGTAAGCGTACTTGCACTCTCTATCCACTGGCTCAATTTGTTTCCTATCATGTTATTTCTCCCTCCTATCACAACTTCCTTACAACCCTGGACAATGTTAAGATTCCCAAGAGAGTTGACGTTGCTCTTCGAGACCCCTCGTGGAAGACGGCCATGACTGAAGAATTACAAGCCCTAGGACAGAATCATACTTGGGATATGGTGCCTCTTCCTCCAGGAAAGACTCTAGTTGGCTGCAAATGGGTATTTGTCTTCAAACATAATCTCGATGGGTCCATTGCTCGCTAAAAGGCTCGTCTGGTTACTAAAGGATTCAAACAAACCTATGGGGTGGACTATCAGGAGACCTTCTCACCAGTGGACAAGATTACATCTGTTCGCATTTTGATCTCTCTTGCCACCACCAATGGATGGCCGTTTCATTAGTTAGATGTGAAGAATGCCTTCCTCTATGGTGATTTATAGGATGAAGTTTATATGCTACCTCCTCCAGGGTTTGTCAAGCAGGGGGGGAGGTCTCATTCTGTCTGTCGACTTCGCAAAGCTTTGTATGGCCTCAAGCAATCTCCTCGGGCTTGGTTTGAGAAGTTTAGCAATGTTGTATTGCCTTATAGTTTCTTCAGATGCCAAATGGATCACTCAGTCTTCATTTATCGACGTCCTGCTGTGGTTATGATTTTAGTTGTTTATGTGGATGATATTGTTCTCACTGGGAATGATGCGACCGCCATCTCTACCTTCAAAGAATATCTTCACTGCACATTTGCTATCAAAGATCTAGGGTCGTTGCGTTATTTTTTGGGATTAAAGTTGCTCGTTCATCTCAGGGCCTTCCTTTATCTCACTGCAAGTATGCCCTTGATCTCCTCCATGATGCCATTTACTCTGGTTGTAAACCAGCTGACGCTCCACTTGATACCAACACCAAGCTCTCCGCCTCAGATGGAACTCTTCTGGATTCTACATTTTATCAGAAGCTGGTTAGTAAATTGATTTACCTCACCATCACCCCGCTGGATTTATCATATGTTGTTGGTGTGGTCAGTTAATTCATGTAGGCTCCCTGGGATACCCATCTCCATGCAGTCTACCGCATCCTCCGCTGCATTAAATCTCATCCAGGACGGGGATTGTTCTTTGCTCGCCAGACTTCATTGCCTATTCGTGGTTATTCCGACGCTGATTGGGCCGACTCTCCTGATGACCCGCGTTCTACCACTGGTTATTGCGTCTTCTTGGGCTTACATCTGGTCTGTTGGTGCAGTAAGAAGCAGTTTGTTGTTGCCCGTTCCAGTGCTGAAGCTGAGTATCGTGCCATGGCTAATACTACCGCTGAATTACTTTGGATCCGCCAGTTTCTTACAAAATTGGGCTTTGCTCCTATTGATCCACTTATTATGTTCTGTGATAATCAAGCGGCCATCAACATCGCCTCAAATCCAGTCTTTCATGAGAGGACCAAGCACATTAAAGTCGATTGTCACTTCCTGCATCAACATATTTCCGAAGGCCGGCTTGTCACTCCTCATCTGAAGTCCTCTGATCAACTCGTCGACATTTTCACTAAGTCTCAGTTCCTCGCGCTCAACGTGATTCTGTTGTTAGCAAGCCGGGATTACTAGATATTTTCGACCCAACTTGAGGGGGAGTGTTGTGGGATCTGACCTGACCCAATTCGGGTACTCTTCTTGTATTATGGATCCACAGACCCATCTCGGGACATTAAGTTTATATTGTACAACACAATTGTAATTAGATTTAGATTAATTCTTTTTCTTTTTTTGCCATCGTGATTGGCTCTATAACTCTATTTATTCACATACAATGTTTAGTCGATGATTTACATTGGAATACAATATTGAAAAAGAGAGAATTCTCTCAATAGATCTCTCATCTTTTTCCCTTTCTTCAAAATATTTTAGTTTTATTATAATATTCACTCAATAGATCTCCCCGGGATACCCATCTCCATGCAGTCTACCGCATCCTCCGCTGCATTAAATCTCATCCAGGACGGGGATTGTTCTTTGCTCGCCAGACTTCATTGCCTATTCGTGGTTATTCCGACACTGATTGGGCCGACTCTCCTGATGACCCGCGTTCTACCACTGGTTATTGCGTCTTCTTGGGCTTCCATCTGGTCTGTTGGTGCAGTAAGAAGCAGTTTGTTGTTGCCCGTTCCAGTGCTGAAACTGAGTATCGTGCCATGGCTAATACTACCGCTGAATTACTTTGGATCCGCCAGTTTCTTACAAAATTGGGCTTTGCTCCTATTGATCCACTTATTATGTTCTGTGATAATCAAGCGGCCATCAACATCACCTCAAATCCAGTCTTTCATAAGAGGACCAAGCACATTAAAGTCGATTGTCACTTCCTGCATCAACATATTTCCGAAGGCCGGCTTGTCACTCCTCATCTGAAGTCCTCTGATCAACTTGTCGACATTTTCACTAAGTCAGTTCCTCGCGCTCAACTTGATTCTGTTGTTAGCAAGCGGGGATTACTACATATCTTCGACCCAGCTTGAGGGGGAGTGTTGTGGGATCCGACCCGACCCAATTCGGGTACTCTTCTTGTGTTATGGATCCACATACCCATCTCAGGACAGAAAGTGTCCACATTAAGTTTATATTGTACAACACAATTGTAATTACATTTAGATTAATTATTTTTCTTTTTTTGCTATCGTGATTGTGATTGGCTCTCTATACTCTATTTATTCATATACAATGTTTAGTCGATGATTTACATTGGAATACAATATTGAAAAAGAGAGAATCCCCCTCCCCCCCACCCCCACCCCCTTCTCTCTCCTCTCTCTCTTTCATATACACTACACACACACAAAAAAAAAACAGCTTGTTTAGCAGAGTGCCTCACATGTGCAAAAGCGTAGTTTTTCAAATCTACAATTTTACAATTTCATATGATTTTGCGAAAAAATTATTTGCGCTTTGTTCTTAAATTCCAATTTTTGGTAAAATTTCTTGCCTCATACATGATCACATGAAAATACAAGTCCATATATATGAGCTTTTTCTATTCTTGAACATTATTGAAATATATGATAATCAACTTTTACATGATGGTATCATCATTCGTGATTATTAAATACAAAATGCGTGGATTGTTAACTCATTAATTCTTTTTAAAAGTTTTAAAATATTTTTCCTTTTTTTTATTAGAAAACCACAAAAATCTGGCGCTTCATGATAATGATTTCCAATACAATTTATAATGACTTCGATTTTCAGAACATCGTGCAAAACTAACTTCTTCATTTTTACTCATCTTTATGATTTCTCTTGCAATTAATATACATGTCCGTTGTGCTTATTCTTTCCTTTGGTCCATGCAATTGCATTTTCTTCTAACCAACCTTCCACTCCATGTTCACACCAGTGGGTAAGAGCCTGCCTAATTGCTCATCGCTCCACTACATTTGAATCTTTGATCCTAGTTTGTGCTGATAAGAACATCTTCAATTCTTCTTTATCATCATGCTGGCTATCCTTGTTGGGCCCAACTTTCCCTTGGCTACTCCATCCACATTTAACTTGAAATATCCCTCCGATGGAATTGCCTATCTTTTTAGTAGCATCTTTGTAAAACCTTTCCCATCCATCCTCTTGTGAAACACTGGAAGTAAGGCCTTCGAAATTTTTGCTGTACTCAGCAATGTTGAAAAGTCTAGCAGCTTTGTAACAGCTTTCCCATCTATATCCCCTTGGAGTTTTGTTTTGCTTTTCCCTGTTCCACCCACCCCACTCTCCCCCCCCCCCCCCCCCCCCCCTTCTCTCCCTCCTCTCCCTCCTTTATGGACTTCTTGTGCTCTTTAATGAAGCTACCATTTAAATTAAAGAAGTCCAAAACTTCTTCCCCTGATCTTAGGCCAAAAAATTCTTGCATTTCTTTCTTTCCACATTGACCGTAGTATAATTAATGGAATATTATGCCATGCCATCCATCCATTGCCCTCGAAAATTACTTCTCAACTTCTCACCATGGCACCAAGCGACGTGTCCAACACCCAAAAGCAACCCATACTTGAAGAAATCAATTAATAAACTTTTCAGCAAGACAACAATAAGTCCATAATAAATATTTCAGTATTTTAGGTTCTAGATGCTCATTTGCTTTGCCCTTTGTGCAATGATCAGATTTAGATTGTTAATAAACTTTTTATTCATTGTTCCTTGAGTTCGTGGTATAGCAATTATGTGGTTCTCTTTGTTCACTTGGGTGTTTGGCTGTTTACATGTATTTGAAGAGATTACATTAAATTATGGGGTTTGTCTTCTTGTCAGACTAGAGAGATAAAGTTATTTGAGCAATGAATCTATGGTCCTTTTTGAAAGGAACAAAAAAGTTTATTGGAATAGAGATGAAATGAGGAAATACCGTTTACCAAAAAATAGAAAGAGAGGAAATACTTGATCTTTGAGGGTTTAAATCGGCTTGAAGGGTGGAGGATAGGCAAATAGCATAGTGATTTCAATGTTTGCGACTTTTGTGTTGATTGGCAGGCAATCTTTACTGGTGACTTGGGCAAAGGTGCCAACTGGCACCACTTTTGTTTTTCTTTTCTTTATTGAATAAATAGTGGATGGTGTTGAAAGGAAAATTGTAGAAAGGGAAGAAAATAGTGAAAAGAAGGGATGGAAGCTGAGAGAGATTAATTCTTTTTATTGTATTGTCTTGTATGAAGAAAGAGTAATACACTTGTATATATAGAATACAATGAGCTAATCAAGGCAGCAAAAAGGAAAGAAGAACCAATTACACCTAATGACATCTGTAGGTCAACTCTTTAATAAGATATGTGAAAACTGCAATATTTACAATATTTACAACACTCCCCCTCAAACTGGTGCGAAGATATCGATTAAGCCCAGCTTAAATAAAACATTATCAAGCTATGATCAAAAGATGACCTTCGTGAGTATATCAACAAGTTGATCCTTAGATTGCAAGTAAGGAGTGAGAATATGTCCTGCTAAAATATGATGGCGAAGAAAGTGACAATCAACTTCAATATGCTTTGTTTGTTCATGAAACACATGGCTGGATAAAATGTTGATGGCAACCTGATTATCACATAACATCGAGTGATATTCTTGACAACGAAAAAACCCATACTGCAATAAAGCATTATTGAATTTGTCAAACCATGCCCATGGACATTGCTTGAGACCATAGATAGCCTTTTTGAGTTTGCAGACCAATTCTTGCTCCCCTTGTTTCACAAACACGGGAGGTGGAAGCATGTAGACTTCTTCCTTTAAGTCACCATGAAGAAAGGCATTTTTAACATCCAACTAATGAAGAGACCATTGATGCGTGGTAGCAATAAATATCAAAATCTGAACAAATGTGATTTTGGCCACAAGAGAGGTCTCATGATAATCAATCCCATATGTTTGTGTGAAGTCTTTGGCAACTAATCTGACTTTATATTGAGCAATTTAACCATCGGGATTGTGTTTAGATGAAAATTCATTTGCAACCAACATGCTTTTTTGGAGGAAGAAAACCCACCTCCCATGTATGATTTTTCTCCAGTGCTTCCAATTCTTCTTCCATTGTTGCCTTCCAAGAGGGATCTTGAACAGCCGTATCAATCCTTTTTGGAATCTTAGTATTGTCCAGAGCAGTTAGGAAGTTGCGGTAAGATGGAGAAACAAAATGATAGGACACAAATTGATCAATGGGATGAGCAATATATGCACGCTTACCTTTACAAAGGGCAATAGGAAGTTCAAGTTCAGTAGGAGATGTGTCTAAGCCACTGACAGATGGTTGTGTGGTGTCATGTTGAGCCGTGGGCTCATGTTTCCTTCGTTGATACACAATAGTGGGCTTGGAATTGGCAGAAATATCAACATCAGTTGTGAGAAAAGGAAGAATTAATGGAAACGAAGAATTAGATTTATGATGATCAAAATAGGGAACACGTTAAAAAACTATGACGTCCATAGAGACATGTTTTACCGGTGATGGTATCAAAACACTTGTACCCTTTATGGAACTGTGAATACCCCAAAAATAAACATTTCATAGAACAATGAGAGTTTATTGGCAGAAAACAAATGAACAAAACAAACACATCCAAAGACATGCAACAGAATGGTGGGAACATGTTTATGCAAAGACACAATATCAATAGGAGATTTGTTGTGTAATGAGGGCATGCAATTAACTAGATAACATGAAGTTAAAACAACTTCCAACCAATAGGACTTAGGTACATGCATAGTAAATAGTAGTGAACAGGCTACCTCCATAAGATTACGATTTTTTCTTTCGGCGACGTCATTTTGTTGAGGTGTGTAAGGGCAACAAATTTGATATTCAATACCATGGTCATGCAAAAATTGCAAAAATAAGTGTGACAATACTATTCAGTTATTCTATTTCTTAGGCTCCTCGTTCTGCTAATTCGGAGGCAAACGAGTTGGCCCTTCAATATGTGTCTTTGTCTTCGGAAATTGTAAATCATTTTATGTAATTGGGGGTTGGGTTTTGGTTTTTCTCCTTTGGTGGCAAGCCTCCTCGGCTTGCGCTGTTTTGTAGCTTTCCTCTCTTTTCAATCAATGAAGTTAATTTTCAAAAAAAAAAATGTGACAAATACTCCCCCCCCCATTATCACTTCACAAAATTTGAATATGACAATCAAATTGGGTTTTGACCCATTGGTAAAATGTGTGGAAGTGAGAAACAACCTCGGCTTGCGTTGTTTTGTAGCTTTCCTCTCTTTTCAATCAATGAAGTTAATTTTCAAAAAAAAAAAGTGACAAATACTCCCCCCCATTATCACTTCACAAAATTTGAATATGACAATCAAATAGGGTTTTGACCCATTGGTAAAATGTGTGGAAGTGATAAACAACCTCAGATTTACGTCTCATCATGTATACCCAAGTCATAGAGAATAATCATCAATGAATGTAACAAAATAATGGAAACCAGTTCGTGAAACACGAGGAGACATTGAATAAGAGATCAAAATGTCGAAAAACTTTTATTTAGTGATAAAGTAGGTCTATGATGTTTGCTATATTGGCAACTTTCAAACTCAAACTTATTGAATGATAGAAAAGAGACTAATTGCTTCAAAACATTATCAGATGGGTGTCCTAAATGGCAGTGCCAAAGCGGCACATCCTGAGAAGAGAAGGTCGAACATGCTTCAGATTGATTGTCGACTCGAGGATCGAAGAAATATAAGTCATTGACTTCACGATCACCACCAATCGTTTGCTTCGTGGCCAAGTCCTCGAATACACAGTGAGTAGGATAAAAGGTTACTGAACAATTCAAAGATTTAGTAAGGGCACTATCAGATAATAGATTGCGAGATAAATGAGGGACTTGTAAAACAAATGATAAATCTAGAGTAGAGGATACATGGATAGTCCTTTTGTCAGCAATATCAGTAAAAGAGCCATTAGCTAATTTAAACTTACCAAGAGAAACAGGGGTAAGTGTGGAAAAGAGATAAGACATACCAGCCATATGATCGGTGGCTCCATAATTGATAATCCAAGAATGTTTAGAAGGAGCATGGTGAGGAAGGGGCACAATACCTGATTGATCTGCGACATGAGAAATCTCAGAGGATTGAAGATGCTTCAATTGTTACTATAAAGAAGCATACTCTTGTTTGAACACATGAATGGTGTCATCTTCGGTAGTAGTGGAAGGGGTGTCAGTGTGATTAGCTTGCTTAGAGGGAGGTCTACCATGAAGCTTATAGCACGAATCCACATAGTGATTGTTCATCTTGCAGTATGTAAAAAATTGTGTACCTTTCTTCTTTTGTCCTTTAGTATCCCACCGACTTCTTCCCTCTGAGAGAATGCGGCCCCTTAGGGCAAGAGCTGATCAATCAACAGGCACAAAAGTAGAGGAGATAACCCGGCGGCGCTTTTCATCCTGAAGTAATGTAGAATAGATCTGATGCGGGGGTGGAAGAGGTCATTTGCTCAAAATCTAGGTTGGCATAGGCTCAAAGTCGAGGTTAAGACCTGTCAGTAAATCAAAGGTACGCCATTTCTCCACATATTGCCTGTGGAATAAGTTATTTTATAGGATGCTTAAATTTGATGGTCTTCCAGCTGATCAAGTTCTAACGAACAACTCCGCAATTTGGAAAATATCGAAGATGAGCAGCCTCTTGATATAGTTCATAAATACGAGCGAAGTTATCTTCATCATAATACAAGGATTTGACTGTATCCCACGCATCTTTTCCACTGGGAAGGGTATACACTAGTCCGCGGACATTCTCGTCTATAGTGTAGAAGCCAGGATTGAACCAAAGAGTTATTTGCTTCCCATTCCCTATATCTCGGACTATCCTTAGCTGGTTCCATAGCAGTACCATCAATATTATCAAATTTCTGCTTGGCATCGAGGAACATTTTTGCCGAATGGGACCATTGGAAGTAATTGGTCTCATTCAAAAGTACAGTGGTGATCTTTCCAAGATGATGGGAATCAAAAGAGATAATATTCATTAGATGAGAAGAACTAGAAGATGCCATTAACAAATCTGAAATAAACAAAATTTGGTATAATATTTGTAAAGAATGAGATAAGTGGGCCCCACGAAGTACAAACCATGATCAATCCAGTGTGATTGATAGAACCACCAGTGGCGACTGTAGCAGTGAAGGTTTAGTCTAATAGGAGGTCTAAAGGAGCAGATCAAGCCCTCCTGACGTCCTTGTAGTTGTGTTGGAAAAACAGCAGAGTGGGCCCCACCATTTGACTGAAACTGTAGGTCAACCGTACACAAATATTGTAGGGGTAGGAGCGACTACAATGGCAAAGGTTCACAAAGATCTGATCTCTGGTGGAGCAAATCAAAACTAAACTTGTAGAAAACTGGATTTTTTTTCCACTGGTAGGTACCAAAACCAAAACAGGGCAAAGGAACCGCACCTATAAACAAACCCTAAAACCAACCGAAGGCATGGAATCTAGGGCAAAAAACGACGTGATATAGTGGGTTATGTGGTCCAAATCTTCAGCTCAATCAGCAGATCTAAGGATAGAAGTTGGAACTGTCCTATTAACCCAATGAGGAAAAAGAAACTCTGACTTGGCTGTTGCAGGAGAGATGAATCGGGAAGAGAACACTGCTGGATGAGAAGTTTGGTGTTGAAGATGAAGACGTAGGAATTCAAATGTGATCATTCTTGATTGATACCATGTTGAAAGGGAAGAAAATAAGAAAAGAAAAGACGAAAGTTGAGAGATTAATTCTTTGTATTGAAGAAAGAATAGTGCACATGTATATATAGAATACAATGAGCCAATCAAGGCAGCAAATAAGAAAAGAAGAATCAATTACGCCTAATGACATTTGTAGGTCAACTCTATAATATGACATGTGAAAAATACAATATTTACAATAGATGGGGCTTCTAGAGGGAAACTGGGAACAAGTAGTACTGTTAGTGCCTTGTGTAATGTTGAGGTTGAAATTTTTTTATTATTTTTCTAGGCAGATAGGGTTACTTTATTCAAATGAGGCTTAGAGGGATGCCTTGGCTATATGGAAGCTTTGAGAGTTGACATTATCATCATCATCGTCATTAATTTTAGTTTAACTGAAGGTGACTATGAGTCTCTGAATGATATTGCATGAAAAACGAGCCTATTTCTTGAGGGGCATCAAGGACCTTTTGCTCTTTTTTTTTTTTTTTTGGTTTTAAAATTTCAGAAAATATAGCCATTCTCTACCCGATTTTTTGGAAAAAAATGGGGTCATTAGGGTTTTTTCATTTTTGAAGCCAACGGGTGCATTTGTATGAATTGCAGCTTTATTAATTTTTTTATTTTTTCCCCACATTACCTTTCACATACTGTATTCTATCCTTGTTTTCACTTGTACTTTTCATTCTCTTCTAACTATTTTTCTTTTTTGGTGGAAAGATTTCTAATGAATTTTCTTTTACCAATACAAAATAAGAAGGGAAAAAAAAATCTGGGCTGGTAAAATCCTTATCACTCGTTGCAATTAACCAAGCTACTAAAAAGTAATTAAACCCATCACATTATTAAAATGAATTTTAACTTTTAAGGTTTGATATGGTAAATCTTCTGAAATACATACAGTGACAGTTATCTTCTGTAAAATGAACCATCAAGTATTTTTATTTGAAACGGAAATAATGAACTTTGAGAAGAACAAGAATAAGAAAACAAGAACTCATGAGCAAAGTTATGTTTACCAAAAGTCATCACATTCTTGGAGTTTTTGTGTCTTTTAAATATTATAATTATTTTTTCTCCCTCAAAACTTCATTTGTAGTTGTCCCACTTGGATTATAAAGTGATTAGGTTAGACATATGGTTGTCTACACTTGACTTTGTTCAGCTCTCTCTCTCTCTCTCTCTCTCTCTCCATATATATATATATATATATATATTCACCTAAACGACAGTCGCGCATATGTGACTGTCGCTTTTTGGCCTTAGTTGGGCCCATCTGGGCCACATTTTGACACCCTATCCCCTCACCCCCACCCACACTCATACACCTACCAACCCTGTGAATTGGATCTCTACCCAAATTGACCCATTTGTAGTTGATTTCACCATTGGCTTGAAATTCATACAAAACTAGTCTCTATTTTTACCCTTGATTTTTTGATCCAATAGACCTGACTTTTTATGAGAAGCATCATCATGAAAATACCTTTCAAATGAACCAAACCCCACCTACCCCACCTCTTAGGCACATTCAGGTGGGCCCCACAGGGCTACCTGAATAGTTATCATGAGAACTTTGGTTTGTGGGACCCACACTAAACCTAATAGATTTAATCTCCCCCCCCCCCCCCCCCCCCCCTCCTTTTGTGGATTGCACCAATACCCAATTTGACTTTTAAAGCCAATTGATCTAACCCGATGAATTTCCATCATTAGATAAATGTGAATATTTGAGGGCCTTAAAAGACATGGCTTCTCAAATCAAATGAAGATGTAATTCTATTCGCACCATATATAGGCAAAGGCCTTTCAAACCCACTCATCCTTGTGGGCCTAGGTGACACCCTTGTCCGTTCTTACAAAGTCTCATAGAACTAGTTCTTAGGGATCTTTGTTATATATATATATATATATATATTATTTGCTTTTCTTAATGAGGTTGTAAAGGACTATTTTGACTAATACCAACTTTATTGGCTTGACCAGCCACTATCTGGCCTTTTTATTTTATGTATTATATACATATATATATATATATATATATATATATATATATTATTTGCTTTTCTTAATGAGGTTGTAAAGGACTATTTTGACTAATACCAACTTTATTGGCTTGACCAGCCACTATCTGGCCTTTTTATTTTATGTATTATATACATATATATATATATATATATATATATATATATATATATATATATATATATATATATATTATTTGCTTTTCTTAATGAGGTTGTAAAGGACTATTTTGACTAATACCAACTTTATTGGCTTGACCAGCCACTATCTGGCCTTTTTATTTTATGTATTTTATTATTATTGTTACTACTGCTACTCTTACTATTAGCATCATTGATACTACAACTGCTGCTGCTGCTGCTGCTATTATTTTGGGAAGGGGTTGGGGGTGGGTGGGAAATTATATTATTGAGTGAAGCCTGTCTTGTTTCTCTGGTGATCATTCTGCAAATATTTTTTCTTTCATTTTTCTTTTGCAGAGATTTTGGTTTCCTCAATATTTATTTGTAGGAGTGGTGAGTAGCTAGCTGACAGTTTGAGACCGATATTTTTTGGGTGGAATGAGGTTGAATTTTAACATTAGATTATCTTTTTGTCATCATATCCAGGCTCATGGGTAGTGTGGTGCCAACTCTAAATTGCCCTATATTGGTAACGGCAAGAAGGCAAGCACAAGTGGTTGCATTTACTGGATACATCAGATGTTCTTCTTACTATCTTGGTTTCTTACTATCTTGCAACACATAGAATTGCTGTCTGCATGCATTAAGAGAATCTCATGGTGTAGTTGTTAAAGAAGGATAAATTGAAATTTTCCACCTTCCTTGAATGCTTCTGAAGCCTAAGCTGTGGCTGACAAGGTGCTCTTGTACTATTTTATGAAGGGTGTCACTCGGCATGCACAAATTATTTATCATATACTTCACATTCTAGGGCAACTTATCAAGCATTCTATCTCATGTTTGTAATCTAATCAAGGAGAGGAAGGACAAAATATCATTTAATACTGAAAAGATGTGGTTTTGGTCCCTAATCTGTTGTCTCCATTAATGTAAGTCCATCATGTTGTATATTTGTCTGTAACATGTTTTGGGGAACTTGTAGATGGCCTTTTCTGTATGGGTTTTAGTTCTCAATTGTCATCACTCAGCTTGTACTTCCACTGCTAAGTCAATATGGGATGAGCTCTACATTCCTCTATGAATCAGATTCAAGGATGTACTATGGGTGGGTGAGCACTGGGTTTGTCAGTCAGATAGTTGTATTTTTTTCCATTTTTCTTTTCTTTTTGATTGGCAACTGTCATGTAGTTGTTACTGAGCTTGTACTTTCACTGTTAATTTATCTGGGATGAGCTCTAAATTCCTGCGAGTCAGATTCAAGAATGTACTATGGGATGAGCTCTACATTCCTCTATGAATCAGATTCAAGGATGTACTATGGGTGGGTGAGCACTGGGTTTGTCAGTCAGATAGTTGTATTTTTTTCCATTTTTCTTTTCTTTTTGATTGGCAACTGTCATGTAGTTGTTACTGAGCTTGTACTTTCACTGTTAATTTATCTGGGATGAGCTCTAAATTCCTGCGAGTCAGATTCAAGAATGTACTATGGGTGGGCACTTGATTGCTGAGTCAGATAGTTGTATTTTTTTATCTTTTTCTTTTTTTGGTGATAATTATCACATGGTTGTAATTGGAGAGAATGAGATCGGTGGAAGCAAGATGCATTTTCTTCTTCTCACGTGTAACTTCATTAATACTATGCAACGGGAGGGCTTGTACTGCTGCTACTTGTTTATGGCCTGCTGCCAACCTGTTCAGAAGTAAAGATGAACTGGTTTCTGAATTGCATGCTCTGGAGAATTTGGGTCTCTGATGTAAAATTCAGATTCCAATCCTGCCTGATTTTTAGCTTGAATGGTGCCTCTGTTGGTCCTTTAACCTCTTGATGTACGTGTATATCATTGATCTTGTTGGGAATTCCATGTACAATGATTTTTTAGGGTAGTCACAGTAGGATGTTGAAATCTATGTCCATATGAAGGAGATGTTTTTTTTTTTTTAATCTGATGTAATGCTATGTAGTGCTGCTTTTATTGTATTGGGTGTCCTGGGTTGCTGCATGTTGCCGTGATCTATCATTTTGAGAAGTGTAGAACTGTGTTAGCTTGTTCTCATTTTTCTCTCTGTTTAATTTCAATTGGATGGTTGTATCTGTCTGGTATATATTGTTGCTCTAATGGTGTAGATGTAACTGATGTTTCAAAGTTGGGCACGGCTTTCTTCTAGATGTTTGCTTAGTGTCTTTTGTAGATCCATTGACCATTGTAAATTGCCTTTGGATTTGAAAATTTGCTCTAGCACTTTGATTTTACACTACTATCTGTTGTTGTTGCTGGTTCGATGTAATACTCTAGAGGTTGTGTTATTTATGATTTGGTGTTTTACTTATCCTTTGGATTACCAAATCTTTCTCAAAAGGTTTGGTTTCAGTTTATAGCATTTGCCTGTTGGGCAGCAAATGGAATCGAAACTCTGTCAGTCTCAGTCCATGCATTGCCTTGAATTTTGCAATTTTGGAATCTTTCTTTTTAAATCCCAGCCTACAATGTCCCCATTAATCCTAAGAGGCTGTTTGCCTACTTCATGGAGAACAATTCCACAAACTTAATATTTTTTTTTTCTAAGAGAACCTCCTCCTTTCCCTCGTTAAATTATCCTCACCCTAAAGAAGAAAAAGAGAACTGAATTCAATGACAGAAGAGGGAAAAGTCTCATTGTTGAGTTTTTGGCAAGGAGCTTTTTAATCCATGAAAGGGTCTCATTTCCACTCTTTATTTGTCATAATCAGAAAATGACAAACAGCGGTCACGAACCCATGATCATGGTCGCTAATGTCTTCCATATATTGTACTTTTAAATGCTACTAAGTGATGATATCATGATTTGTCACTATTATTACAGTAATATCATGATATTTTTCAATAATTAGCAAATGATGCGTCTTCAAATAAAAAATTAGAGTTCTATGTGAGCTTACTAAGACATTTTTGGGTTGGTTTGAAATGGGTTTTTTTTCAATTAAAAGTGACGTTGATTGGATAAGTCATTTTTAAGGTGTTAAAAAATCAATGTTATCTATAATAGTAAGAATTTATTAGATTAGAGATGGGTTATTCTACTCAAATTAGGGTCAAATTGGGTGAGGATATAATTTATAGAAGGTAGGTGGGCTTGAGGGGGAAAAATGATAGGATCCAGGTTACTAAAAAGCTATTGAGATATTTCGATATTTATCTGCACTTTCTAAATATTTTTATTTGAGTTGTACTCTTTATCTTATAGGTTAAGTGAGCAAGGAAATGTTAGATGAGATTTTTTTTCCGAACATAATCCTCAGCTAAGAGGCCAGTTTTTTCTCGATATGAAACTAAAGTAAGGTTGATTTTCACTCAAAGTGACCCCATTTTACTTTAGTTTTTACTTCTATTTAAAAGGCGACCCAATCTGTATTGACTTTTATTGGGTATATGGCTCAAATTCACGGGTAGGAATCTTCCCATGGGCATTTTGTGTAACCCGACATGGGTTGTACTATATTACCCATTTCGTCCTTCGAATCGGCTACCAGTCACTTACAACAAAGGGTTCGGCGAACCGATTTGAAGGACAAAATATACAATACAGTAAAATTCATGTCGGATTACATAAAATGTGCGTAAGAGGATCGCTGTTCCAAATTCAGACGTGGGCCAATGCTTGATTGATTAATACCGGTTGCCACTAGTATGGCTGCTTGACTTTGTATGATAAGAAGTCATATGTAAATAGAACAGCAGAGAGAAGTTCGGTGGACTGTGTGGACGGCTGTATCAGAGAAAGGACGGCGGTAAGTTCTAATGCAGTAAGGAAACTCAGGGAAAGACACACGGTATTGTGTAAGTTCGAAAGAGAGAGAAAAGTAGGCTGTCCCAATCGCAGCAATCTGCAGTAGGGTTCTTAACATTGTGTGGAACGATCATAGAAAAGCACAGAGAGATACAGAGGTGTAGGCTGTCTCAATCGGAGCAATCTGCGGTGGGGTTCTTAACATTGTGTGGAGCGATCACAGAAAGCACAGAGAGATACAGAGGTGTGGGAATAACACACTAATCTGAGGCTTCTGCTCGGTGGTTTACAGATAGACAGAGAGGACATCTGCTGAGAAGAAACAAAGGAGCCCATTGATACAGACGACACATATCAGAGGTATTACGTGTGGGTTAGCGTGTGGGTGCTCTTTTGGTGTACACAGTATACACGGTATGCTGTATGCAAATAGGGACAGCAGTCGAGCTTGTACAGATCTAAGAAGGATCAAAGACAAGAAGGGTGTGAGACTTTCCATCCGTGTGTGTAACAGACCAGAGCAGTTCTCTGGGAACTAACAGAGAGCGGCACATGGGACAACAGTGTTGCTGGGGATTTATCACCTGGGATTCAAACGGCATACAGCGGTGAACAGCGGCATAAGCAAAAGTAGGCGTGAGTCGTGACCGCTCTTCAAGAATAGCAGTAGACTCGTAGAAGCCAGGCAGAGACAGCATACAAGTAGAGGCTGCTCATAGGTCTCTGGAAAATCCAGTTCTCTGTTGAGGCAGAACAAAGCAAGGTTAATTGTGCAAGGCTCTCAGAGTTCGGATTTTGGTCTTAAACTTGAAGGTGATCTTATTCTTGTATGTGATTCTTATTAATAAAGATTATACGTTCCGTGGGCATAGGCTGGGTTTGGCCGAATTACGTAACTGTGTAATTGTATAGACATAGGCCGGGTTTGGCCGAATTACGTTGTGTTATTGTATCCAACAAATGGTATCTGAGCTTTGGTTCAGACAAGTGAAGGGTGGGTGAATGAAATAAGGAGAGAAAAGAAGCCAGAGTCTTCCGATGTAAAGGGAAGGAAAAACAGAAGGATAACATGTCTGATGATGCTTAGGAGGAACTGGAGATGAAGGCAATGAGTACTATCCGGTTGTGCCTGACACCGAAGGTAAAATATCATGTTTTAGATGTAACTTCGGCTACAGGGTTATGGACGAAGTTAGAGACTCTATGCATGTTAAAATCTCTCACAAATAAGTTGTTCTTGTGAAAACAACTATACCAGCTCCTTGTGGATGAAGGAACAAATATTTTGGATCATCTCAATGTGTTCAACAAGATCATCACTCAACTGGCGAGCGTTGAGGTGTTGCCTTCTATTGGCTTCTCTTCTACCTTCTTTTGATACTTGGTGAATACTTTATTGGTTAGTAGAGAAACTCTCAGAGTTGAGGAGGTGACTGCGGCTTTGCTGCAAACTGAGATCATCAGGAAGCTAGGTAACACATCCTATTCAGATGGGGTGATGGTGGTTACGGTAAATCAGCAACGCGGAAGGGAAGTTGACAAAGACTCCAGAAACCAAAGGGGGTCAAGGTCAAAGTCAAGAGGGATCAGTGCTGGAAAGTTTAAATGCTTCTACTACTAGAAAGAATGACATAAGATGAGGGACTGTAATGAAAGAAAGCGTGATCTGAAGGCCAGGTCACAAAATTTAGATCAAACAAGCATCGCACAGGGTGTCTCAAAAGATGATAGTGATGTGTTGCTAACAATCACCACAAGTACGGATAACCTACTTGATAGATGGATTCTAGATTATAGATGTTCTTATCACATGAGAATAACAAAATATATACTAAATTATCTCTAAAATATTTTATTGACTAGGATCCTATTAGAATGTGTTAGGCATATCATACTATCTTTTTGTTAGGAGAAATTGTTTTCTCCACCACACACAATAATATTGAAAAATCAGATAAATAGAATAAGAAGTAAAAGTAAGATTGACAAGGTAATCATTTACGCACTTTATTACGATTTGCACAAGCAAAGGTACATACTGTTAAGTTGTTAAAGTTTTTAGTTGTTAGAGTTTGGTTTGACTTAAACTATTAGCAAATAATCTCTATTGTTAAGGGAAGAGTTGTTTGTTTTTGACCTATTCTTTAGTCAGTCACCACGAAAGTAGAGATAGTGTTGCGTGGGTTGCTTTTTCTGTTTTTCAGTTCTATGTAAGGCTATTTTACAGCCAAGTCTGTTGTTGAATTGGATAAGATCATTCTTCCAATTTCAGTGTTCAAAGTTACTGCAAATTCTTCCTAACATTTGGTATTCAGAGCAAGGTTGCAGGGGCCTGATCAAAACTCGAAAAACAGTAGTCTTTTTAGTGTGTGGTAGTAAGAATATGACGAGGGAAAGCAGCTTTGTGCAACCTACGATTCTGAAGTTTGATGGACACTATGATCATTGGGCGATGCTCATGGAGAATTTCTTGCATTCCAAAGAATATTGGAGCTTGGTTGAAAATGGGATCCCTGCAGCAACAGAAGGAGTTGATCTCACTGAAGGGCAAAGGAAGGCTATTAAGGATCAACAACTGAAGGATTTGAAGGCTAAGAACTATCTTTTCCAAGCAATTGATCAATCAATCCTAGAGACCATCTTGAACAAAGATACATCAAAGAATATTTGGGATTCTTTGAAGCAGAAGTACCAAGGGACGGCAAGAGTCAAACGAGCACATTTACAAGCACTTCGAAGGGATTTCGAAATTCTTCAAATGAAGGAAGGAGAATCTGTGAATGAGTACTTTGCTCAAACCCTCACTATAGCCAACAAGATGAGGATTCATGGTGAGACCATGGGAGATGTTGTCATTGAAAAGATCTTGCGATCCATGACTTCCAAATTTAATTATGTTGTCTGCTCTATTGAGGAGTCGAATGACATCGACATCTTATCCACTGATCAGTTGCAAAGTAGTCTTTTGGTACATGAACAACGTATGAATGGTCATGTGGTTGAAGAACAAGCATTGAAGGTTACTTATGAAGATCGATCAGGAGGAGGAAGAGGACGAGGTCGTTGTGGTTTTTGAGGACGAGGACGAGGAAGAGGAAGAGCCACACAAAGCTTTGACAAGTCCACCGTAGAGTGCTATAACTGCCATAAGCTAGGACATTATTCATATGAATGTCCAAGCAAGGAGAAGGAGGCTAACTATGCAAAAGTTCAGGAGGAGATGCTGCTGATGGCATATGTGGATGACAATGAAGCTAAAAGAGAAGATGTGTGGTTTCTTGACTCAGGTTGTAGTAATCATATGTGTGGAAAGAATGAGTTTTTCTCTGACCTTGATGAAAGCTTTAGAGAATTTGTGAAGTTGGGAAACAACTCAAGTATGGTTGTGAAGGGAAAAGGCAACGTAAGGCTCCAAGTAAAAGGAATTTCTCAGATCATCATTGGGGTGTTTTATGTACTTGAGCTGAAGAACAACTTACTGAGCATTGGACAGCTACAAGAGAAGGGACTTGCAATTCTATTTCAACATGGAAAGTGCAAAATTTATCATTCTGAGAGGGGCTTAATTATGAAGACTGCAATGTCCTCAAACAAAATGTTTATTTTGCTTGCTACATCTCTGCCTAGTGCATCTACTTGTTTCAACATAACCACAGAAGATCCAACTCAACTGTGGCACTGTAGATATGGACACTTGTGCTTCAAAGGTTTGAAAACTCTTGATCAAAAGAAGATGGTGAGTGGCCTGCCACAACTCAAGGCACCTTCAAAGCTATGTAAAGATTGCTTGGTGGGGAAGCAACAGAGAAATCCATTCCCAAAGGAGAGCACATGGAGGGCTTCTCAAATCCTTCAACTAGTACATGTTGATATCTGTGGACCAATCAAACCTGTCTCAAACAGCAAGAAAAGGTACTTGATCACCTTCATTGATGATCATAGTCGTAAAACTTGGGTTTTTTTCTTGGTAGAGAAGTCAAAAGCCTTTGTTACTTTCAAAAGCTATAAGAATCGTGTTGAGAAAGAAACAGGTTCATGCATAAGAGGTCTACGTACTGATCGTGGCGGTGAATTTACATCACAAGAGTTCAATGATTTTTGTAATGAGAATGGTATACGTAGACAACTAACAGCTGCGTACACTCCACAGCAGAACAGGATTGCTGAAAGAAAGAATAGAACCATTATGAATATGGTTCGTAGCATGCTTTCAGAGAAGAAGATCCCAAAAACTTTCTGGTCTGAAGCAATCAATTGGACTGTACATGTCTTGAATCGAAGTCCAACACTTGCAGTGAGAAAGAGGACTCCAGAAGAAGCTTGGAGCGGAGTTAAACCATCAGTTGAACACTTTAAGGTTTTTGGATGTGTTTCTCATGTTCATGTACATGACAGCAAAAGAACAAAGCTTGATGACAAAAGTGTGAGTTGTGTCTTACTTGGAGTCAGTGAGGAGTCAAAAGCATATAGATTATATGATCCAGTCTCTCAGAAGATCATTGTGAGCAGAGATGTTGTATTTGAAGAAGATAGGGATTGGGATTGGGATAAGAGACATGAAGAATCAATTGTAGCTGATCTGGAATGGGGTGACAGTAATGAAGAAGCAGTCATTTTTAATAACAATGAAGGAGAAAATGAAGCTGACCTCAATGAGCATACAGAAGAAGAAGAAGATAATTCTACTGAAGAGAGTTCACCTAGTTCCAATGAAGGAAGAACCAGAAGATCACCTGTCTGGATGAGAGATTATGAAAGTGGAGAAGGTCTCTCTGAAGAAGAAGAAGATGTAGCTAACTTAGTCATTTTTGCAGCTGTTGATCCAATCTCTTTTGAAGATGCTGTGAAAAGTGAAAAATGGAAAAAAGCTATGGATTTGGAAATAGAGGCAATAAAGAAGAATGATACATGGGTGTTGACAGAGTTACCTGTTGGAGGAAAGAAGATTGGATTAAAACGGGTGTACAAAACAAAACTCAATGAGAATGGAGAAATAGATAAATACAAGGCACGACTGGTAGTAGAGGGGTATGCTCAACAACATGGGGTAGATTATACTGAAGCATTTGCACCTGTGGCACGATTAGATACAATTCGTTTGATGATGGCACTTGCAGCTCAAAAAGGATGGACCATATATCAGTTAGACGTGAAATCTGCTTTCCTGCATGGTGAACTGAGTGAAAAAGTCTTTGTTGAGCAGCCTCGTGGTTATGAACATAAAGGTAATGAGCAGAAAGTTTACAAGCTGAAGAAGACCCTATATGGACTTAAGCAAGCTCCACGAGCTTGGTATAGTCGTATAGAGTCCTATTTTGTGAAAGAAGGGTTTGAAAGGTGCCATCATAAGCCTACCTTGTTTATCAAGACAGAAACAGGAGGTAAAATTCTGATTGTAAGTCTTTATGTTGATGATCTTATATTCACTGGCAATGATGAGTCAATGTTTGCTGAGTTTAAAAGATCTATGATGCTTGAGTTTGACATCACTGATCTTGGGAAGATGAGATATTTTCTTGGTATTGAAGTAATGCAAAGGTCTGATGGTATCTTCACCAGTCAGAAGAAATACGTGCTGGAAGTGTTGGCAAGGTTTGGAATGGACAAAAGTAATCCGGTTCATAACCCTATTGTCCTTGGAGTAAAGCTTCAGAAAGATGAAGATGGAGTAAAGGTAGACAGTACCTATTATAAGCAAGTTGTAGGAAGCCTTATGTATTTAACTGCTACTCGGTCGGATGTCATGTTTGCTATAAGTCTTATCAGCAGATACATAGGGAATCCTACCAAGCTTCACTTGCAAGCAGCAAGAAAGATCCAAAGGTATTTAAAAGGTACAATTGATTTTTGGAGTGTTCTATAAGAAAGGAGGAAATGAGGAATTAATTGCTTACACAAATAGTGATTATGCTGGGGAATTGGAAGATAGGAAGAGCACTTCAGGTTATGTGTTCTTATTAAGTTCAGGGGCAGTGTCTTGGTCATCTAAGAAGCAGCCAGTAGTCTCATTATCCACAACTGAGGCAGAGTTCATTGCTGCAGCTTCCTGTGCTTGTCAAGCAGTGTGGTTAAGAAGGGTTTTGGAGAAGCTTGGTCACTCTCAAAGTGAGTCTACAATTGTTCATTGTGATAATAGTTTAACAATCAAGCTCACCAAGAATCCAGTGATGCATGGACGCAACAAACACATAGATGTTCATTTTCATTTTCTTCGTGAACTCACAAAGGATAGGACTGTGAAACTGGTTCATTGCAATACTCAGGAGCAAGTAGCAGATGTGATGACTAAGCCTCTAAAGCTTGATGCATTTTTGAAGTTGCGAAATTTGTCGGGTGTGTGTTTACTTTCAGATGTAAATTGATTGCTAGTAGGCATTCAGTTTAATGGAGGATATTAAGTTGTTAAAGTTTTTAGTTGTTAGAGTTTGGTTTGACTTAAACTACTTAGCAAATAATCCCTATTGTTAAGGGAAGAGTTGTTTGTTTTTTACCTATTCTTTAGCCAGTCACCACGTAAGTAGAGATAGTGTTTCGTGGGTTGCTCTTTTCTGTTTTTCAGTTCTGTGTAAGGCTATTTTACAGCCAAGTCTGTTGTTGAATTGGATAAGATCATTCTTCCAATTTCAGTGGTCAAAGTTACTGCAAATTGTTCCTAACGACATACTTCCGATGCTTTGCGGATTGGCCTAATAATTGGTAATGAGAGAAAAAATATGTTTGAGATGTCACGTTGTGATCATGGATGTATCTTTGTTTGTTTCTAGAGTCTTTGTATATCTATAGAAACTTAACTCTTCAACATGAATTAGAAGAAAAAAAAATTAAAGAATAAATCCCAAAGAGGTCATTTAGATTCTAAGTTACAAGGAGAGTTTGAAACAAGAGAGGACAAAGAGAAACAAAATTCATCTTATGATGTTTTTGATGCAGTCTAAGTCTAATATAAATGTATAAGCATATCTTTAATTTTACATTTTCTTATTTATATGACCTATTGAATGAATCGAAACGATCCAACCATCCAAGACAAAAACACTGGTTGAATCTCTTATCACTTGCTTTGTTTGGAGAAAATGATTTTAGATCTTTATTGTCTTCCAAGAGGGTGTTTTCTTTTGTAATTGCCAACCCTTTATTGTTTGGTTGTCCCCTTTTTTATGAGCAATCTTGTGCTGAATCGTGCCACTTGAATCTTTCACCATGTTTCCTGCAATGGATAGTGTAGGCTTTTAGTCTTGCACATTGCATCAAATTGCACTAACTTTAGACAAATTGGACAACAAAAATGTAAAGTGCCATTGATGTTTCTAATATATAGTGTTGTTATAATTGCATTCAAGGATTTCTCCAGTTAGTCCGTAGAAATGAAACTGTGTGAGAAAAATCACAAAATTAAGATTGAGAAAATTAACATTGAAAAAAATATCCGATATTAGTTACTTTTAAGTTTAGCATAACATGGAATTTGAAGCACATTTGTCATAAAGTAAATCAATGAGTCAAAACAATTTCCGCTCACCCTGCTTATAATATTGAAGGAGACTTAGCGAATGCCATAAAATAGGCTAAGAGGACAAAAAGACTTCTGTGGAGACTAATGATAATGGTAAGAGAGATTAAGAGTTTGTACATAGGTTTAGAGATGCTCTTTCAGCGAGTTAGGCGTCAAAGCTAGGAGAATGTGATTCACAGGGCTATGGCCTGTGAAACTTTCTCGAGGCCTTTTTGGGTTTTATATGGGGTCTTTGTATATTATTATTATTTTTGGTCTATGTATCTTGGACCCTTCTATTGTATTTTTACTATATCTTTTTAATATATTTCATCCGAATACTTTTAAGTGTTTTTTTTTTTGTACCATGGCTTCATTTGAGTTGCATTGAATAATGAAATAAAAATTGTGAAAATATTTTTTTTTTTAAAATTTTGATCCAATCAAATTTGATCTTCATTAATTGCAACCTTAATGCAGGATTGATCATGATAGGTAATCATATTTATCTTAAAAAGTAGTAATCCTCATGATAATGTCTTCATCCATTCAAAATTTTAATTAAGGGAAATTCACCTTATAACCTAATTTCATACAACAATTAAAACATTTTATGCCCAGACTTTTATTATACTTAATATTTTGCAAATTCTTTCCCCTGCCAGCATCCTCTATTACTACATCTTCTGAATTAATTGCAGCCTAAGTAGGATCCACTTCTTTGTCTAATCAAAGATTCTTACAATTTCCTAGGGCCCATTTGTCAGAAGCAACATCAACTCTTTGTATTGAAATTTAAGATTTTAATTAGACAAATTATAATAAAATGATTATATGTAAGTAGTTTTTATAAGAATAAATTAATTCATCAACAATTTTGAAACAAATATAGTTAATTGTTAGTGAAGAATCCCTTATAAGCTTGATGGATGGTGAATTTGTTAATTCTCTTGGAAACTGGCCTGAGAATGACAAATTCTCAAAATGATACATAGAGAAGTTCAAACAAATGGGTTTTGTTAAATCCATATCTATGAATATTCTCTCAAATGAAACCATTTCCACGTATTTTTTCATGAATATTAAATTTTTTTTTTTTAAATTTTAAATTTAGACTTGAATCGAAATCTTATTAAGTCAAGTAATCCTGGCGAGATTTTCAATTCGATTTTAAAAAACTCGATAAAATTCACTGACTTATTCAAATCAAAATCTTATCTAGTCGAGTCAACTCTAACCCAGGGCCGGCCTTGGCTATAGGCGAAGTAGGCGATCGCCTAGGGCCCCCAAATAAATAGGGCCCCCAAGTCCATAAGCTCCTTTACTATATGTTAAATAGTTAATAATATATAATTAAAATACATATTCATTCTTGTTCAGTTGGTTAGAATTGTCTCTTTGTAAATAGAGGACCTCTGATCAAATCTGGGCTGCGTTAAATAATAATTTTTTTTATTTTCATGAAGTTATTTAATAATAATAATGAAAAATAACAATAATTTGAATTAATACTACTTGAAATCATTTGACTATTTTTAACTATTTCGAATTTAGAACACTCAAAATTGAAAATTTATATATTGATAATTTTTCTACTCAATTTAAAGCGTAGGTTTCTTAAAAAATTAAAATAATGATAGTAACAATCATAATAATTATTATTTTAATCCTCATTTTATTGAGTTTAATAATAATAATAATAATAAATAATTTTAATTAATAAAGAATCTTTTTAAATATATCTATCATCTAAATAAAGAGAAAGAGAAATCTATATTGAGTTGACAATTTTGAATTAAAAATAATTTAAAGCTTTTAAAATTTGAAAAGATGAAAAAGCATAGCTTTATTCATTTGATCAATATAGATTTTATTAGAAGTAATATATAAGTATAAATCATTGTAATTAAGATAATTTTTAATTTTTAATTTTAAAAAAAATAAAGAAAAATTAAAAAATTAAAATAATAATAATATCTTCATTTCAAATGAGAATTTGCATTAGTGTCACACTCGAATATGATAAAAGATGCAGTACCAAAAGAATAATTTGCCAAATTATATAAAAAGAATGAATTGTTATTTTCTAAATGTATGAATTGCTTATAAAATAATGTTGATTATACCAGTTACAGTTACCTATGCAAAATTAAATTTTTCAAAATTAAAACTGATAAAATCTTATCTTCGGTGTACAATGTCACAAGAAAGATTGAATGGATTAACTATCTTATCTATTGAAAAATAAATGTTAAAAAAACTTGATTATAGTAATTTAATTAATAATTTTACATCTCAAAATAAGAATAAATTTTAAATAATACTTTGTTATAAATTTGATTATGATATTTTATTTAGTTTCACACATTGTAAAAAAAAAAAATTGTATGATTTTTTTTTTTGTGAGTATATAAAAGCTCCATCTTAAAACCTCGCCTAGAGCTCCTGAAATCTCATGGCCGGCCCTGCTCTAACCAACCCATCTAAATTTTTTTTTTTTTTAAACTATGATATAAAGCAAACAAGCTTCATTTCATGATTGACCTCTTTACATTTCATCATTGTGACATAGACCTATATATAGATGGGTCAACCCCATCTAGCCCGGCCCTTCTCCTTACCATCCATCTATACGTCAACCCCACAACAAACAAATAACTGTCATAACTAACTCAAACCGGTTTTTAATTTTCCACACATTGAACCGCTTTCCACGGTAACACTTTCCAACTTCCTTTCTTCTCATACAAGATATATTTCCTATATATTTACCTCTTCTTTTCATCCACATTCCCTCGTGTATTACCTGACTCATTGGTGCAATATCAATCCGTTCTTCCCCCGGTTAACACGCTCCGATGGCACGGCAACTCACCCTCCTCGGCCTCGTCTTGCTTGCCGGCATTGTCTTCGTCTCCGCAGCAGATGAAGACCTTTCTGGACTGGCCATCCCCGCAAGTGGTGATTCCAACTCTAACGGCATTGGATCAATGAAGGATAATCCAATAGATGATGCCGATGATGATGACACCACGGTCGCGGCGGCTGCCCCACTTGGTGACAAGGCAGATTCTTATCTTGCTCCGACATATGGTGCTCAACTTGCCCCGCCACCATCACTAGACACGGCCCAAGTAGGCGCCGACGGCAGCCAAGGCAAAAGCGGTGCTTCCATGTTGAAGGTGTCTGCCATTTTGGCCCTTCCCATTGTCGCCGGATTCTTTTCTTCATGAGAACTTGTGGACCATGCTTTGTGTCTCTCCTATGATGCAGAAGTCGACGGCAACATCTTTCGGTGGAGAGAATTATTTATTCTTTTTCTCTTTACTATTATTCTAGTTATTCATGATTAAAAAAAAGTTGTATTCCATTTTTTTTTTCTATAAAGGGGGAATTTTTTTAAATATTATTGTTATTATTATTCGTGATATTCACTCACACTGATGCATCAAAGGTAAACCGAAGGGAAAAAAAAAAAAAAGTTTTAAGTCTTTCTCATCAACCAACCATTGGTTGGAATGATAACAATTTGGTCTTTTGGAAAGATTTCTTGGTTCAAATGTTCAAATGTTCCATTGCCTCTTCTATCAAGGCATGGGTCGTGAGCTTTTTTTTCTTCAATGAAAAGTGAATCTCGTTGGGTTAGGTGGTCAAAATTCCTCTTTGTTTTCAGAAAGTCTTACAATCAAGTATCTCTTAATACAAAAAGAGTCACTCTCTATTATTCTTTACCAACGTATACTTAGGACTAGTAAGATCTATGGGTTAAAGGCCTTATTCCACATGTTAATGTTTACGTAAGTCCAATATTGAGGCCCATGTTTAGGGAACAAAAGAGAATTACGAGATTCTATTGAAAAAAGGAAACTCCCCACCTACGGCCAAGGGAATCAAAGCCAAAGCTTGCCAACCATTCCATTTTCCTTTTTCAATGAGTTTTTTTAGTTAAGATAGGACACACTCTAAAAGAATTGATTAAAAATAAAATGTAACTTTGTTGACTTATTTCATGTAGCAAAAGATATTTAATATTCATAAAATTGAATTTATTAGAAATTTTATTTAATAATCTTTCTAATAAGCTCAAGTTTGTACAATTTCAACATACTTAGAAAAAGCTATGACCGATTTTGTAATCAGGTGTTGAAGAGTAATGACAAGACTTATTTTTGTTAAGTTTTGTAATGTTTACAGCAGGGGTTATAATATTAGCCGATACAAAATATATCGGCCGATATGTAGGCCGATACGTATTGTATCAGCTGTAGAAAAAGATTATCGGCCTATATGACCGATAATCTGTACAAAATATCGGTCACCATATCAGCCGATATGTATAAAATTCAGTTTTTAAAATTTATTTCCTTTTTTTAAAAAAAAAAAATCAATATCGCCCGATACGGCCGATATATCGGACCGTTTATTGGTTCACATATCGGCCAATATTGTATTTATCGGTCTGGAAAGAGTGCTTTAAAAAATAAAATAAAAAACCGATATCAGTTGTAGGCCCCACACAATATCGGCGATATTATGTCCAAATATTGGCCGATATATCTACCGTTTATCGGTAAACAATATCGGCTGATATTTCTATTTAAGCAGTTTTTAAGTGGTTTTTAGCAGTTTGAATCGGTTTTTAGCGGTTTTTTTAACTCCATCCCCATCTCACATTCCCTTCATCCTGTTTCATTGGAAAAGAATATATTTGGCTGATTTTAGAAGATCCAATCTGTTCAAAGTATATTTCATAGATAGATCTTCATTTCCTGTAAGTTTTTATTCCAGTTTTATTTTTAAGCCTTTTCATCTAAATGGTTTTAATGTATACTTTAATATTTAATGCATTTCTTGTAATATCTTGTTATTTTAGAAATATGGATTACATTTTTTTTTTAGAAAATTTGGTTAAGCTTTGATGTATTTGGTGAAACTCAAGTGATTTCAAGTTTTCAACTTTGAAGTATTAGCACCAACCATTATTAATTAGATTTAATATATTATCTTTAAATCCATTAAAATTTTTACCTCTAAGATTAAGAATTTAAAAAATTAGATAGATTAAAATACAACAAACATTTTAAAAAATCATAATACTAATCACTAAATTTATCATAAATTTCTTACATACTTTTTCATAATTTTTAATAGAATTTTATTAAAATTGGGATCTTACTTTCTAGAATTTTGTATTTTGATTTTTAATTTGTACTTTTATTTCTTAAGAGACTTATGTTATTGATGGTAAAATATTTCTTTAATTAGATGTCGATCATGAATGCGAGGGTCAAATTAAATTTAAGAAGTACAATTTAAGATGAATTTGTCAATGACATTTACAATTGGAATTTGAGATGGATGTAACATGCATAGATGTTAGGTTAACAAGTGACAGAAAATATAATATTAAACATATAAATTTAATTTTGATGATGTTAGCTTTTAAAGGAGATCTTAAATATTTATTATTAATTGTTTTATCTTAAATTAGTATAAAAGTATGTAAAATGCTTAATCACTAAATTTACCAAAAAATTCTTACATATATTTTTTATAATTTTAAATTTTTTTTTATCATTTCTCTTCATTTTATTTTTTAATTTTAATATTAATCGTATTCGAAACTTAAATAAATAATTTGAATATGTATATGACCGATATTTAATGAAAAAATTACATTTTCAAGAAGCCCCAAATTTTCTGAAATTACCATAAAATTTTCGGACCAAAATACAAATAAATGGAAATATCAGAGGAGAGAGAAACTTATCGGCCGATATGCATATCGGCTGAATTATCGGCCTCACCATTTTTTATACCCCTGGTTTACACTATATATACGGCCTATCAATGCCCAATAAAATTTAATTTATTGATTGTCTTTTGAGCATCCCGCTTCTCCCATTGGTGGTGAGCTATCTTTTATTTATTGGTTTCTTATTATTTAAATTTGCAATTAAAATTTTATTTGCATAATTATTTATAAGAATCATAATTGGATCCTTTGTATAATTAAATTCTTTGTTGAATTTCATACCTTGGTGAAATTTGGACCTAAACCCTATCTATAAGAATTGATTTTCTTCTTAATTCACATTCATAAGCTCTATCATGTCGAAATTGGAGTGTATGAATTTTATTTTCCTTTTTTTTTTTTACAAAGCACATGTATTAGACATATTCATAGGGAAAAAATGTTAAAGTAATAAATTTTATTGCCACAATAAAAGAATAGGAAATATATATTTTTTATAAATATATTTTTTCTGTCAAAAGATGCTGCCATATTGAAAATGAAGTTATAGAATATAGTAAAACTAAATAAATTAAAATCAAATGTGAAATTACTATTAGTTGAAATGAATTTCAGTGAAATAGATAATAAACACTTTTGATCTCAATTTTTCTCTATAAAATACTTTACAATTATGTGCTGATATGATGCATCTATTAATCCATTACATGCCAAATGTCATAAATATGATTTATGTAACAATAAATTATGAAACAAATTCTCTTGTGGAGAGTCTACTTCGTTATAACTTATGAAGTTATTTATGAATTTATCTAGTAATATATTGATTTTTTTTAAATGATAATATATTAAAGCACCTTTTCTTTTTGAAATTGGTGAAATGGTAAACTATAAATTTTATTAAATTTGAGCATTTTACTTATATTTTATATTCCACAATCATATTTTCTAGTTACTTACCTCATCAACACACAACTGTTAATAGCCTCACATTTGCATACGACATGAACGATCAAAATTATGTAGAGTTCAAAATGTGATTCCATCCTGCGTCACGAATGTTCGTTGTAGTATAGTGGTCAGTATTTCTGCCTGTCACGCGGACGACCCGGGTTCGATCCCCGGCAACGGCGTTTTTAACTTTTAATTGATCCAATTTAACATGTTATTTTAAAATACATTTATTCATTAAAAATGATCTTTACTAAAATAATTTAAAAGTTGTCCACATTAAGATTCTAAAACAAAAGAGTTTTAATTTAATTCTTTTATCTCTTTGATCTAAATAATAATCATAATTAACTAAAATCTCCACTTCAATTGTTTATTTTAATTTATTTAAATCTACTGAATCTTAATGCTTTATGATACTAACTTTAAATATATTCTTATACTTTTAAATTTATAAGATTAATAAATCTCATATTATTATTAAATATCATTTAATTTAACTTGAGTTCTGAAATTCTTGTAATTCAGTTATGTCAGCACAATGTGCCCTTTTAAGTCATTTGATAACTTTTTTTCTACTTCTTTCGGATGATGAAAATACTTTAGACTAAGTTTTATTTCTATCAATTTATTTTAAAATGTACTCCATCAAAGTAAATTATAAGTGAGGAAAAAGAAACTATTTAAATTATTGAATTTTTTAATTTAAATTAAAGAGGTGAACAAAGGCATGATAAAAGATAAAGTGACAAACGATAATTTTTTTAGAATGAATAAAAATGACAAGCTTCAAAAGTTGCTCTTAAATAAATAAGAAAATGAGTAATAATGCTAATCATTAAATTTTGTGTAAAAATCATTTAATCAAGTTGTTGATAGAAGCATTCCTATTTTTTTATTCAAAACACTCTTGTTTAATTTAAACAAAAAGTATATATG
Organism: Chimonanthus salicifolius; assembly: GCA_013350335.1. Taxonomy (NCBI): domain Eukaryota; kingdom Viridiplantae; phylum Streptophyta; class Magnoliopsida; order Laurales; family Calycanthaceae; genus Chimonanthus; species Chimonanthus salicifolius. The sequence goes on from CM023532.1 coordinate 11,132,573, forward strand.
ATTTCAATTTCAAATGATTAACTATAGTTTTAAGTTTTTAAAATAATTTTAAGTTAAGAATCTGTAAAGATAAAAATAAAAGATATTTATATCATTGTTTTTAGTTCAGTTAATATTATAAATCATTAATTTCAGTGAGTAAGGATATATGGTTTAATGATTTTTATAAATTCATGTCTATCGTGTTACTGTATCTTCGTGAGATAGAGCATAAAAAATAAAGGGCTTATTAAAGCTAATTTTTCAATAACTAAAATCTCATAGTTAACATGATTGGTCGCCTATTCAAGGTTTTAAATATGGATTCAATTCGAATTACGGAGTAACTCCATGAGGAGTGGTGGAGAGAGGTATGAACATGAATCCTATTCAAGACCTTTGTTTATGAGTGGAGCTTCTTCATCTTCGAATCAACCCTTTCTGAATGGCATGAAATGAAGCTACATATAATTTTTTTTTCTATAGAATTGTTTTTTTCAAGAAAAAAACAATAACCCTTGTTATTGTTTTTGAAAAAAAACTATCATATAGAGTATACTTCTAAAAGTTCATGGGCCACATGATTGGGTTTAATATATAAGGCCCATATTAATAGAATCATAATGTTGATCATTGACAATTTCAATTTCATTAATTTCTTTATTTTTTTGAGTTGCAGTACCATCCAGATAGAGATAAGATTATAGTTAGGTGGGGGGCCTATGTCTTTCATCATGGTAAACACGTATGTTCATCCTTGTACAACTTTAATCCAAAATAATTTTTTTTTTTTGGCGAAAGACATTTATATTCAAACAATATAGATACCCATTAAAAGAAAAAAAAAATCTTTTTAAGAATAATGACCTATTTGTAATCAATGTCAAATTAAAATCAACTTCCATACAATCAAACACCACATAAAAAGAATGAGGATGGTAAAAATGTAATTAATCTTATGTCTTTTACAAGATGCAAGTGTTCGATACTTTTGGAAAAAAAGAAAATTAGGTGGTTCCATCACTCAAGATTATGTTCATATTGGTTCCATAACTTAGTTTTCCATAAATAGACTCATACATTTAATGTTGATATTACTATGAAAATAGACAGACATATATCAATATGGGATGATAATGATGACTATCAAGATGACAAGATCAATTACTTTAAACCTTCCAATTTCATTAGAGGAATTCAAACAACCATCCATTACCTCTTATTAATGAAAAAAAAATGTCTCTCCTTGATTTGTGGTAGAAAAAACTATCCACCAAGTCAAAAAGAGGATCAATACCTTTACGTCATCTCACAAAGTACAAATCTCTTTTGTTATGTATCAGTGTACTTCAATTCACCGGTTGCCTCTCACCTCATAAAACAGAAAGTTGCGGATTCCAGCTCACATGGTCTAACATTGGTGTGCTATAAGGGTAATGGGCTCACCTGTGAAGATTTTACCCTGAATATTCCGCAGTTTCCCACACGTAAATTCAAAAAAAAATGTACTTCAAAATAATACTATGAAAGTCATTATTTCATTTACAGACAATCACTTACATGCCCACTTTTAATTTATTCTATAAAGATTGTGTCATCTATTTCTCACAAGTTTGACATGTGTTTATTACCATTTCAATCGAAGTCTCTATAGATCTGTCTTCGTATACACATTACTTTATATTTTTTTATTATTATAGATTTTATTGAACTATCTAAACTATTTAAAGTAGATTAATTGATCTTTTCTTCTGCAGAACTTTCCCTTAATTTTAACTTGGTCATAATCCTCTCATCTATTAAGGATTCTAATCATGATTAAGAAATCAATGGGATCTACATGGGCCATAGTTGTCACCCATTAGCAATTAGTTGCAGTCATGTTTGTTTGGGTTATTTGCATTGAGCCTTTTGCACATGGTGGGGTTCCTTGATTTTTCATCCACTTTCTAAAACTAATGCATTTCCTTGAAGTTCAATGGTTATTGCCGGAAAGTGCTGACCAGTGCACAAGTAGGCATTTATCGGAGCCGTCCAACCAGTGGCTCAGTCGCTCTCGCTGATCATCTTGCTGGTAGGAAAACATTTTCCCTATCACATAGAAACAATAGTATCAAAATAGAAAAAAAATTGAAGACAGAAAATCAACACAGATATTAAAATCACAATACAAATAATTGTGTGATTCTATTTCAGTGCGTCCACGGGTTTAACACCGATCTATTATACTCAAAAGGCAAGAAATTGAAGGAGACTTGGCTCTAACTCTCGTTACAATTTTCACTCTTTCTACTCTCTCAAAAAAAGAACAGTATGTATTGTTTAACCTGCGACAGTGTAGATCAGATCGATAGTACATCTTTAATGATCAGTGTCTATAGTATAAAACACATCTAATCATCTACTCTCTGTAAAATTTCTTAGGATCCCATTTGAAACTTCTCTTCTTTAACCATCTGAGGGCTTTTAGCATTTTGTCTTTTAGCTTCCACTCAATTCCATCACTCACTTATGCTGCCACGGTACCATAGATGTTGAAATCATGGTACAATAGTGAAAATACTCTCTTTTTGTGCACTTCTCATCACCTAATCAACTTTAGAGTATGGTTGTCTCTATCGATTCTCTGTTTTTAGAGCATTCTTCAATTTACCATGAGTAGAGCTTTAGTCTACAGAACATGATCGTTCAGAGTTTGTAATTGGAAGAAACCACTAATGCTGAGGTTTAATTATCGCCCAATTCTATATAGGGCCGGTCTTGAGATTTCAGAGGCTTTAGATGAACTTTTAAGATGGATCGTTTATATACTCACAAAATAAAATCATACATTTTTTTTTATAAAGTGTGAAACATCTAAATAAAATATTATAATCAAATTTATAACAAAATATTATTTACAATTTATTCTTCTATATGCAAAATTACTAATTAAATTACTATGCTCAAGTTTTTTTAACATTTATTTCTCAATAAATAAGATACCTAATCTATTCAATCTTTCTTATAATATTTTAGACCGAAGGTAAGATTTTATCAGTTTTAACTTTGAAAAACTTGTTTCTGTAGAGGTAACTGTAACTTGTATAATCAACATTATTCTATAAGCAATTTATGTATTTGGAAAACAACAATTCATTATTTTTATATAATTTAACAATTCAATTGTTTCTTTTACTTCTTTTAATACTGCATGTTTTATCATATTCAAGTGTGACACTAACGCAAATTCGAATTTGAAACGAAGATATTATTATTATTTTAATTTTTCAAATTTTCTAGATTTTTAAAAAAATTAAAAATTAAAAATTATCTTAATTATTACATCTAATAAAATCTATATTGATCAAATGAATTAACCTATGTTTTTTCATCTCTTTAAATTTTAAAAGCTTTAAATTATTTTTAATTCAAAATTATCAACTCAATATAGAATTCTCTTTCACTCTATTTAGATGATACATATATTTAAAAGATTATTTATTAATTAAAAAAAATTATTTTTATTATTAAACTCAATAAAATGAAGATTATAATAATTATTATCATTGTTATCATCATTACTTTAATTTTTTAAGAAACCCATATTTTAAATTGAGTAGAAAAATTATCAATATATAAATTTTCAATTTTGAGTGTTCTAAATAGTTAAAAATAGTCAAATAATTTCAAATAATATCAATTCAAATTATTGTTATAGATACGCAGCAGTGATTTGAACCCGGTCCCTTATTTATAAAATAAGCATCCTAACCAAACTAGACAATAATGAATTTGTTCTTTTATTTGCATTATTAACTATTTAACATATAATAATAGAGCTTATGGACTTGGGGGCCTTTTTATTTGAGGGCCCTAGGCGATCGCCTACTTCGTCTATAGCCAGGGTTGGCCCTGATTCTATATAGTAGTGGTTTTTCAATAAAAAAAATCACCCACACACTGGTGTGCACAGTATTATTATGCATATTTAGCAGAAGCCCATTAAATAAAATAGTTATGGGTTCTTTATAAAGGTGATTGAACAATCAAATCATATTTTTTGAGACTAAAAATTTAAAGATTAAAGAAATAATTTAAATTGTTCAAATTTAAAAAAATTTAAGAAAACATGACTTATTTGATACAATTAAAACAATATTTGATGGACTACCTATTTAGAGAAATATTGTTCTCACATCTCATTTTGTGATCCTCATGCCTAAGTGTGCCACATGTGAGATAAGGTAGCGCAGATCTTTGTAAAGGTGATTATTTCACTTCAGTAAAAGAATTATCATAACTGGCCTTTCTGAAAAACAAAAAATTAATGAGGAAGTGAAAAGACTAGAAACCACCAAAACTTAATTAGTTAATTAACAGTGGATTAGTGGAGTGTAGATTGGTCAATCGAATCATCATCCATTTTGATCACTACCAATCATAGCATATTAAACATGATTATGTCTCTGTAAACTCTCATTTAAGTTGTACAAAGAATTCACCATTGAAGCTCCAAATGTTGATTTGAACTAGTTCTATTTTCAAACTTCAATAATGAGATGAGATGAGCCTTTTGGAGTTAGTAATTGTCTAACAGAGGCAAAAGTTACAGATTTAGAATCAGAGACCTTCAGGGAAAGGAAATAAGGGTGATGTTCAAATGTCAGTTAGAATTTAACTCGAAGAGTTTCTCATTTTTTTGTATTTAGTGTTTGTAAATTGCGAGGTTTAGACATACCTTAAAAATTAATAAAGTGAGACGCTTGAATACCTAAGTCTTAAAATATATATATATATATAGAAATTTTCATTTAAAAAACCCTCAACATCGAGCTTTTCGATGTATTTCAGAATTTTTTAGACATAAAGGAATAATTGATATTATAGGATTAAAGTAACCTCCAAAATATTTCTGGTAATGAGAGGCTAAGAATTGGGAATTCTTTTTATATATAATAAAAATATAACTTGCCTAAATAACAAAAAGGGCCAAGGGGTGCACAATATTTACCTAAAAGTCTATTTTAGGAATGATTAATTCAGGTTTAAATGTGGGCCTACCAGGATCCAAATTGACACACTCTTCTCACATCTTCAACTAATCTTATGAATTGTATCCATATCCAATTTAAACTAATGTTAAAGTTAAAAAAAAAATTTAAAGTTTGTTAAAAAAAAAACATTTTAATTTTTTCAAGTATTGTTAAATTCTACAAATCTTTCGATGGGAATTGAATTTTCCTAGCTTCAGAATAATGGTTTGATTCAGCTGAATATCTTCTACCCCTGAACTGAAAATTTTCTTAATTGTGTTTAAAATCTTGCCCTAATCAATTTCCCAATTTTCTTTATAAAATTTCCCATTAAACCCATCTACTCCTAGAGCTTTAAGAGAACCTATACTTTTTAAGGCTCGTAGAAATTCTGAATCCTCAGGCATTTTGTTTAAAAGATGGTTATCTTCATCTGATACTTGATGTGATAGATAAGAAGTTAATTTTTCGTTTGTGAATTATTGTTTTCATGATTCCACAGAAACCTTTTATAGAACTTCTGAAATTTATTTCTGATCTCATTCTCACTTTGAATGACTGAACCATCCTCCTGTTGTAATTCTTTAATTTTATTCTTAGACCTTCTTACTGGGCTGCTAAATGGAAAAATCTTGTTCTCTGAGCCAATACACTTTTTACTTGCAGAAAGTCATGATACTTGTCCTAGCAAGTGTTGTCCCCTGCTCTTCATATCCTCTATGTAGAACTTTTTTATGATCAACTTCTCGAGGACTTTTAGATTATGTGATTAATCTTTGAAGTATTTGTAATTCTCTCAACCACATGTATCAAATAATTGTATAGAGAGTGGCCGTTCGGGTTGGAGTGAAAATCAAAGTCAAAACTCTTGTTTCCTAAGATAAATTCTTGACTATCACTTCAACCCTTTTTTTACGAGTAACGATCTTCCTAAAGGAGGTCTGTGTAATCAGACACGGGAATTAGTAGATTCTCGATTTTACCCTTCGTATGAACAGTAAAATCAGATATTTCATATGAACGGTAAAATTTCGGCTAACCGATTTACTGTTTATCTGAATTTTTGGCTAGCCGATTTACTGTTCATGCAAATTTCGGCGAGCCGATTTACTGTTCATGCAAAGGGTTGGTGAGCGAATCCACTAATTCCCGTGTTTGATTACATAAAAAGCCCGTGGGAGGATCGCTACTATTTTTTTTTATCCTCTATATAGAATTGTTTACAATCTCTTTGAATTTTATGGGTTTTATTCTGTATATCCTTTAGTTGCATATTAAGGTTACAAAATGTTTCTTCCCCCCATTTCATGAGAGCTTTTGATTCATGTTCTAAGTGGTTACCTCCCGCCTCAAGAAGCGGGAGGTCAAGGGTTTAAGCCCCCATGGCTTAACTTTAGTGTGTTTTAGGAGTAGGGGTCCATCCGTGATGGTTTTACACTAGATGTTCTGCAATTTCCCATACGTAAATTCAAAAAAAAAAATTATAGGGAGAGATTTTGCATTCTTATCCTAAGAATCTTTAAAAATACTCTTAAACTGTATTTGAATCCATTTAAAATATGGGTGTTGGCATTCTAATAAGTCTCAAGCTAAGAAATTACCCAAATTTAACTGAAAAGCACTATCATTATAATCATTATCATCATAATTATTTATCCAGTAAATTTGAGTTTGAACTCGTAAATTTTTTTTGACCTACCGACCTCTCTGCTGCACATAGGAGTTGAACTCACTAACTTTAAAGTTCCAATAAAAGCATTTATAATAACAACTTTAAGCCTAATTTCATATAGTGGATATCATGATAAGAATGTGATTATGAGGTAGCAGAAATGCTTCTTCGTGTTTTGTCGTGAAAGGGTACTTATACGAAGATTTGATGAAGAGAATTATGTTTATGATTTCTAAAATTAAATTGTACATCATAAATCTTTGAATCAAAGATATACTGTCGATCTAACTCGCTTTGTCGTAGATCAAAATCTGCGCTGAACTTGCAAGGATCAAAGGGGGATAGTGCCCTATTGTCCAGTGGTATTGGAGCAGAGCCCTCGAGCCGAAATTTTATTGGAAAATAATTTTGTAATTTTCACATTGCACCTTATGTAAATCCTAATCATGGCAGTATATAATGCCATTTTTTGTGTGAGAGAGCAGATGAGCGAAAATTGTAACAAGAGTGAGAGTCGTTTCTTTTTTGATTTTTTGCCTTCGAGCATGTTGAACCTATGAACGTATCGAAAGCGAACCACGTAAATCTTTGTGTTGTGGTTTGATTTTCTTTGTTGATTTTTCTTCCTTTTATTTTCTTTACAATGTTGTTTCTTTGCGGTAGAAAAGATGTATTATCACAACAATCTTCTAGAATTGTGACACCACACAATTTGTTAAAATAATAAAACCGATATATTGACCCCTGGTTCCACTAATCATTGATTGATATGTGGACAAGTTTTAGAGCGAATTTGTCATAATAAAAAATTTAGCAATTGCCATGACCTTGAAATGACCGAATCCCTCTGAATTTGCGTACATTCACTCTAACAATGTCTACAGATTAATGAAAACCAGGAGAAATCCTGTATCTTTGGAAATACTGATGGAAGCCTGGAGACACCTCCCATGGTCCAAAGGACTCTAGGCCAAGAAAGTCTGTAAATTCTATTTTGTTCCTGGGATTTCAGTGATCCTTCTTTTTTCTTGGCCTCTTTATATTTTTCTAGAAAATGAAGGGCATCGTATGTGTTTGCTTAATGGTAAATAAAATCAGTTCCCCTGGCGTGCTTATCTGGAGAGGGTACACTAAATATGAATTATAATCATTAATTTGTTAAGCACTGGTATCTAATCCCATTTTATTAAATCAAGGTTCTTTTTGAAGGAGCCCATTCCCTAGCATATAGTTGAAGTGGCTAAAGGACAAGAAGTCGATTATTAAATCCTGTGATTGTACGAATCAAATCGACAATACATCTCGAATGATAGATGTTAGACTATAGAAAATATTCACTTGTATTCAATGTTAAAGGTGATTGAACTCTTAATACTTGTACTCCATAACGTCTACCATCCAACCTTGAGATCTCTAAATTAAACTCGACCGCACAAAACATTTAACACCTTTAACATGCCATGTTCATAGGACTGGCCCTGGGCATAGGCCGCCGCCTAGGGCCTCAGACAGAAAGGGCTCCACACATTTAAAATTCTTAATATACCAGTCACAAAGGGCTCCTAAAATCTCACTCCTGAGATTTTTGGAGACCTAGGGCCGGCTGTTCATACACATATAGCACTGTTATGACTGGCTGCTTAGCATTCTTCTGCAACCGGTAGTGTGAAGGGAGCCATTTCTAGCTGACAACCTTCTGTAAAGAGGCTAAAATGGGATGCGGGCTGTCTTAAAATTCCAACCACCAAAGGCTCTTGAGGCTAGAATCCCCTCTAGTCAAAGCCTAGACAACAAAAGTTTACTGCCCACGAGAAGACTTGAAATAGGTAGCCACATTTAAGAGGAACATGGGCATGTGCTACTCACTGCCCATATACATTCATCCATTGTCAAGGGTATTGTACCCCTTGACCCTATTTGTTATTTAGGCAAGTCCAAATGTCAAAATCCTCTGACAAACCCATGTGTGAATATGTGGCCATCTGATGGATGGGTAGAAGTAGAAGAAATTGTAAAATGGTTTAGGTTCAATGTGTTCACATGAATGGAGCCCATGATTGAGACAATAAGAATTGGCTTTAAAGTGTGCCATTTGTACTGTGGATGAGTTACCCTCAGTTAAAGAAGAGAGCATATACAGCACCCTGTAGTAATAATACACTGATTCAGGGCACTTAATTTACTACAAGGGAAGATTTGGACTTGGAAAAATGAGCAAATTTATTGAGTAAAAGAGACATGTGGGGTTGAACTTGCTCCTATTCAGAAATCTCATTCCACATGAACTGAATATGTAGAGTACCCTTATCAGAAGGAGCAGAGTATTACGTATTAGGCTTCCTAACTGGTGTCATTTAGTAACTCGGAGAGTTTAGTTTGGTGGTCAATACCCGCTCTTGTTTGCGGAAAATTTTAAGATCAAATCCCATTCAACACAAAAAAGACCAATTCTCATTGTTTTATACCCGATGTGATGGGACGCCTGAATATTTTAATCTTAGAAAAAAAATTAATGTTATTCAGTAATAGTATCATAGTATCATAGATGGAGAGAGAATCCAAGTATTTAACAACATATGATTGATCAAAGACCAGTCCATTGATGTGTGGAAGAACGTACAACACTATACTCTGTATCCTAGAAACATTTCATCAACACTTCTGCAAATGCTTTTCTAAATTCAACCTAAATGGTTGATAGAACAAGAAGCAGAGGTTGGAATCAAGTAATTGAAAAATGACAAGCCATATCGCCAAGTATGCTGTACTGCTAATACACAAAAGTTGTGCACTCTCATCTTTCACTTTAGATTACTAGCTACTAATTGGGTGAAAAACTTCACACCCAATTGATCTTCTCTGGGATTCCATCCATCAGCAACGCGATCGTCTCTTACATGAGAGAGGGCCAGCTGACATTGTTAGTGAACCAACAAGGGAGGAAGGCTTAGCTCCCAAGCTCGAGGCTTTGGCATACCCCGACGACGACGTCGAGCCGGAAGGAGTGAAAAATGCCCCATTCAACATCAAGTCTCCCTCAGATCTCCAGTTCCAGTTCTTCCATTCACTCTCCGAAGCATCTTCATGTTTGGTCACCTATAATGTGAAACAAAACAATTCACTAAAAGAAAGGATGGTTCTTATATGTGTATGTGTACGGGTGTGTATCTTCTAGATTAGAAGAAACCTTAATGGTGATTGATAAATAAGAGAAAAGAAGCGGAGGTTGCGGGTTCGAGCCCTTATGGCCTAACCTTGGTGTGCCCTACGGATAGTGCATTCATCCGTGGGGGTTTTACGCTAGTTATCCCATGGATTTTCTTCACGTAAATTAAAAAAAGAAAAAAGAAAAGAAATTACCTCTTTACTGAATCTATTATAGGGTGCAATAAATCTGTTCCCTTGACTGTTGATAGTGGGAGAGGCACTACCACCAATGGCATACATTTCCCAATGAGTATAGTCATTGTTCACCACATGGAAGTATCCATGCCTGCATCTGCCCATTCAAGAAATAAGAAGAAAAGCTTAGATATATTATAGTTCTTATTTAATTAGAATCTATATTAGATTAGGAATTTAAGTTAAAGTTGGGTTAATCTCTATTAAGAAATGTGTTTCATCTAAGATTAGATTAGAGTTTCAATTTGAATAAAAATGTAGAATGCACTGCAGCAATGGTAAGATAAAAGTCAGAAAAGGGCAAAGGGAGAGGACCCTTTTTTTCACTATTCAATATTTCAATGACCCTACCTTGGCATCCTTTGAATGAGGCCTTTACCAAAGTGATTAAAGGCTATGGTGACCTGCATGTTCTTATCTTGTGTGTAGGAATCACTGTGGCCCAAAAGCATGACCTTGTCATGGTGGGTCATGTGGTTGTTGGAGATGGTGATCGCCGTCGAGCCGTGGATGGCGTCGATGAGGCCGTCGTTGCAGTTCGAGAGGGAGCAATGGTCCACCCATATGTGGCTACCTCCAAAGATGGAGACCCCATCTCCGTCTGAGACTGTCCTCCATCCATAATGCCCAGGGGAGTCCCTGACATAAGCATTCCCTCCTTGCTTGCAGTCATGTATGTGGATCCCATGTATGATAATATTCGTCACGAACTGGACGGTGATGCATGGCCCATTGGCGATGTGAACGTTTGCTCCTCTGCCGTCAATCGTCTTGTACGAATTCATGATCAGCTCTTCTTTCAGCCGGATCACCATGTCATGCTTGAAGACGATCCACAGTGGCTCCTCCTGGATCACTGCGTGTCGGAGGGTACCGGGCTTTGGGTTCACTGGATCGTCATTGTGCGCATCGGTCACAACATAGATCTTGCCATTCTTTCCGCCAATTGCATTCTTGCCAAACCCGTATGCGCAGTCAGCGAGCCGCTGGCGGTTCTTCTCCCAGTGAGGATCACACCGCCAGCAGTCGTCGATCGGGTTGCCAGTGCCACATGACAGGTAGCCCAATTGCCTTCTAGAGTTGTTGATGCTCCTAAAGAGGGAAATTAAAATTAAAATGTTACATATTCGAGTTTTATCCATAATATGTAACATTCACTTAAAGGAAAAAAAAATTCATGACAAAAACTTTCTGGACTTTCGAATGCTTACCTCTCAAAATCTTGTACCACAAGTTCTGGGTCCTGGAGTGCTGATGGGGGAGGAGGAGAAGAAGAAATGGGATTTAGAACAGAGAAGAGAAAGAAGAGTAAGAGAGAGACTGTGGAAGTAGCCATTTCCTTCTTTGAGAGAGAGATGAAAAAAGACGGAAGTTGTGAGGGAGTAGGAAGGAAGGAGAGGGATTTTAAAGGGCTAAAGGCAGCAAAAGGGCGGGATTAAACAAAGAGAGTGGGTCACCTCTGGCTCGTGATTTGTGGTTTTACTGGATTCCATTCGGTAGTTTATGCCGTTGGGCAAGTCTCTGCTTCTGTTTGGGTCAGTGAAAATCCATTTATTCCATGAGAAAGTGTAAAAAAGTATTCACACATTAAAATTCTCTTCACGTAGGCAACTGATTTCATTCAAACGAGTTAGACGAGTTGTGAGTTTAATTCTCACTTTCTTAAAGGATCAGAATGAATTCCACATCAATGAGAGAGAAAAAAATATAAAAATTTATATGAGATTAGATATCTCCACCTATCGTATTAATCTTTTAGACGAAAAGTAAATTACAAATAAATGTAGTAGAAACCTCTTTTTGTTTTTACACGACACTGGGAACACTCCTTCTCTAACTTAACTTATTTTTCCCATGTACACACTCATGGAACTCACTTACTTATCTGAGTATTTATTGCTTATGATGAAAATATCAGACAACACTTCAGTAAATTCCCTCAAACAGATATAAACATCTTAGTGAAATAGAATTAATTTAATTTTTAGAGCATGTACAAGCTTTTCTACCCATATATGTCAGGTAACTCTACATGAAATGGTTTTTTAGGGTGATGTGGAAATCGAACTTAATACTCCCGCTTTGTGACGTAGGTTTCTGGTGTTTTGTTTTTCAGTAAGAATCTTGTTGAAATTATAAAAATAAAACTTTCAGTCAACGGAGATAAAATAAGAAGTTAATTAACCCATACAAAAATTTAACAAATTAATTATAAAACAACTTTAAATAAATAAAATGAATTACCGTGCTCTATTTGATTTTCCTTTCTTTTGATTTAATGTTGCTTTTCTTTAAACTAATCTCACCTACTAAGATCAAATTATGAAAACAAAGAATCATTAATATTTCTTTAATCATGAATAAATGTTGCATTAAATCATTAGTAAACAGAAAAATGGTGAAAGAGATAGGAGTTATGTCACTGTGCCAGCAGTCCGCGGGAGTCGGCATTCGTTGTCTGATATGCACATGATATTATCATACCAACATGATCCTCATCAATTCCACATGGACCGTTGTCCCAAATTTAATATTGTTTTCAAAACTTTAGGCTTTTCTCATCCTATAGGTAAATTAAGAAAAAATAAATACAGATAAATTCAAAATAAAAATGAAATTTAGTTTTTGAATGGACCTATCTAATTTTTTTAAGGATAAGATGTATATAAAACTCCCCTTTTATATTTTGGGTTGTGGAAATTTAAGTGATGAGTTGCACATTTTTTTATGGAATTTTTTTAATAATAATGGATAAAATATATAGGAAATTATTTTTATGATGAAGGTGTACAGATTTCTTAGAGTACCCGATTAATTTTAGGGTAGAGGTAAAATTTGAGTTGGGTTTTAATCTGACCCACATGACCCGATCCGAGAAATCAGTGGGTTTCGGTTGTGTATTTGTATATTTTGGGTCGGGTAAGGTTGGGATGAAAAGGTCCACATGAAATTTGGGTCAGGTTGGGTTGAGAAATTTTAAATTAACCCGACTTGACCCAAGTGCACCAAGTTATAAAACAAAACTCAAGTTGAGTCAGGTAAAAAATTCAAGTCGGGTAGTATTGAGTAGTTCAGGTCGATTCGGGTCAGAACTTCAACTTGACCTGAGTTTCAGTCCTATTCTCGAGGCATGTGCAAGTCTCTACCCACACATACGAGTAACTCTATAGGAAGTGACCCTTTGGGATGAAGTAGAAATTGAACTCAGACCTCTCATTTCCTGTGGCGGGCTCCTAAGCAATACTCCAACCCCTTTGGATTTACACAGGAAATCATTTGACAGCCAAATGTCAGATTTGTGTGATTAATTTATCCTTTGATTTTGTAATCTCTAGACCATACAATGTTAAGACATGCACTTAGTTTGACAGTGGTTACTTATTGGATGAGTTATTATTTGTTAGATGAGTTATCTAATCAAGAATTCTTGGATTGATCATAAATATATCCATTGATGGATAAAATGTCTCATTTAAAATGGGTATACTTTAGAAAATCTCATATTACTAATTGAAACCTAAATTAGGATTTAACATAACATGAATTTTTATTTTTTAGTGTAGCATATTCAAAATATCTCAAAGACATAATAATTTTCCATGGATAATTATCCTTGTCTAATTTGCCATGCGTAGGATTTTGAAAATGTTGCGACAATTCAACCAATTAGACAATAATTCTCTTAAAACTATTTTTCCTTGTTAAAACCTTATCTATGTGAACTGTTTTAGGTTTAGGAGCAACATAGTTTTTCTAATATTGAATAAATATATATTTTATATTTAATATAAATAAAATAAAAGCACCTATATACAAACTTTCCATCTTAATTAGTATTTCATTTGTTTATAAACATAGCAAATATTTAAAACACAATTTTAAATAAATCATTAGTTGAAATTAATAAAATTGCGATGCACCTATGATCCAATTTTAAAAAAGGAAGAAAGTTTGACAGAATTATACAATCATATTTTGGTTAATGAACTGCAGAAAATATCTATTCTCAACCATTTTACTATATATATAGATAAGAGAACAAATCTGTGATGAAGCCTGTAACACTATTTCAACTCTCATATTCATACTAGAATTTATTTTAAAATTTTCTCACTGAACTAAAACTTTTTCAATGGAATTTTAAAAATTTATATTTTTTAAATTATTTTGTTTAAAATAAAACTTTCAAATTAATTTTATAACGACCCATCTCTGTCTAGCATAATATAATCTGCTTTGGATGCCCATACACCTGCATGGCTTTGCATTGGTACGTGTGCATCACACACACCCAAAAGACCTTATAGTGAGAAGAGTAGGCGTCCTCATATATCTAAGATCGAGACACTCGTTCCAAGCAATGTCAAAAATATCTTCGATATTTTCAAATTTATTCCATTTTTATCAGCAAAATATCAATTGTCGTTAATATCTCGAGATTCATAGGAAATGCGGTAAATTCCCAATAAAATCATAATAAATGGTAATATCGCAATAATATCTTGATAAATTTCCGGTAAAATACTGGTAAATTACTTATTAATATTTTTTAAAAAACATATTATATTTTCTCCGAGATTTTCCCGTTAATTTCTAGATAAAAATTAAAGAATGTGAAAATATCCTTATATTATCAATAACTGTTTATATCCCGAGAACAATATTTATTACAATTGTTCCAAGTGATGTGAGATTCTATTGGAGTTTCTCCAACTCCTTCCTTCCAACGTAACAAATATATCTGATATTTTCATTTTTACTATGAAAATATCGGCAAAATAACGTTTGCACATTAAAAACTCGAGTTTATCGTGTCTGCCTTTTTTAACGGTAAATTCTCGTTAAAAACACCTTTTTATCATGAGAAACAATAAATTCCTGTTAAAATCGCGAAATTTTACCCTTAAATTCCCATTAAAAATGTTTGAGCAAAATATATATTTTTTATTTCTAAAATATCATTTATGTTTTTAAACTTCGACCACATTATTTATTTTTTATATTTTTTAAACAATATATTTTCCTGTTACATTTTTGATATAAATTAAATTTAATAAATATCTCACTAATAACAATTGCCGATAATATCCACAATGCTTCCTTGTAACGCAAGCAGTTTTTCCCCCTCGCACGTCTAGCCATCTAGCACATGGATCACAATATCTAGTGCCCATCATAGTTAGCGCGGTCAGTCACAAATTTTGAATAAAAAATTTATATAATTTAGATGTGTGCCATTCTTGGGAGAGACGCATCAAAATATTTACATGTTCTAATGATCGAGGCTCGAGATTCTGAAATGTGGACCTTAACCAATTTAAATAAAATAATGCCTCTGCCTTCATATCGTAATCCTGTTGAGTGTTGAGAAATCTCTTCTCTTCTGTTCTTTTTGATTTGGACGCATTATTCTCTGCTGCTTTCACTGTTTTATATGACCTCGAGACTCACCGTGTTTTTTTTTTTCTTTAATTTAGTCGTGGAAAAACATAAAAAATCTAGTGTAAAATCTCTACAGGCGATATCCATTGTCCTTAGGGTACACCAAATTAGACTATAGAAGCTTGAACTTGACACCTCCCACTTATTGAAGCGAGAATTCTGTCCATGGATGGTTAATAATTTTTTATTATTTATCTTATATTTATATCAAATATATTTTATCATTTTTCTAAAAAAATGTTTTTATATTCTTTTCTCAAAAATATTTTTTTATTATACGTTTAAATTTGAGATGAACATATTAAACACTCTGTTTTTTTTTTCCTTATGCAAAACATTGCAACTTTGTGAGAGTACAGTACACAATATGTTGTCTTTAAAAATAATAATAATACAGAGACATGAAAATCATACATAAATATAACCTGCAAATATTTAATATATGAAATATATTTTGTCAATAAGATATAGAATACATCCTTTTTAAACCCTCAAATGCTTGATACCTGGAATATAATAGGTAATGGTACCCCAATTTAGCTAAAATGCTCTCCCTTTGAGTAACTTTATCATTTGACATTTTGATATACTTATATTGTAGCATTGAGTACTCTCACTAAAAAGTTTATTTTAAGTATTTTCATGAAAAATCTTGAACAATTTAAGTTAAATATATTTTATAAGCTAGGTATTGCTATTATAATAATAATTCTCAAGATTGATGGGATATCTTAGAAGATTAAATTTAAGACAATTTTGAAGTTGCAGTAGAATTAGTATTAATAGAATGAAAACTTTGAAAGAGCTAAAACATTTCTGAGATATCTGTCGAGATCTCTCTCTTCTTTTTTTTGAAATATCTGTATTTTTTATATATTTAATTTTTTAAATTAAAAAAAAATGAAACGATGCTTGTTTTTGAAAAAAAAAAATCACAAATATCGGCCAATATTGGTTAGATATTTGCTAATATGGATCGAGATATCGGCCGAGGCCTCAGACAATTTTTTTTTGTTGAAAAACAACCGATATTTGATAGTATCGGACGATATCATCATGACAAGGCCATACAATTTTCTTCTCTGGCTAAAGAGACCTATTAAAAAATTCTTTTAGACCTATTTAGTTTATTTAAGAGATCTAATTTGTAGATTCAAGATTGGTGATGGAATAGAGACTTTCCACATTCTCAATCAATATCAAAAGATTCCATTGAAATCCTTGTTTTAGTAAGAAGACAAAGAAGATATCAAATACAAGCTTGGG
This sequence comes from Chimonanthus salicifolius, assembly GCA_013350335.1. Lineage (NCBI taxonomy): Eukaryota > Viridiplantae > Streptophyta > Magnoliopsida > Laurales > Calycanthaceae > Chimonanthus > Chimonanthus salicifolius. The sequence continues at coordinate 11,149,349 of CM023532.1, forward strand.
CACCACCTCCTTGTTATTTTGATGTTTTTCTTTTCATTTTCATTAAATAATATTATATTAATATTGTCAATGGGGGCACATATGCCGAGGATAATTAAATTTTTTTTTTTTCCAAATTAGGAGAATTGCAAAGGAGTTGGGTTTGTACCTATTGAGATTATTTTTCTTTTATTTTATTTTTTAAAATTCTTGTACAAACACTATAGCTCTATTTGATTAGTGTGAGTTGAAGTGGGAAGTCAAACTCTTTTTATTGTTAATATGTTGATTCCCTATAAAATAAACTCAGTCCAAAACATGACGACTTGAGTTCTCCATTAAAGAATAGAGAAATCAGTCTACACTGTCAACTCTCCTTACTTTCCACATCCCCAACCCCAACACAATTAAACAATTCAAGATATGTGATTGAGAATTTATATATTTTTTAAAGTTATAAGTAGGAATTATAGTTTTAATATTTGTTATTTCTCTTCTTCCTTCTTTAATTTTTTTTTAAATGATTTGAATGTAATTTAGCCATTATAGTTTAATAATATAAGTAAGAGATTTTTTGTTCAATATTATATTATCAAAATAAAATAAATGTTTGCATGACATCTTTGAATATGAATCTAATTACCATTTTTTTTTATAACCGAGGGAAACAACGAGGCAAAGGCTCCTATAAACCTCTCGGGACAACGTCTCACACCCATAGAAGACACCCCTAATTTACACAGCTAGCATTTGAAGTGACTACCTCTCACTTTATGAGACGGGAAGTACATTACAAACAAATTTAATCATCCATATGACCCACAAAATCAATAGTTCGATCATACATACATTTCAATATATATAGAAAATTGGAATAAGATATAGGTCCTGTCATTATTTTTTAAATATAGATGTATCAAAGATTAAACAAATAAATAAATCCTACATTATATACGAGTATGATGTAAATCTTTTTTGGGTTTTCGAAAGAGTAGGGTTTTGATTTGAGATTTCAGGCTAAATCACAGATTCAAAATATTGAAACCCAAAAATTAGAAGTTCTCGGGCTTAACGCGAATAAAGAATTGACAGTTGATGTGTAGAATTTTAACACATTTAATTAAATGCAATAAAATTAATACAACCGCAACTCTAATCCGGTTCAAAGTTGGATTAAATCTCAAAAAACCTTATAATGAATTAATTTGAAATGTAGAATACAATTTTAATTAAATATTGGAAAATGCACTAATTGAAATTCAAAATGCAATTGAAACAATCCAAATATTCTAATTAAAATTGGTTCAACACAATATCAGATTTAAATTCAAAAGTAAAATAACTAACCACACATGGCAGACTCAATAGCTCTAAGCTTTGATAAACATATCATCATACATATATCCCATGTGCCGAGCATGATTTACTTGGCCTTTTAAGTCTCACTCAGCATAGTTAAATAATTAAGCCTCGGAAGATCGAAACAACGTTTTAAAAGTCTAGCTAGTTGAATAAAAATACAAATTGTCCGCAAAATAATGGGAGTCCATATCGACACCTGATTTTTCTTTCCCTACACACCCGATTCCAAAATTTTAGGTGAAATGACCCTTTTGCCCTTCCACTTCCAATTCCACCGAAGCCACAGCCGAAATGCCTTCATTCGAACGACCGATTCCTTCCTTCGAACGAACCGAATATGCACAAGAGAGGGAAAAAATCTGTGGGCTCCACCGTTGATAGAAACCAAAGATCTTCTTTAGCCGTAGATAGGTAGGCCAGGGGCAATCATGGTGGTGCCGATCCTAGGATCAGAAGTGAAGGATCCACTTGGATCTAACAAAAAAACCCAAAAAATTGATTTTCGGACGCCCTAAGTAGCAGCCAAAGAAACCGGCCAGAAGAGGGTCCCACCATACCCAAATCAGAGATCTGATGGTACAGATGGATAGACCATCAAAAAAGGGAATAAGTATGGCGAGTCCCGCCGGCAGAAACTTTCTCCATCATCTAATCTAAGGCCGAGAAGAAGATCTGGCGGCACCAAATCTGCTGCTGCTAGATCTGCTTCTCGGCCTTAGATCAGGTGATGGAGAAAGTTTCTGCCGGCGGGACCCACCATACTCATTCCATTTTTTGATGGTCTATCCATCTGTACCATCAGATCTCTGATTTGGGTATGGTGGGACCCTCTTCTGGCCAGTTTCTTTGGCTACTGCTTAGTGAGTCCAAAAATCAATTTTTGGGTTTTTTTGTTAGATCCAAGTGGATACTGCACTTCTGACCCTAGGATCGACACAACCATGATCGCCCCTTTCCCACCTATCTACGGAGGAAGATCTTTGGTTTCTATCAATGGTGGGACCCACCGGTTTTTTTTCCCTCTCTTGTGTATATTCGGTCGATCCATTCGTCCGAAGGAAACTTTCCTTCGGCGGCTTTCGGTGGAAGGGCAAAATGGTATTTTCCACCAAAATTTTGGAATCGGTGTATTTGGACAGAAATTCCGGGTGTCTATATGGGCTCCCCAAAATAATTTTCACAAATTTTTTGGTTTTTGGTTATATTTTAAAATAGAGGCTTTTTAAATGGGATTTCGAAGACGAAAATTATTTTCTAAAATCAGAAAGCAATGGAACAAATTTTGAAAGTCATGATGTTCGGCACTTGGAGATCATCTGTGTGTATGAATTTCAAAGTTAAATAATTCAATTCTGTGATTTTATTCAAAATGCAAGTTTTTTTTTATCATTATTCACAATTTTTCAAATAAAACAATGTAACATTATATGTAAATGTCAAAAGACCAAAATATCTCTTTGATTTCAAACGTCACTATCTCGAACTAATGAGCTCAGATTGAGTCAAACTTGAATTTTCCAGAAAGCCCATAGAGAGATTTACACATCTAATCAAATGAATTTCATACTTAATACTTCTAAAATTTCTCGATTTGCATGATCATAGATTGAGTTATCACATAACTAAAAGCTAATATTTTAACTAGAGAACATAGTAATGATATATATGCAAAATGATAACAAAATATTTTAACTTATATATTTATATATTTATAAATATTTGTTGTTATCTTGGATTACTTCAGATTAAATTGCATCTTTCTTATTATTACATCATACAATTTAAAAGCAAATTTAATAATATAGTTAGTTTTATTTGTGTATAAATTTACACATGTTGGGGCAAAGATGTAAAAAATCTTAAATGATATATTAAAATGAAATATAAGCTTTTGGCCAATATTTAGCTATTTATCATTTAAAATTACAAAGTGTATTAAATCATGAGAGTTGCAGTCCTATCACATAGTTCCGGCGCTTCGAATGTGGGGCCTCCTAATTTTCAGGCAAATGAGGTCCCACTTCTTCTAAGCGCAAAGCTACCGAGAAATAAGGCGCGGCCGTACTCGAAGACTACTTTGAAAAGAAAAGTTTCACGGGAGATTACTGTTCCCGCCGACCACGCCGCAATCTTCCCGCGACATAAAAATCAAATCCCTTCCTCTCTTGCTGACGTGGACCGATTTCAAATCTTTCCTGCCACGTGTCGCCGTATCATCCGACACATTACGTATTTTAGGCTTTTATGTCCGTGCTGACTTGGCATCGAGGTCATTTTGATCCTACGACCTGACGTTAGAAAATATAAAAAAATATGAGAAAAATAAAAAAGTTAGTGTGTGCATTTTCTTGTTAAAAGTTGTTTTATGTAATATTAGATCCTTGAGAGTAAAAATTTTAAAAAATTTGAAAATGTTTAAAATAGAAAATTAATATGAAGAAATATCTATATGAAATTCATGTTTTTTATTATTTTATAGTAAAATGTATTGTCTATTATAATTTATAATTTTCTTTTAAAAAATTATATTTCATAAAAATATTGAAATATTAGAAAAGTCACACAGCACCTTAAAAACTATATTAATCATATCAAAGGCTCTTAATTTAATTCTAAAAACATTTGTATATCATTTCATTAATTGAAAAATCTTTAAAATGGGAATTATCTTAGAAAACCTAGTTTCATTAATTTTTTTTAAACAAAAACTTAAAAAATCAATCAAACACCCTAAAAATTATATCAATCACATTAAGACATCACCATTTAATTTCATAAGCACTCAATATTATTTTATTAATTTATTTTCACAAAATAGAACCCCAAATTTGGGTTCATCTTAGAGGAAAAAATTTAAAATCTATGAAAATAACCCAAAATTGTCCAATTTGAAGGGGAAAAACTTTGGAATTGATAAATAATTTTCTCACTTGAAGAACTTATTTCTCAACCTTTTGAAAATCATACTCAATTCAAGATTGAACTCGAAAAATGAGTAAAATGATTTTTTTGAAAAAAAAATTGAATATAGTTGATACTACCCGCAATGATATGATCAAATTATCAGCCACATAGGCTGGTACGATAATCATACGGTTGATATGCTATCTATCAACATATGGAAATTCGATATATATCAATCAATTTTATAGCCCTAAATTTTGATACCATTATGAAAAGAAAAAGAAAATGTAATGAGGAATTCAGGTTGAGTTTTATTTGCGACTTATAATTACAACCTGTAAATAATATTTCAATAACATAAAAAACATTATTTATAATTTGATCTAAGTATTCGATTAGGTGAGATTAGGTCAAGTTTGTCTTTTTTTCTTTTTCTTTTTAGATCAAAGTTTGCCTTAAATCTATTTCAAGTTTGGATCACCAATTCTCCTTTTTAATGTGTATTTGAGTTGGCCCAGCCCAAGTTACATCTCTATTTAGGTTGGTCTAGTTTTAATAAATGGGCCAAGTTCGGTGCTGCATTAGACTTGTTCACCTACTCACATTAGGTTGACTCATTTAATAATTGGGTCAAGGCCTCTTGAGTGAAAATATTTTGAAAATAACCTTAGTTGGATCAACCCATTTAATCTCAGTTAACTCAAATTAATCTATTTAATAAATGTGTCAAATTAGTTCAATTCACTCAATTATGGTTGAACTTTGTATCATCATCATTTACGTAATTTATCTCATCAATCTGGGGTTGACTTTTATATTTAAATTTGACAAATTATTTTAATTTAGAACTGAAACTCAAGCGGCTTGGACCGAGTTTTAATAAATCCAACCCAATCCATATTAAAACTTATTGAACATGACCGGACTTGATCCGAATTACTCAACCCGACCAAATCAATTTTTTTAACCTGATTCAACCTGAGTGCTAACCCAACCCCAATCTGACTTGAGTTTCAACTCTAATTGTTACTGTTTTATAACTTGGTGTACTCGGGTCAGATCGGATTATATCGGATCGAGTCATATTGATTTTAGATTTCTCAACTCAACCCAATCTAAATTTAATGTGAGTTTTTTTCCAACCTGAAATATACACATACATAATATAAACCCACTAATTTCTTGGATTAGGTCATGTGGGTCAAGTTAAAACCCGATCCAAGTCTTGTCCCAAATTTTCATTAACCACCTGCCGTATTTGACGCCAATGGGATTTGAACCCACAACTATGGGTTCTTGTCAAGTTACGAAAGTGTTTAAAATTTATCACATTAAGTCCAGTAGAGTGTGCTTCACAATTTTTTCTAAAAAACATTTCTCTTTAGATAGTGGTATTTGCACCACCACTTTTTCTCATGGTGTACCACTGTAAATGAAAAATTCAATTTTGCTCTTACTTCTGCAAAAGAGAAAAAGAGAGAAATATAGACAAAATTGAAATTTCTGGTGTACCATAAGAAAAAGTGATGGTGCAAAAATCATTATCCTCTCTCGATGGGTCATGAAAAAAAAAATAACCTTGAATATCCAAATTCTTAAGAAAATATGTGTGAGAAAATCAAAATATTCTAAAACGAATATGAGCAAACAAATGTAACCTTTATATGAAATTTAAGCCATCGACTGTTTTGATCCCACTGTTGTCATTTGAATTTTGAAGGTGGACTGGACATCCCTTGAAATAGAAGAGAATTGAAGGGCGCCACTTTTTTCCTTTTTTTATTCGGTAACTGTCACGTTATCCTATGTAAGTGCCCGCCCCCTCACATTTGCTCTTCAAGCCCCATGCGAGTGGACCCCATTTCTGATGTTTTCAATTGTGGGTCCCTTTTGTTTGCATTCTACAGCCGTTGATTTCTCCATCCTCTGAACTTTTCCTCCACCTTGGGCTTTTTGACTTGGGTATCTATGTGGGAGCGGGACCCAACTCTTTTTTTTTACCATTCTTCCTTCCTTTGTTTTAACTTTTGACCCTCTTAACTCAATCCATTGAGAAGGAGGGATTGCTATTTACAAGTTGTTACTGTAAATTAATCTTCACAATCATGTGTAACACATTTAAATGTTTTTTCAATAGTATATGATATGGTTGTCATCTACTACATTTAATTAGAAGAAAAATCTTAATCTTCCTCGATACAAAAGCTCAACTTTATCTTAAATTTTTAGTCAATAAGTGTGAGGATTAAAAAAGAAATGATTGATATTGAAATTCTTTTTATGATGTATCGCGGAAATTATTTGCATTCATTATTTTAATTAAAAGATTAATACCTTTGATGTAATTTTTTTTTTTAATATCCCTTTATATGAAAGTAGTTGAGATTCCATTACTACTCACAATAAAGCTCTAGTCAACGTATTATCTGCCTATTAAGTAAGTTTGAAAGAAGTCGAACTCAATACCTCTAATTTAATTGTAGAAGCTTAGACAAACAGAACTACTCATCTCTAGCTTGGAGAAGATGAAATGTGGGCTCGCTCCAGTGTCATTTGTGATTGATGGCTTTTGTGTATGAGATACCAAAAATATTTATCGAATGATTTACTTTAATCTTGAAATATCAAAGAGTAACATTATTCCATTGGTCTTATTATTTGTATTATAATAGTCTCCATAACAATCTATCTATTTATATATTTTTTTATCATTAAATCAAACTCATTTTCTAATATGATCCATTAGAACACCTGGGCAGTGGTTAAAACATATAGGTCTCACTTACGAAAAATTTATAATTTTAACCATTTTCATTCTCATCTTTAATTGCATTTTAATTTAGAGAAAAAATTAAAAAGTTTGTTTAGTTCATCACGTAGGCTCAACATTTTGATAGATAGAAACTTATATGTAAATGTAACCCATATAAAAGAACATGTGAGCAAGGATGGATAAAAAACTGAAATAATTCTCCTCACAAGTCTAATAGATCATGTTAAAAAATAATTCTTACTAATGAAAAAAAAAAATATTTAGATGAATAGATATGGATGTTAGAAAGCAGCTCTCAACATTCTTACAATTAAGATGCTACTATAAGATGATTTCTAACTCCGACAAGGCTTCATTTCACCATCTTGGGATATTTTTATGCTTTTCTCCCCTAAGTTTGGAGAAATTATCTACCGATGTGTCTATTTCATCGTGAACTATGTTAATATTTAAATTGACTTAGAATCCACTTAAGATGAGAGAGATCTTAAGTTCAAGTCACTCTCAACACAAAAGGACCATTCCTCATAGTTTTACTCAGTGGGTGTGGATAGGGAAGTTTTTTCATGCCCCAACGATTAATCAGGTCCTCTAAGAGGTCCAGACACATTAATCTTAAAAAAAGGGCATCTTAAAAAAAAGGCATGAACTTAATTTAAAGGACATTCATTACCGGACTAAATTCAATTTATATGTACAGTAAAAACATTGTAGCCTTTAGAATGATGCTTACAATAATTTTTCAAACCTAATTTTTGAGAGACATTATATACAAGTGTTCCCTAACTAGAATCCTCTCTAAAAAAATCTGTTACCAATTTCAAAATGAACTGGTTTTAAACCACATTCGAAAGTATATTGTCTTATAGAATGGAGGAAACTGCGTCCTTTCTTTTAAGTAAGAAAGAAGAACATGCATCACAATTGATAAGAACCTATTATTGCAGTTCAAAGGTTATGAGTTCAGGTTTCATGTGCATGAAATATACATTTGGTCTATGAAAATAATTTAACAAATCAAATATAAAGACCAACAAGATAAATGACTTAGATGATGATAAATAAGTTTACATAAGATAGTACGAAAGAATGTCTTCTTATAGAAAAATCATCCCCATCAATTTACTTTATTGTATTTGACAAGCTTTTATTATTTCACCAAAAAAGATAGATGACAATGAGTTAATTGGATTGCCCTCTCCCCCTCCCTCTCCCTCCCAACACTCATTGTCACACCATAACCAGAGAGAGAAGTTTCGTTGTAGTGTCCATTGATCCATAGTTGTGAGATCCGTTCTGTTTTGGCTGGAACGTTCCGGATTTTGACGCTGAATGGAATGAATTCATGTATTGTTTGGTACCGCTCTTGATCTCGGGTGGTGTATTGTTTTGTACCGCTTGATCTCGGAGTGTTTCGGTGCAAACCCGTCAATTCTGTTTGTTTCAGGCTGGATGTTATTAACGCTGGAATTCCAGAAATAGCCTGAGGATTTTGGATTTTATGCAGAAAATTGGAAAGGGAAAGAAGAGGAAGGTAAAAAATCCCTCCCCAGGTTTTCAACTTCAATTCATTTCAATCATTTCTTTGGGACGAAAATAGGAAGTGGAGTTCTATGTTAAACAGGAAAGGGTAACGAAGAAGAAGATCGAAAATGTCTCTCTTTCATACTACAGGTTACAGGCATGAAAACTATTTTCTGTTAGCTTCCAGCACTTCTCAGGCAACATAACTGTGGATGACAAGAAGCAGAGAGCTCATATTTTACTCCTTTAAATTGCTCTTCAAATTTTGTAATGGGAAGAAGGAATAGATAAAATCTTTGTGGGTTTTTGAACGAGTGAGTTCTTCCAAAGCAAAGAAAGGCAAAAAATAGAAAAAATAGTCCTCTTTGGTTTTTGTCTTCCTCTTAACATTCTTTAGACAGTGATGGCGAAGTACCAAAGATGAAGCCCCTTTGGAATTTTAGAATGCAAGTGCTTAGTCTCAATGAGGAAGAAAATGAAGGCCTTTGCATTTTAGGGGTGGGAGTTAGTCTTTGAAAGCTTTTTTATTTCCTCAAGAGAACCCGGCTCTTCCTGTCACATTATCCTCTTTATCCCTTGGTATACAAGAAATTCAAACAGAAAATAGTTAATTTACATAATACAATAGATCTTTTCCATTTTCATACATTTAAAATTTTATTTTTTTCATGCAGTCTTTTCCAGAATGGAACAGCGGAATAGTAGGAACGAAATGAAAAATGAAAAAGATACCGAAATGGATCTGATAATTAAGATCCATATATCTATGGAGAAGCGAGTGTCAACTAACATGATGTCCATATGACATCCAAAATCAAACAACCGATCACAAAAATGTCACGTCAAGTGCCATAGGTGCAGCATGTAATTTCACCTTTTCTTTACTATTACTATCATCTTTTGAATCATAATTTTCAATAACGTTCCTCAACACGGGTAATGATTTTTTTCCAAAGCAAAATGCAAATGTAGAAACATCAAATCATCTCCCCAAATGGGATTTTCAATCAAAGAAACCCAATATTGTCAACTTTACAAGATGACCCCAATATTGAAGGCATACAAAGGCTCAAGTTTCACATGAACCAATACACCTTTTGAGATATGAACCAAGACTTTGAACATGGACTATATATCCGAAAGCTCGGCAAAATTTGTGACGGGAAGCCACGGTGATCAGATTTACACCAGAAAGGCTCTTCAATAATACAAGAGCCATGCAGAATTTAATTGATCACACCTAGGTCCCCTAAGTGGTCAAAACTGAAATGCATTGACAAACTCCATGGCACATAGTAGAAAATGCCAACTCCTTCAGGGCTGAGAAGACATACCATCTCACATAAAGGAGCTCACAACTTTCTGTTGACTGTCAATGAAGACTGGGGAAGCTATAGGCATGCAGAATCAGCGGATGCCCTGTCTTTCAAATGTAACATCAGATTGATCAGTGGGTTCCCGTCCTGTTTCCTCAGTTCATACAATATCCTTCCTGGATAATACCACCAGCTAGAAACATGCCATCCTGCAACATATCAAACATTCAAAACAACATAAAAAAAAACCTACCCAATGAAGAAGTTGGAAATATGAATAACATAGTTGACAATTGGCATGATATGAATCCTTTTCCCCTAACTCAGCTATGACAAAACATCATACCTTAATCTAGGTCAGTCTTCTGGTGCTCCTTGTTCGGGGGTTACTTTCTGGTGGCTCTTCAGATTGGACACTTTCCAAATAAGGAGCAAGAAGAGCATCCAGCTTCACTAACCATAGTGCAACAGCTGATGTAGTTTGTGGAATAGTAGGAAAAAATGCCACAATCTCATCCAGTGCTGTATTAGGACCTAGAGGAATATTGCAATGGTACAACCAGTCCTCATTGATGGCACCAACAAAATCGTTGAGAATCTGCAGAAATTTATTATAAAATGTTACAAGCCTGAAAAATAAATGATGGTGTTGAGAGCAAAATCATAACACACAAATTCAGTTAACCTGCAAAAACTCCGGCAAAGATGATGCCCGCCTAAGCCGCTTCACCCAAAGCTTGTGCATTGACATTGTCCAAGAGCCAACTAAAGCATCTTTAGGCATTGCGGCCTGCCGAAAAAGAAGAAAGAAGGGGGAAGGGGGGTGAAGCAATGAGCACCTCATAATAACCACAGGCTGAAGTAATGAGTAAAAACTCCATAACTTATTTTGGTATCATATAACACTAGAATGGGCAAATGTGTATATACTTACTGTTGACATCTACTATTAAGGATATCAAGATTAATCATTTTTGTTTTTCTTTGTTTGGATTAGTATGTAAATGTTGGACAGTTCAGATTTTTTAATTATGTCATTAAAAAAAATCATTATGCATTATTCATTTATGAACCAGAATTTAGTACTATATTTTGATGGATATAGAGCCATGTTTGACATTGACTTGGTAAAATATCAAATAAAAAATGAACTACAAAGCATAAAGGTTGTTCCATAAAATGCTTGGTCACCATGTTGAGACAAGACTGTAAAATAATGGTCAAGGAGTCCTACTCTTACATAGCCTTATCGATTGTAACGACAGGACCAAAAAAAGTAGTTTATGGTGGATGTATAAATTATTAACCTTCACAAATATCAACCAGGAAAATGAAATTCTAACATGCATGCCAAATACTCAAATGTAAACAGCAACATGCCCTATAGTTTTCTGCCAACTTGAAGCTACCTCAATGACATGAAGAGCAGCTTTGAGTGACTGTAGTTGTGATGACAGAACCTTGTGTCTTGGAAATATATCACCATCTTCTTTCTCCCGACATGTAGCAATGTGGATGGCATATCTTTCTTCCATGTCAAAATCCAGCTCAAAGGTAGTATGGCATGTTTTACAATGCTTTTCATCTCTCCAATACAAGTCATGGCAACTTACACAGCGAGCAAGTGATTCCATATAAGACCTTTTACTGTATTTTACAGAATTTAGATTAGAGTAGAAAGAATTCCAAATCCATGAGTCAAATGCTTGAAGGCGGTCCCATTTTTGTTTTTTATCTTCTCCATTTCTCACAGGTTTAAGAGCTATTGCCCCAGATGAAGTCATTGAGACATTTACATCCTCTGTTGGAGTTGCATTGTTGTCAATATCTGAAACTGGTGATGAACCAACCCCACTACTGATATCCATATCAGAATGATCAGATCTTGTTGACTGTCTGGATCCATTTATAGTCTCCCTGTTATTAGCCATTGCTTGGCAGAGAAAAACCTCTCGTTTCTCCAAAGATGCAAAAAGTCGACTCTCTCGTGTACCCCTACTGTCCAAGTTTGACAGTAAAGCACACAAAGCCTGCAATGCATACAATATCAGTATTATACTAATATTCTAAGAGGATTGCCAACATCACATATTATCCACCACACAATCACTTGAGAAAAGTAGACCAACAAATGAGTATTCTGGAACCTAGTTGCTGATGTACGCAAGATTGGGATCCAAGTTCAGAGAAGCAAGGATGTAGGGATGCAGTGGTTCCTTCAAATATCAGTAATATGTCTGAGCAGTAGAGCAACTAAGCAAGGTGTCAAATCAGAAACAGAATAGTGGCACCTCACATAGAAGGTTTCTGCAACTGAATCCAGTCTGATTTTGACTCTTTAACATCCTTATTAGGGTTGCAACTTGGGCAGGTCATGCGCCAGCACAACCTGCCCAATGTTAAAATTGGCTTAAAATTTTGTAATCCAACCTCTAACAAAGTGGCCTCAATTGAATTTGATGTCCCAATCCAATATAAACTCAAAATGGATAAGGTGGTCAGGTCAAAAGAGATGAGACAAGTCCTTGTCCAAAGCCTATGCCCTAAGATAATGCTGCTTCCATATACAAAGTATAAAACCCTTGGTTATGGACAAGTTGGGTCAATCCCAGTCAGAGTGGACTCCAAAAAGGCATATGGAAACCAGCTGTACTGCCTGCCAAGATGGCATGTATAGGTGCAAATATCTCAGCCATTTCACGGTCCAACCATCCAACCTTAAAATGCATGAGTAGGGATACAACTTGGGCCAAACCCAACTGGACCCTGACTGTCCCAAGCTGGTTATTTGGTGGTTGGATTGTGTTAGGTTTGACAAGGCACAAAACTTAGGTGGGGCTTCAATTTCATAACCTGATTTGGAGCAATGTTACAAATACCAATTCTCCGGATATCAGCTACCGGTATTATCAGGATATTTTCAAATTTTAGGATTTTACCAAGATATTATTGGGAAAATCTCACGAAACATATAATATTTTAAATAATAATAAATATATATAAAAATAAAATTTAAGATTGAAGCAACCATTAATAACTTATGATCATACAAATAAACTATAAGAAATAAATTACTTTAGTAATTATCTAACAAAACAAAATATAATTCATTATCCTAGATTTTCTTGAATTATAAAACGTCATCCAATGCCAAATAAGTTTATTTCTAAATACCCTTCTCGTAATTATAAAAAAAATAAATCAAATTACTGACAGTTATAACTTCTTTTTTTTTAAAAAAAAGTGCCGTTAATATCGCAATATTATTGCAATAATACCAGATTTTAGTGATAATAACAGAAGAAGTGGTAAAATCCCAATATTACTGGAAAATGGTATTTTCCCAATATTATCAAGGTAAAAATGAAAGTACCACCGCATTTGGTACATTGAAGAAAGAACGGTAAATGTGAATTTTACTCTCATCAACAAGGCAGCTGAAAACTGCTAAGAAGCAAAAATAATACCTGTTCAGTATCAATCACCTCCCAGTGACCATCTTCAGAAGACTCAAAATAAACCCTTCTGTGGCCTGGATCTTTTCCATCACAGGGGCCCAGAAAGAGCCAATAACTATTGTACCTACGATCAGATCCCAAGTACATGGATTGCATTGGGTGAATGTAACCTGATTCATCAATAGCTTTTTCACCTTTTGATTTTGAACCATTTGTTTTGTGACAACCACCTGCCTTGCCAAAGGATTGCCCTTTCCTAAAAGCATCTAAAGAATCCATTAAAGCATCTGTCCGTTGATTGCCCTGCATGTACCCAACATAACCCTGGAATGGCTTTGACGATATATGTTGGCTTGCTGACAATCTCTTCAGTTTTGCTCCTGATCCACCATGATGGATATCAAGGGTGCTTTCTGATGTGTTTCTCACAGTATGCTACACAAGAGGCACATCAACTGAATTAGTCTGCGGTTATGCTAGTTTAGAAACATGTTAAGCTACATCAAAGTGGTAGAGGAAACAAATCTACCCATTAAAATAGATGTAGTAACATTGCCAGATAAGAACTTTGCATTAAAAGAAATGAAATAAGAGGATCAAGAAAAAGAAGAAATGGGATGAAAAACTCATGCTCAGGAAATATGTAATTCTCACAATTCTCATAGCCAAGAATCAGCCAAGAATCAGCCAATAATAGCAGCAGGTACACCATAGAATAGGATACACCAATGGAAGCTCTTCATATAGGCATTAAACAAGGTTATGTTGGTAAATGGATGAACAAGAACTAATATAGTCATACATCTAGTCAGGGAAATTAGCACACCTATTTTATATTATTTATACTTAAATAATGAGATAATTTTTTCGAGCTTCTACAATGAATTTATTAAGAAATAAGTGAATAGCAGAGACAGAATTTGAGAGAACCAAAATACTTCTGAGATATACTTAATAACCTGTAACATGGCTGTCTCTTTTCTAGTCTTATAAATGCATCTCTTTTCCCAATCACTGATGCTCCTTGAAGTTCAAGGGAAAGAAGTTACACATATGACTGTTGTTATTAATAGACATCTGTCAGAAGTATCAAAAGAAGACCCCATTTGAATGACCTTTTTGCTCTCTTCTGAATTATCCTGCCCCCTAACTATTTGGGTGTCTTTATAATGTCAACAGCAGGAATAAATTTTCCAACCAGACAGCTAAACATGTGTTTCTAGGATATGAGATAAATAAAAGGTTATCTCATTACAAACCCCAAGACAAAAGACACATATTTCTAATAAAATCAAGCTTGACAAATTTGCCCACCTACTTCCTATCTCTTTTGAAGTGCCAAAGGAAGTGGCTAAGAAGATGGAGAAAATCCAGAGCGACTTTCTATGGGAGGGCAAGGGTGAAACTAGGAAAATCCACCTAGTAAATTGGGAAGAAGTTAGAGATACTAGAGAAAAAGAGGAATTGGGGATATATAGCATCAGATATAGGAATCATGCCCTCTTATGCAAATGGCTTTGGAGATTCTCAGCTGAAAAGAAGGCCTTGTGGAGGAAGGTTTTGATAGCTAGGTTTGGAGAGGTAGATCTGTGGGGTTGGAGGTTAGGAATCAAGGCTGCTAGGGATGGCTTGACAGTAGTGAAAGCCTTGATGAGATTAGAAAATGGTGGGCGAAGGATTGGCGGGGCCTTCCAAAATGGGAACAGATTTCTGGTAGGGAATGGTAATAGGGCATCGCTTTGGAAAGACAAATGGGCGGGGGAGAGACCACTTATGGTGTTATTTCCCAGATTGTTTAGAATTGCACTGAATCGTGATGCACTGATCAGTGAGTACTATAATGAGAACAATGGTGTAACCCTGTGGTCCATCTCCTTTAGAAGGTACTTAAGAGATTTTGAAGTGGAACTCCACTGGGCCCTGATTAGACTCTCAGGGGACACAAAATTGTGGCTTGAGAATAAGGACAAGTGGATTTGGTCCTTGGATCCATCTGGATCCTTCTCGGTAAAATCTTTCCTTCAAACAACATATGCAGCAAACAGAAATTCATTGCCTATATGCAATCTTGCTTGGAATAATAAGGTTCCCCCTAGAATCCAGGTCTTCATGTGGGTGGCCTTGAAGAGGAATATTTCAGTAAAGGCATAATCTTAGGAGAAGGGGTATTCTCCCAGAACATGCCTCAGAGGAGTGCCAACTATGTAGAGAGGAAAATGAGACAGTGGATCACTTGTTGTGTGAATGACGCTTCACGTGGGGGTTTTGGTGTTATTTTTTGAGTTTATTCGGTTGCACGTGAGTCCTTGGGAGAGGAGTAGAGGGTGGGGGGTGGGGGTGTGTTAGGTGTAGATCTAGGATGGCATGGAGGTTGGTATCATCCGTGGGCAATTTGGAAAGAGCAAAATGGGAGGATCTTTGAGGAGAAGAGGGGAACCATAGGAGAGGTTTTCGAGAAGGCGAAATGGCAATTGATAGGATGACTTTCTGCCTGCAGGGAGTTTGCAGGTCTAGCTCCGAAGAACTTACACCTATCATGGGAAAGGTGTATGAAAGGAGTAGGGAAAGATAGAAAACCCAGGGTTGAGTGGGTAGCGCCACCTCAAAGTTTTTATAAATTCAACGTGGATGGGGCAACAAGAGCTAAACCTGGTTTAGCAGGAATAAGAGGGGTGTTGCATGATAATAGAGCCAGGATATTAGCATTTCTAAGCTGTTAGGGATTATGGAATCGAATAAGGAGGAATTCAGAGCAATTAGGAGAACACTTCATATTTGGTCTAGGTTGGGAATGTGAATCTCATTTTTTAAGACGATTCAACAAAAACAAAGACCTGCAATGGAATTGTTCTGATCACGATAATATTTGGGCGTATGGAGGAATGGGTACTCCTACTGTATTTATGTTGACTGCGAAGTCTTGTACATAATGTTTTCTTCCTTACTCTCCATGTATTCTATATGATTGCCATGTATAACTCTTTCAAACTTGACTATCTCATTGTATCCTCTACATAATTTAGTGAATTCATTTGTTACAGTTTTTTTTTAAAAAAAAAGACATATTTCTAGGCATGACCTTATATGTACATGTTTATTTCATTTGTTCCTTATCCAATCTAAGGATCTTGCAGATATCCATCACAAGACAAGTTTTTAGAGAAATCCTATGTTTAAAACAAAAGATTACTTAATCCATGTCTAGAACCAACAAGTACAACTTGGTTGTCAAGATGAAAGACACAATCAAGATGCCACTTTTTTGGGGCCAAAGACACGGGACACGTCTAAACAGAAACCTAATTTTGCTAGTTGTTGATTCATATTCAATAGAATGCCTACTAGCCACACAAAAATAATGAAATGCTTCTGATTGCGATTTATTGGGTGGATTAAAAAAATGCTTATCCACAGATTATATCTCAATTGTGGTAAAAAGCTTATCCTCAAGGTTTTCCTTGAAAGCAATAGAGGCTATATTGCTTAGAGACAAACATGGGAATGGAATAGTACGTGGAACAAGGACAAGGCGCACCATTTTTCAAAATCTAAAACACCAGGACATGGCAAAAAGTATATTATCTAAATTCATCTAAAACCTCTATTTTATTTTTAATATTATAAGGTTTTTCTGATTAATAAAAGGCCAAAATTAAGGTCTTCCACTCTACAAAAGTAAACCTCGAAAGGGATGTTGGGATAGGATTATAAAATGGAGTGGCGGCTCTCTAGTTGGAAGGATAGACACCTTTCTTTTCGAGGAAGGCTAACTATGATTAAGGTTGTTTTATCTAGCCTTCCAGTTTATTTCTTCAATTGTTCAAATGTCCAACATCGGTCATAGAGAAATTGGAAAAGATACAACATTAGTTTTTATGGAATGATGATCAAGAAAAGCATAAATTCTATTTGGTGAATTGGGCTCAAGTATGTAAGCCTGTGGCGGAAGGTTGTCTAGGAATTAGGCCTCTGCGTTGGTTTAACATTGAATTGTTGGGGAAGTGGCTGTGGCGATTGGGAGACTCTTCTACAAGACTTTGGAAGGATTTAATTTGCAACAAATATAGATTGGAAATGAATGGGTGGAGGGTCAATAGATCGACTAGCCAAACTTCTGGATTTTGGCAAGGTGTTTCTTCGATGGTGACAATTTTTGGAAATCACATTAGGTATAAAGTATATTCAGGAGAGGACATTCTTTTCTGGCTGGATAAATGGCTGGATGAAGTTCCTTTGGCACAATTATTTCCAGCTCTTTTAAACCTTTCAAGTAACAAACATGCTTTAGTTAGTGATTGTTATGATATTGTTCATACCAAGGTAGTTTGGGGGCCTCAATTTCGTTAACAGTTGGAAGATTGGATGGTGGAAAGGTGGATGTCCCTAACGCGGTAACTGGAGAATGTTTATGTGATGGGTCACAGCAAGGATCGACGGTTACGGGAACCTGATTCTCATGGTCTTTTTTCAGTGAAGTCTTTTTGCCAAAAGCTTTTGACGACAGGTGAGGTACCTTTAGTGCATCTAAAAGTTTGGGTGACTGTGTCTCCTTTAAAAGTGAAGGTTCTTGGTTGGATAGCTAGCCTAAAGAAAACTTTAACAATTGACAATTTGCGGCTGTAGAAGATAATTATAGTAAATGCATGCCCTTTATGTTTTTCGGAAGCGGAGTCGGTGGATCATCTGTTACTTCACTGTCACTACTCCTATCAAATTTGGATGCACTTTTTCGGCCTTTTGGATATTGCTTATTGCATTCCTAGCTCGTGGTGTCAGTTATTTGAGGAAGAGAAAGTGCTTTCAGGTTTTTAGGTAGTTCCTTCCATAAAAGTTTATGGTTTACGACAATTATGAGTATCATTTGGTCTCTTTGGCTAGAAAGAAATAAGAGCCTTTCAAGGGAACCAATGTTCAGCCATGCATCTTTTGGACATTATCAAACCTTGAACAGCTTCATGGATGGCGAGGTTGGCAAAGTAGAAAGGGGTGTCGATCACAAATGTATGTATGGATTGGGCATCAATGGATATTATTATGCATCATCACGTTACTTGGCTACAAGTGCTTCGGTCCCCTCTAGATGTTGGGCTTCTCAAACTAAATTTCGATGGAAGCTGTTTGCTGAGATTGGTTTGGCAGGTTATGGAGGAGTTATCTACAATGATGTTGGATCTATAGTCCATTCATTTGCCGGTTCAATCTCTAACGGTTCGGTGATTGAGGCAGAATTATGTTCTTTATGGAGAGGAATTGTAGAATTGGAGGCGTTAGGCATTCGTGAAAGTCTTGTTGAAGGTGATTCTAAGACAGTGGTGGGATGGGTGCAGGGTTCTCCATGTCCGTGGAAAATTTAGGGGAGAAAATTCAGCACATCATTTCTATTTTTGATTTCAAGATTGTTGTGGCTCCTTGATTAGCTAACTCGGCTGCCGATGAGCTGTTTTAGCCTTTTCTTTCTGTTAATTTTCTGTAGGGAACCTCCGTCATAAAAAAAAAGAGTTACCTTTAAAAAAATAAATTAAGTATGACCATTTTCCTCATTCCAATCTCTCTCTCTCTCTCTCTCTCTCTCTCTCTCTCTCTCTCTCTGTTTTTTCTTTCTCGCCTTTTTTTTTAAAAAAAAATGGTGCAAGGGAAGGGAGTTGTATCAACCCCATTTCCATGCCCGTTCTATTCCCATACCCTGTCTACACGTGTAAGTGAGGCCAGTAGACGTGTCTGTGCATCACAAAATAGATGCCTTAGTGTCAGACAAGACTCCATGACATGCAATTCAACTTAGATGGTAAAATTTTTTAAATGGGTGCCAAACATTAGCACAAACAAATGTCAAACTTAACTGAAACAGAGACAGAGAGATTCTCTGAAGATTCAAGAAGAGAATGTACTCAAATTCTCAAGAAAAGTGAAAGGGTCCTGATGATCTGGATTATCAAGAAGTATCTACAAAGTGCATGGGATGTTGGAGGAATCATCTAGAATAATGCAAGGAATAGTAGAACTGTATAGAGTCCTCTAGAGCACTGTAGAAGAGTCGAGACGAATGTGGTAGTGTGCACACGTTGTAATTATTGTGTAGACTTGAAGGAATTTCTAGAGAATCTTGGAACATAGGATGTGATGTAGAACAGGTGGCCGATAAATTCTTGAAGACGTACTCACGACAGGTCGACAAGACGCTAGGCCCACATGCTTAATCTCTAATTGGGTCCATGTCCTAATATTTTTAATTGCTATTTTAACTTTTATTTAGTATGCTAATCCTATTCTAGAATTCTAGTTTTAGTAGGAATCTAATGTGGAAGTCATAGGAAACTTCTATAGTTAGAAGTCCACCTTAGGTGGAATTTCAGTCGGTTTAGGAGTCTTGTAATAGTCAGTAGCTTGAGTTATAAATACGATTTGAAAGGTGAAGAAATACACACCTTATTTTCGAAAAGAAATCAGATTAATATCCAAGATTATTTTGTTACCTCTCCTCTGCCTTGTTGCAGGTTACTTCGGCTGGCTAGATCCAGTATCTCCTCCACAATCTTGGGCTTAATCCCAAGAAGATATCATTACTTTACCTGGGCTTCATCCAAGAGTTCCACCACCGTCTCTTCCTCGTCGTCGCCTCCGGGATTTTCCCTTCACTCGTAGCAGCGACTTCTATTTCTCTGGCTGTCTCCATCCTTAACCCAGGTACTTCGATCCATTCCTTCATCTTCTTCTTCTTCTCCCCTTCGATCTCTCTCCTTTCTTCTCCCACTTCTGCCGCTTCTTCCGCTGCCTTTCCTCTTATCCCTTTTCGTTCTTTCCCTTTCTTCCTTTCCCCATTCGAAAATACCCTAATCCAGCCCTAAAACTTAAGTCTCCCACGTGCCAGCCATTTGCCCCTTTAAGTTGTTTTCACACGTGTGAACCATCTTACGTGTGTGAGTTCCGATAAGAGCCGGAATTGACTTAATTTGATTTTTATCCCCGCTTCCGCTACATTAGGATGGCATAGAGATTCCAAGAGAATCTTGGAACATGAGCCCTTCTGCTAGTATTTGTAATGGCTGAGATATAGATTGGATAGATCAAGTGCACTACAATTTGGGGCAACATAATTAGATAGAAAAATAGCCACCATTAAGTGTTAATTAGCTCATTTACATCTCTTTTTTTTTTGTTTATTTATAAATAGTTGAGCCAATTTCCAAGTGCATCAATGTCACTCAAACATTTCTTCATTGTTTTATTTTTTATTTTTTGAATGGTAAACATTTTTTCATTTTTTTTTTTTTTTTTGTATATTATATCAAGACGAAAAAATCATTATTCGTTAATATCAGCATTTTCCTTGCCATCATCATCTCCAACCCTTTATCCCATGTATGTGGGATCAGCTTCCTCATCTAACTTGAACAAATCATGTCTGGTTAATATATTCCCCTATATGTCCATGCCACAACTATACCAAGTTCTCAGTGATAAGTTGGCAGGTTGCTTATATCTTTTCTTTATAAATACAATTAACCATTTGAGAAGGAACAAAGAAAGGGGAAAAGGATATGTGCAAGCTTGCTACGAGAGGGGAAAAAATCTAGAGCTCTTGATCACATAAGCCATACTGCATATAAAAACCAAAGACTCATCATAGTGGAGAATAAAGAAATAAAGGATACGTGGGCAATGCATTTTAAAAAATTGTTAAATACAAAATATAGGAGCGAAGTAGATGACGAAATAGAAGCAAATGAAGAGATGGAAAACAGAGCCTTTGGACCAAATGGAATTCTTATGTAAATTTGGGCATTAATAGGGGAAATTGGGGTGGGTTTGCTAGCTTGATTTTGATTACGGGGGTAGTGGTGGTGGTGATGCTGATGATGAACAATTTTAAAAGTAAGGAAAGAACTTTAGATGTCATAATAAGCTTGAACTGAGAACAGATAGAGAAAATTCAGAAAACAAATATTGGACTAATAGGAAGAGACAAATCACAAGAACTCACAAAATTTTAGTAGCATATATACTATTAAGATGCAAAAGACATCATTGGGAAAAATGAGTTGGAATCTTGGAGGAAAGCTTTTGAGACAAATGCTCTAAAATAGTAGCTAAAAAAAATTAGATGGAGTATAAATTAAGTGGAACAGAAGATAGGGAGGGCGATCCAATTAAAATTAGAAATGACCTAGTATTGCACTGGATTAAGTTGAAATACTTACGCTCTATGGTAGAATCTCACAAACTTAAATATGACTAATAGGATGTGAATTGGGTAAGCAAAATGTAAATAACTTAACAGAGTTTTGTGTGATAAAAGAGTTCCACACCGTTCAAAAGGGACGATTTTTGAACACTTATTAGACTAGCAATGCTCTATGGAGTGGAGTGTTGGGCAATGAAGAAAAGACAAAGTCAAGATAATGGAGATGCACATGCCAAGTTAGATGAGTAGATTAACACTAAAAGATAGGTGAAAAAGGTCACATTGTGGAGAGGTATCATTGAGATGGAAAAGTTAGATGTTGCAGGTGGTACTTTATAAAGGGACTCTATGGTCGTTGCCAGTTGGGCTTTTGATTCTCTTTGTCCTTAGATCTATCTAGATAAAGTTGAGAGGATTTGTCACTACATTACCTCCGACTTTTTGGCTTTTTGTTCCAAGAGCTGCAAATTAAACAGCTGACAAAATGGCACACCAAGGTTTGTCTGTCTTCGGAAGATAATAGGATCATGCAACTTTTTAGGTGTGGTGTTTCTTGTAAGGGTTGTGGAGTTGGTGGGCTGTTTATGCCCAATTTCATGTTCGTCTGGTTGGTGTTTCCCATTTTGTGAATAATACAGTTACTTTTCAAAAAAAAAAAAGGGTCACATTAAGGGCAATTTAAAAATGGCCCGATTGAATAACAAATTGAGAGAAACTCTTCTAACGTAGTTTAGACATTAAGTAGAAGACCAGAGATACCCCTAGTACATAGAGTTCAGAGGTTAAACATCGTATGCACGAGAAAAAGTAGAGCACTTAAAATGTGGCGGGAAGGGACAAAAATACATAATAGATAGTGGACTAACAAAGTCTATGATTTATGATAGGGTCAAAAGGAGAAGTATAACTCAAAAAGTTGACCCAAGATAGACGGGATTTTGGCAAATGATTATGACAATGAGGGCTATATTTGGATCAAGGTGAGTTGAAGAAGGTAATTCCAAAGGTACTTGAAGAAAATGAGGGGGGAGGGGTGGGGGGTGGGTGCACCCTGTAGATTAAAAACTCCATATTGCCACATCCTTTACAACTTAAGACACTCTATTTGGTAAATTTAGGGTGGAGAACTTGAATTTTCTCTAGAGAACTTAAAATGTTGTTTGGACATTACAAGTGGAGAATAGTGGAAATATAATTTTTTTATTCTTTTGCTAAAATATAATTTCACCACTTATAATATGTAGTGAGACCTTTTTACTTGGGTAATCATTGGCACACCCATGTAATGGGAAAATACATAGTATGACATATATACAATAAGAATTCAATCAAATAAGTTAAAGAAGAGATAGGGGACATCATATATTTCTAATCCATCAAAATCTAATCACTTATTAACAAGAAATAAATTATATACTTGTACCAAGTTTTTATTTGTTCACAAATATATTTAATATATAAACCTTAATTGTGTAACTAGAAGTAATTAACAATAAAGTAAATAGACAAGTCTCTCTCTCACTTGTTCCTCTCATCTCTCTCACACACACACTTCTGTTTACTGGTCGATCCTTGATGCCATTGGACACTTAGAAGGTATATTTTTGTCATATTTCATTAGAGTTGATTTAATTAATTTAAATAGACAAGTTCTTTTTTTTTTTTTGAAATGGTTCATATATATATATATATATAAAAGATAGAGAGCACCAGCAGTGCTAAACAAGGGGACAAGAACAGAAATGAAAGAACTACAAGAAAAAAACTGGTAAAAAAGGAGCCCCTGCAGACGTCAGTAGTCTGGCACAAGAAACCATAAGATCAGACAAAATTGGACATTAAAGTATAGAAGATAGCCAAATTAAGTAATTAGCAATGTTTAATTGTGTAATTGAACTAACGAAATCAAAAGAAATAATTTAATTAAGTAAATAGAAATTTTAAATTAATAGTTACAAAGTAGTAATTATTTATAATCTAAGTAGAAACTTTGAATTGTGAAATTAGACTAATTAAGGTATAAAATAGCATAATTAAGTAAATACTTGATTAAAGTTCAATTAATCTAATTATTTTTTTTATTAATTTACTTAAAGTATAAAGTATCAAACTTTCATTTAATAAAAGATGTACAAAATAAAGTCATGATACATGAAAGGTGGTGGAGATTTGGAGGGTGAGAGAAGTTAGTTTCATGAATTGATTTCCCCACCTTTTCAAGGGAGAGTAAACTCACCCTATTTCAGGGTGAGTTTTTAAGTTGTGGAACTTCCTCACTCCAAATCCAAACATGGTGAGATCCATCTTTTAGGGTGAGTTTACTTTCTCACCCCAACCTCACCCTAATCTAAACGCAGACGAAATGATTCTTCAAACATAATGCTACTTAAAAGATTTTAGAACAAATGGCATGACAAAGAAGATAGAATATAATCATTACTATGCATTAATCACGTGAAGCTGAAAACAATTTGTAACACATCAGGCTATCGTTTCATGTGCATTGCCTGACCCTAAGGTGGGAAGATACAAATCTTTTGGAATCTCCACAAAACATGAACATGTGTAATCCTTAGTAGAGAGAATCAGGTTGTATAAAGAATCAAATGTATCCATTCTCAGTTGTAAATGAAAACATTTTGATTAATAACATCCAGTATCCAAAGTTAAATTTAGGTTACCTCTACTCTTATACTGGATCCAGCACTGGCAAGATCAACTACAGCTACTAAAGCATTCAGCTTCTCTTCAATGCTTAAATCTGAATATTCACCTTCCATCAAACCTAACACCCACACTTCTCCAGAATGGCTCTCATCTATTTCAGTATATTCAGTCAACTTGTTTTTTTGTTTGCGACGGGCCTTATAACTAACAATTCTGCGGTTGCATTCAGAATCCAACTCAGATTCATCAGAATCATCACTATGGCTGTTGCAACTAGATTCCTCAGAGTCATCATCCACGCTTCCTGAGTCTTCAGTATCAGACTGGTCCCCTGTGCCTTTTGAAGATAGAGTATGAACACGCAAGCGATATGTACAGGGTGAGATCTTCTCAAACAAAGTAATGTCGCTTGAAAGCATTGAACAGATAAGATTTTCCAGTTCTTCAGTTGCGCTGGTAATATTTAATTCAACAATCTTCAAAAGGAAATCATGAAATGCATTCTATTAATATAGTGCCAATTAATCCAATCATGCTTTACTGAGATACGAATCCCATTGTCTATGTAACTTACCTGAAAAGATCTAGCCAACTCGGAAATTTTTAACCCATTACTTCCTTGCTCAGCCAGAATTTTAAACAATTCACCCTTAAGAGTACCAGAACATAAACCATATTTTGTCATAAGGCTCCGTTCCTACATAATATGGATATGAAAAATTAATATGGGAATACTTTTATATGGACTACAAACAAGAAATATGTGCACTAACGTATGTTTAATTGTTAAAAGCATACAAAATACAAAAGTAGAAATGTTATCATGTAGAAGAAGACCATGCATAGAATTCTGGCAAATTGTCAAACCAAAAAAATAAAACCTTGCTTTTTACTCATTCTCACACTCGTTATTCTCACACCCCAAAGACAAATCTCTCTCTCTCTCTCTCTATCTATCTACATGTGTGGGTGGCTGAGTGTGGACGTGTGTATCCCAAGGAGTTGTTAATAAACACATTACTTCCATTCTTTCAGACATTCAGTTATCAGAAGACACTACATTGTGCCTACATATTTGCATGATAAAAAGTGGCACCCATGCATGTTGACTCACCCAACCACGGGCACTAATCCATACATCAAGCAGCAAAGATACACTGACAACAACTGCAAGCTCCAGGAAATCAACTTCTGAATTCCCTATGCATGTGAAGGATAAAAACCCAATCTAACATGTTGCTTCACAGATATTTCATTTCCAAATGAGAAGAGAAAAGTGAATTAAATGTCTGTTTGAGTTTTAAGCATACATAAACAGTTAGCCAGTCATAAGAGATGGAGCTGCTACCAGTTAAATTTTGGTACACAAGAACTAAACAGAAAAAAAAAAAAATTGAATAATTGATTGAATACAGTTACAAAGTAAAACCAATAGTATAATGTAACAATGGTTGAAGTTTGAAATTAAGACAGAAGGCCAAACAGAAGACACCAAATGCACAGAGAAAGCTACAATTTGCATAGATTAAAACTGTAAAACAAACTTCAAAGTCAAAATGTCATATCATGACAACATGCAACCACTAAAGTTTAGAACCATAACCACATTATCAAATTTCATGAGTTCAAATGCTCAACATGAAAATTTATAAAATTGGTGATAGAACAATCAGAATCAGAAAAAAAAAATGAAAAATAAGCTACTCTGCCTCTTAGATCAGTTTACGGGTTGATGAGTTTGGGACTTAGACAAGAAAATTAACTGTTAAGTTCTGATCTAGGTATTGGATTCTCAGAACAGATACCTGTTTGCCAAAAAAATGGGATGTCATGGTCCATAGAGATAGGTGTGCCTACTATTGCCTATTGGTATGAAATTTGACAGACAACATGCTTATAAACAATAAATCCAAATAATAATGCCAAATTGCCAATGATGATGATTTAGACTACGTCAGAACTTAGGGGAAACCCAAGATGAAATCCACAGGATTTCAATGGTACATAGAACCATGGACTTGAAACCACAAATATACATCCCAAAATATTGACAATCATTGAGGCCACAGCCAAAACACCAGACAACAAGATCCTGCCAATGCATACAATATTTTTTGAGAAGTTGAAGACCTCGCCAACATGACAAGCATCGTGTTTCTCAAGCCTCAAAACTAACTTTCCTGCCAACAAAGATAACATATATACCTTGCTAAGAATTTCCCTTTGTAATGTCCTTCCTTTTGCACCAAAACCTGCTGCTACTAATACCATCCGTAGTATTTCTGTCCATGTAAGAGGATTTAATGCTTTATTCCAGTACTTCACATGAAAACCTTCCTCCCTTATCTGGAAAAGAAATACATAGCCATGAGATACATACAACAGAAATGAGTTTCTGCTCAACTTACCTTCTCCCTTCAAACTTACTACCGTAGTTTGTTCTCATGTTTATAATCAACTTCTCATAATAGTTAAGGCATAAGGCACAATCAAGGCAACAAGGGGTCCAAGAGCCAAAGAAGCAAGCAAATGTCTCGGCATGAACCTAATTTTGCTAGGTGCACGTATTTAGACACTTCAAAATACATGTAGATTCATAGAGTTCTGTCCCTAATGCATCAATGTTCACAAAATATAATATTATTCATCAATCACACCAAAGTATAAGCAACTGAGCTTCCAAGCACATGATATGCATTATAGATGTACACAAGTATATGAATCTAATAATTACAGCTTCTAATTAAGTGATACCAACAACTGCTTCATGCTAACTATAATATTTAACAGAAATTACCCAAAAAAAAAATAGGCTTACAATAGAAAAGGTTTCTAAAGTAAGATGAGCCTGGCTTACAGGTAGGGCCACAAGCAAAATGGGTCTAGAGCCTAGGCGAGGGTCTAGGTGCAACTAAGGCATGCCTTTGACTAACATGAATTTTCAATATAGTTGTGTATGGAGAAGTTGTACACAAGGAAGCTAAGTTCCTCTAATCAATTTCCCTTCTTTCCCTCAACACTTTCCACACTTTGTTTATTGCCATTCTTATAATCAATCTTTGATATACTTGAGTATGGTTACTTTTTGATGTAGGTGGGTGCCATTGCGGTGGCCCAGACATTGCTGCCACTGGTACTTGCAACGGTAGGCTCATGTGGCAAAATAATGAGGTCTGAAAAGGAAAAAACTAGGCCAAGTAGAAGCAATGATCCATGAATAGCACTGTCTCAATGGAATTAGACTTACAAAGTGTAGAAATCCAAGAAATCTGCAATCTTTCACAGCTCGAGGAAGAAATCCACTGCAAAACTCCCTTTCAACATCAGACAGAAGAAGTTTGAGAAGAGCCACATGAATTTTTCCAAGTAACATGGAGTCCTGTATGTAAATCCATAACTTGTACATGAGAGAGAGAGAAGGGCAGCAGAAAAAATTATTAAAATTTGTGCTGTAATCAGTGTCTGAACAATTTCAGCTTGGAGTCCACCAAAGACGATTACATGTACCTTATCATGGAAGGCCTGAGCAAATTCGTCCAATGTAAAGGGGCAAATGTCAACTGCAACAGCATGGGTATACAAGAATCGGAAGACCTGCTCAAGGTTTGAATCTTAAAAAGTTAGTTTCTGCTTGAGAAAGAACTTCAAGCAAAATCTTCATAGAAATTAGTACTCGCACAACCCAATATGGAACCAATATATTTTGCTTTCTAGACGACATTGATTCTTGGACTACACATTCACACACCCAACATTTACTCATCATACATTCATGAGTTCCAGAAATACTCTGATATTTACAGAACATAAAGAAAAATGGATGATATATCGAAAGTAAAAACCCAAATTGCATACATGCAATCTTTTAGCAAACTGGGAGAAGACACCTATCGGGAAAGGTGATACTGAGATAAGAAGCAAGTGCAGAGAGTAAATGCAAGACTAAAAGTTTCCAATGCAAGAAGGCATATGTGCAAATACAACAGCCAGAACATGTGCTTACCCATGCATTTCCTAGGCACTTCATAATATCCCTAAAGAAAGTGACATGACATTTACAGAAAATGGATGGCATACCACTAAATGGGAAAACCTTGTAAAAAAGTGTAACAAAAAGAAAACCAATGGATGTTGTACCAGAAAGGGGGAAACCTAAAATGTAACAAAAAGAAAACCAATGGATGTTGTACCAGAAACGGGGAAACCTAAAATGTAACAAAAAGAAAACCCAAATTAAGCATAAATGCATTATCTTCAGAGAAGATCAAGCATAGAGCACTCATACTAAACAAGTGTGGAAATGTAACACTGAGATGAACAGGTAACAGTGCAGAGTACAGCAATGCCAATAAACTGACATGCAAACACAAAAGCAAGCACATGAACTGTCATGCATTGATCATTAACAGGAGCCCTTAGTTACATACCTACATGAGAAGACAAAAATGAAAGGATAGATTACATTGCATGATAAGAGACAATTTTCTCTAATGACCACTAGAACAAACATGATACCATATTGGCTCAAACAAAATAAATATTAAAATTACATCACTTTCTCGAACATCAAGAGGGGCAAATCTAAACCATTTCTATAACCCGGAACATGAAACTTCCTGTGGCAATTTTAAAAAAGAAAAAAAAAACACATTGTTTATAAGTACCAAGTCTTATTTACCAAGCTATAATAACAAATCCAAAATGTGTGCAGTCATATGCAAATTACTGATTCCAGAAGCGTTGAATAAAATCAGCAAATATTTTTTAGGTGGGGAAATTTGTATCACCTTGAACAGTTTCTTGACGATATCAGGGGAAGAATCCCAAGGTCGGGTACAGAATGGCTGCTTCATCTTTACAGATTTTGGAGGAAACCTAGCGAGCAAATCTAGAAAGCACAGAAAGCAATTTCAGACAGAAAGTAAATTCGGTCTGTAGACATGAATGTAGATGTTTCTATTCCTTTTACCCCCCTTAAACTTACTGGTTAGTGATGATAAAAAAATTAAGAAATTTCACCAACCAAAAAGAGTGGGGTGCTTGTAATTTGCTGAAGGAAGGCAGTATTCAAAAACCTTTGCAAAGTGAACAACCATGCGTTCCATTGATAGATTGATGAGAACAATTCAGAGGATTTGGTCCAGCCTGCAACTCCCTCAATTCAAGTTCCTCATCATCCACTAGTACCATCAGAGCATCTGATTGCCCTTGAGGTCCCAGTCCTTCTATTGCAAGCTTGCATTCCTCTTTACGAAGGTCTTTCTGATTTTCCATTTTATTACATTCCACCTGAGGTTTATAGTCAATGTAAGCTCTAACAATTTCACTTCAATAACAAAGGCAAGTATAACCTGCACAGATACCTTTCTTTTCTTCACAGGAGGCTTTCTCTTATCCTGTAATTTATTCCCCAACCTTCTTTGTTTCTATCATAAGAAATTATTAGTAAGCATGGTAAATTTACTAACAACAATTTCATTGATCAACAGCAAAAAATTCATTAGAAGGCACTACAAGTTTAATAATTTAATCCATTACTGGTTTGTAGAGATGAACACAAAATAAATGATTACCTGAGCAATTCTTCGGTATTGTGATTTTTTAAGTTCTTGACATGAAGGCTCACAAACTGAAAATGTTGACTTGGAGCACAGATCTGATGCTCCTCTCTTAATAAAATCAACACCAGTAGGCAAGCTTTGTGCATCTTGATTTGTTGCACGCCAGATTGTCATCAAACCTTTCCCAATACCATATTTCTTTACTGGTGCACTCTTCGTTTTCTGAGTCAGGGATCCCAATGAGGGTGACTCAGCAATCTGCAAGCAGTAAGTTTCTTAGAAAGGATGAAATACATAAAGTAAATAATAAAAACAAATATAACTTAAATTTTGAATTCATTTTGGATATATGGTCACTGTCAGCATCTTTTAATATGACAACTACATCAGATTAAAGATCATATCATGAGTAGAGTTATGACAGTTTTGGAGGATACCAACGGAAAATATTACTTAGCATGCTAACTATTTTCTAGCCTCCCAGTAACATCATTAGGAAGTATCAGAGAGAAAGAGAGAGACCAGGGGCACAAAAAATTCTAGTGATGTGTCCAGGGGCATAATACATCCTGATGATGTGTCCAGGGGGACAATACATCCAGGTGATGTGTTTTTTGACCAATTTTAGTTGATTCCTACCATCAATTTAAAACATTCCTTCTATACCATTGCAACTTTGGGTCTTAGATCAAGGGCAAGGATGACCAGATGGTCCCAAATTCGATTGGCCACCTAGGTGGCACTGGTTGAGGAGAAAGCTTTTCAAGGGATTCCCCTATTAGGTGATTCTCTTGTACCTTATTTGGTAATCACAGATTCATAGGTGAAAAGGTACAAGGAGAAGAGGGGCAGAAGGGAAACCACGGTTTCCCCTCCCCTTCGAAGGAAACAGATTTTGACTTGGGATGAGAAAAGGGAAGGAAAGTGGAGCCAACTTTTCCCATGTTCAGTAACATACCAAATAGAGAAGAGGGAAATCCCCTATTTTCTCTTGCTTTCACTGCATCCAAACAGACAACTAGATCCCAAATTCGTACCATCCAGCCAACTAAAATGTCATGTCTGACATGGCTTATCAAAGATTATGGATGTAAGATTTAAGCACACAAATGCTTCTCCAGATACAAAAATTTTCTTATGAGTATCAATGCTCACTTAACCTTCATAAGCTCCAAAGCCCCATATGAATGGTTAAGAAAGTCGACCAAGGTTCCAAAAACCCTCCAATTTTCTTTTAAAACATCAAACTAAAGCACTTGCATCAAAATCTAATCTTTGGACTATGAATATCCATTATAGGGAACAGATGATGGATTTGGTCTTTTATGTTCAAAGATATAGATCACTGGTTAAAAAAAAGAAAAGGGAGTAAAATAGTACAAACAAGCTAAAATAACTAAAGATTTTTTTTTTTTTGAAAGGTAAAATAACTAAAGATTTTAGTGCATCATTCATTGTTATGATTTCAAAGAAAGGAGGTCCATTAACGACTTCAGGTCAATCAATCTCTTGTTATAATTAAGGAAAGAAGTATCATAATAGTGTCCAATATGAAATCAAAGGAATAATATTAAGCATCCACTAGTAACCAAGTTGATTGCTTGAAAAGAAGTAAACCAAACATCCCATTAATTTGAAAGAACATCCAAAGTTCCATGAGCTCCAAAGGCAAATAATTTATAAATTTGATTGTAGCGATGAACATGTATTATTGGTTGTGCCATCAAATGATGAACAATTTAAATAAAAGAGATAACAAACCAAATTGAGAACATATTTACACTAACCTTTCTTCTTTTAGGCACTCTTTGGTTGTCTTGAGAAGTAAAGAGAGCACCTGGTCCTATGAAAAAATGTTAAGGAAATTGGAATTAAAAGACAAAACTATGGGCAACATTTGGTACATAAAAGAAAATGGGAAAATTTTGAACTTCAATCATTAAGCAGTAAGACGACGAAAATAGAAGTTACAACATCAAGCATCACTGAATCACAGAAATCTTGCATGTGAAAAGAACAGCAACTGGATAGTGACTGCAACTTTTGACATGACAATGTACTCATAACAAAGTCAGAAGGTGCTGACTGTCACAACCACAAATCTTGCAGGATAGAAACATGTTACAATTTCGAATATATAATGGATTCCTTCGAACCACTTATCCTGTGCACACTATGCATACCAAGCGAAATGGACCTCACTTGCTCCAATTCCCCCATCACGCCTAAACCTATTAGAATTGGATCACCACAAGATTTGAGTAAATTCCAAGCACCATTGGATGGAAACATGTTCTATGGCCCCACTAATCCATATAGCCTTCAAAACCATACTCAAATAGTAATCCATTCAAGCTATTTCTTGTAAAGACCTTCCAACTGACCATCTCATGGTCCCATGTAGGTAGGGCCAAATAGGGGTACACATTTGTATGCAGGCTTAAGGGGTATGCAGGGGTCTTTGAGATATGTAACTAGGTAGTGACCTACAAGAATAGGCAGAAGAGCAAATCCCCCAATTACCAATAGTCAAATGCATGAAATGCCCAAACAGCAACTGGATAGTGATGGAAATAGGCAGAAAAGCAAATTCCTAGTCATAAAATACATGAAATTCTCAAGAAGAAAAAGTAGCATAATCTCGTCAATTGATGCACTGTAGAGAAACAGAACAAATGTCTCCTTTTTAGATGGTAGCTGACTTGAACTTGTAACCTTAAGAATTGCCAACTATGCTACAGGTATAAGAGCAATGAAAATGCTACCATTTAACTTTTGTTTCTTTTTATCAAGAGCAATCTACTATGCAATTCATGCAGCAAAAACTCATTCAGCATAGGCATTACATCATGGTTACTAGATTCCAAGTGCCAACAACAAAATTAGCAGAAAATAAAAATAAAAATAAAAATGAGAAAAAACAAAAGATCTCAAAACAAGAAACCAGGGCCCGCCGGGATTGGCGGGGTGCTCAGGGACCAAGAGGGGACTACATCCATTGTCTTCAATGAGTCGGTGGGAACGCGAGACTCCAATGAGGCGGAAATCCTCAACATTAGGAGAGCTTTGTACATCTGTAAAACGTATGGGCAAGGTAAACTCATTATTGAGGGGGATTCGGCAAATGTGATCAAATGGGCTAAGGGACAAAGACGACTGTCCTGGAAACTGATCACTTTTGTGAGGGAGACTAGGGAGTTGGCCTCGGGGATGGATGTATCCTTTGTCCAGATCGGCCGAGCAATGAATGGAGTGGCAGATTATTTTGTCAAGCTTGGAGTCATCAACCTTTTCTCAGATGTTTTCCTTCTTTGAGTTTGGAGGAACTTTTGCTCTTGTTTTATTGTATTTTCAGTTCTTTCAAGTCCTTTTTTCTTCTTGTATTTTTTGTTTGGGTCTAACTCTTTTAGACCTTTTATGTCTTCATGTATCTGTTACCTTTTTTCTAATATATTTTCTTTTACTGCTCAAAAAAAAAAAAATTCATTGATAAAGGGCTCCTGTTGACAATTAAAGTTTCCAACCATTTGACAGATAAGAAGGTATCATTTGATAAAATATAACCATCAGAATATATCTGAAAACAGGAATAATCATAAAAGATTGGGTTCCATTTTCTAAATTTTGGTCTACAAAAGTTACATACAAGTCATACACATCCCAAGTGCTGCTCTAAGTTAAAACAATGAGACAACTTTCGCCTCTCTTTTGAAACTGCAAGCACTGAGAACCAAGTAGAACTTGTCATGGAACATCATAACCATTCATCTGACAATGTCGTCACAAAACAGAGGAAAAAATTTAACAATTGCATGGGCAAGTTTACCAATGCCCCCCCATCCAGGTTTGAATTTTTGGAAACAGAATGTTTCAATCTTTATAAGACATACAGATTGATTTATACACCAACGAGGATAACACAATGAACTCAAATGAACATTTAGACTACTAATAAACTCCAATTTGGCTTTTTACTGAAATATCCTTTCCATATAAATTTTACATGTCCTTCTCTTTATGAATAAGCATCATCATCAATATTACCAACCAGAAAAGTAGAACTGTTTCTAAGTGATTCGTGTCATAGTGGATGAGAATAGGAAACAGAATAGAAAATACCTGAACGATTGCCAAATGCTCCCATGGGAAGAGAGTCAAACTCAACACCAAGAGGAGGGCCATCTTTGCGGAACACTCTTCTCAAAATATACTCAGGCGTCAAAAAATCTTTAAGCCGGAAAAGTTGTGTCTTTTGCTTACCGCTCATTCCAACTATGGACTTTTTCGTTTGCAGACCCTTGGCATGCACTGATTTGCTATTCTTCTTTGACTGGTTCAATTTTGCATTTTGGGTTTTTAGTCCTCTCCGACCCATAGTACTCTGCTTACGTGTTTCATTTCTGCTACCTCTAGCCATGATGCCAACCGGTGGCGGAGACTCACCATTTCCAGACACTGTTTGCCCACTCGAACAAACTAACTCTTTTTCCCTTTTCTCTTTCCTCCTCCTCTCAACGAACCAAGTACGAACCTGCTTATATCTCAACTTCAGTGAAAAAGCATAATTCTCCATTGCATCTTGCGAGGGATATTTATTTTCTGTAATTGGAAAACAAAAATAACTGTCATCAGTCCTACAATGCTTTATGGAGCAGAATGTTGGATGGTAAAGAAAAGAAAGGATGATAAGGAAATAGTAACAGAAATTGGGATGCTAGCATGGTAACATTTCTCTCTTTTAAAGATTTTATAAGATCATTTATCTCATCTATCTAGGGTTAGCAGTCTTAATTGGATTTCACAAATTGTTTCCTATGGGCCAAATACCTATATGACACCATCTGATTCAAACATACAACCTTCAAGATTGCTACAATGAGCACTTAACAATCGTGCTGCATGGTCTTGCCAGGTAGAACTATGGAGTAAAAACACTTAAAGACAGAATTAGAAATGACCATCAAAGAGACATTAGAAGGGACAAATATAAGTCAGAAATGGGAGGATGCCATTTTAAGATAAATTAAAAGATGGTTTGAGCATGAGGTAGCTCAATTAGTCTAAGCTTCTAGGATTAGACTAGAGGTCATGGGTTCGACTCCTCTCAGGCTTACTTGATATATGAGGCTTGCGGGTGGTTTCGTTTGGGATTAGTCTCACCTCCAATGTGGGGCTGGGAATACCCATGTCATCCAAAAACAAAAAACAAGATGGTCCATACACATATGTTGACCATAGAAACAACCCCAATTCCAAGAACATGAGGGTTTGCAAGTAGAAGGTACACAAAGTAGAGGAATGCGTTTAAAACGTTAAGCTAAAGGGCAAGGGACATGATAGATTCTGAAGTAATGGAAACCATGGTTTGTGATAGGGCAGATTGGAAAATCATAACTCAAAAAGCCAACCCCATATGGTGGTGAAGTGGTTGAGACAACGATGATGATTTTTTTAAAATGAATCTGTTTCATCGATATGGAAAAATAACCCAGCCCACTAAAATGGAGCCAACTACTCTACCACTGGTGAGAAAAACCTAGAATAGAAAACAAGAATATCACAGCCACATGAATACCATAAAGGATGAACCCCTCTCCTTGTTAATTCATCAGTTCTAGCATGTGCAAACCCTGCTGAATTGTAGTAGTGAATTACACCTCCTTATCTTGATTTCTGGTCCATAAGCCATCAAAGTATAATATAAGAATCCCAAGAATGTGGAGAGTGGCCAAACCTAAGCTGCGGATTGCATATGATATTCGGGCCCACCATTCACCCACATTCTCTTTAATGGTGATGATGATGATGATTAAGAAAGAATAAAATTATGATTTGGAATTGAAAATATGCTAGTGGCAGCCCTAAATTTTCAATACAAACATTCAACTGTTAATAAAGGTCTCTTTTAAGGGAAGATACTGAAAAAATGGTGCAATAAGGACTCAAGGACACAATTGAAAAATAGCAGCATTGAAATCCAAGGCGTTTTCCAAAAGTAGGCAAAAATGAAGATACCTAAATAGAAGCTTTCCAGAGATTCAAGTTGGAACTGGCTCTTCCTCTTTGCCCCATTCTCTTGCTTCGCTGCGACCTCTTCACTTTCCATAAAGTTAAGATTTCTAAACAATAAAAAGACAAATTATTCAGAACTCAGATATTGTGAAAGCTAAACAAAAAGCTTGTCTGAATGTGGTTCCAACTAGTAGCCATAAGTAACCATATGAATATAGGTACAGAATCACAACCTTTCTTACAAGCTTAATTATAGGTAACAACTGAAAGCTGATTGCTTAATGACAAGCATGGTTTAATATCATTCTAAAAAATATTGAAAGAGATGCATCATACTAAAAAAAGGAAATTCCATTACAAAATAAAGAAATGGAAAATAATTTTTTTGGGAAATCAAAAAGGAAAAATATTTTCACCAACTTCTTATACTCCAATTACTCTTTCAAAACGAACTAATTTATAAGACAAAAAAATAGAATTATGGTCATAAGCTTCAATTTCAAACTTATCAAATACGAAGTTGCATAGCTCTGAAGTCTTCTTGAGGAAGGTAACAATTTCTTCCTTCAGAGACTATAGAAAGGAGTCTGCTGGTTTTTCGCCCAGATTGGAGAGGTCCAATAGGAACATTATTAGTTATGTTTGTCACAACCACTTGCTTATTGCTTTACTTTGGATTTTTTTTTTTCTACTTTCTGCAGTTGCCACATGTCTGAAATTAAATACTATTTCAGGCATTTTAGCTCATTGGCCAAGAGATTCATCAGTTAGAACCTTCTTACTTAGGGCATTTACTCTTTCTCCTCACTCGAATTTTGTGAGGATAAAGGGCGCCCTGACATATTACAACAAACTGAAGTCATCATCAATCTAAAGAGCTCCTTCCAAAATCCCTAAGCTGATTTTTATTAAGTCTAAAGCCAATATTATCATCTAGAATTTAAAATGCAGCAAACAGGCCAAAAATCCTCAAAACAAGTTTGTTTTGAAAATCAAAGAAAACCTCAACGACTGGTTCTAATTCTCAAAATAAGTGTGGGCAAAAAGAAAAATGACAAGAAAACCATAACAAAATCTACAGGACTGTAAACGGACCTGGATCCGGCCCGCCTGGCTGAGTCTGGATCTGGATCCAGTAAAGAAATAGTCTGGATCTGCCCAGCCCAGTAAAATAGGATCCATTTTCAATTGGATCTGGCTTGTCCGAATAGTTAAATGGACCGTCCAACAGCCCCTTTAGGGTACGATTACCTTTTGACCAATATAATAGCCTCTAATTTATACTAACAGGCCCAATAACCGGTTTAACCTAAATTTTGATGCTACGAGGCCCAATATGAATATCCATTTTTCAACCTAATTTTTTATACTATCAGGCCCAATATACATTTTTTAAAATAAATTTAAATCTTAGCAGGCCCACTCGCCCATCTAAAAGCTCAGACTTTGCTATTTTATCCTAAAATTCCAATATCTCCCTTATACCACACTTGGTGAGCTCTCAAGCTTATAAAACGAGTTAACAAGGTAGTTTTGGGCCTTATGCCCTTGGTACATCCCTCAAATCCAAGCAAAACCAAACTGATCTAAACCTACTTTTAATGCAAACCAAAAACAAAGTAGCAAATAAGGGCAAAAAATCTAAAAAAAAAAGCCATATTAGACATGAAAATATAAAATTTTAAAGAGGACTTATTACCCCTCATACAAATTTTTTTTTTAAAAATGCATTCAAACAACGTATTAGCTATGGTTTTTGCCAATTGGTCTCTCTTCCTCTACTTTGGCCTCTTCTTGGTGCATCTCTTCCACGATAGATTTCCTTAATCAGGCTAGCATTTACAACCCAGTTTTAGACCTAAGAAAGCAAGAGAAAGCATTGATGATACAATATGTGGAAAACAACACATGAACATGTGACAGAATAAATAAATATGAAAGCTTACATAAATACTACCTTCCAATGATGAATGACATGTATATCCTGATTTCTCAAGGAATTATTCTTCCATTCATGGATTGAGATTCTGGAGCATTTTAATGGTTGTTTTAGGAGTGTCTCAAGTCAAAAATGAGTTATGGAGATGCATCTACGGAAAACAACACGTACCCGATATGGTGTTTTAATTTGGTCAAAGACCCATAAGCAACAGCCAACAAGTGAATTTCGAGCAATTTTCAAAATCACATAAGGAGAATGCAATCCTCTCCTCTGGTTTAGGCCCATTCAACAATCCTGTCTATAACTGATCAACCTTTGCTGAACCATGACCAAACTGGTTCCAACTAAACCATACAAAAGAAAAGGTTCAGTAGTCAGGCTTCTAATACGTTGCCTGTTACAGGGGAGAGAATATAATATATATATATATATAAATAATAAACTCCCTCTCAAAAAAACAAGTGAAAAGTCGGCTCTCTCCCCCGAGAAAACAAGTGGAAAGTAATGAGCTCTACTTTCTCTTCCAAGAAAATAGGTGAGAAGTGTATTCTCCACACCCAGACAGCCAAGATGCTGCAATCCTGAGTCCCAACAGCCAAAACTACAACAGAGATGACAACAGATATGATCTAAAATGATCTTGTCCATCATGAGCAGAATCCCAAATGTGATGGATAGGTTTTCATGGCTTTTCGAACAGACACACATTATCCAAAATCCAATCTCATATTTGGTATCATTCAATTCACCACTTCACCAAACTAAACTAGTCATTAATTGCTTTTGTAAAAGTTAGTACCAAAGACAAGTTTGGAGCTAGGTCTTCCAATAGGAGGGTATCAATTTTGCATCCATCAGCAGAAGGTAGGTATCAATAAGCATCATTCTAACACAGACTGAAGAGAGATTTTTCTAATTTCTAGCTAATCAATCGTTAGTTTGTGCTTGTATATATGGCTAAAGAATTGTTTCGTTTAGGAGTCAAAGATATATGTCTGAACCAATGTTGTCAA
This sequence comes from Chimonanthus salicifolius, assembly GCA_013350335.1. Taxonomy (NCBI): domain Eukaryota; kingdom Viridiplantae; phylum Streptophyta; class Magnoliopsida; order Laurales; family Calycanthaceae; genus Chimonanthus; species Chimonanthus salicifolius. Next base: position 11,188,042 of record CM023532.1, read on the forward strand.
AATCGAATCGTATCGTAACATCATTACACGTCTTGAACCGCAAATCGTTTATCGTAAACCGCAGAATTGTAAGATTCATAAGTGTTTTCCCTCTAAAATATTTAATATATGAAATTATGTAAAATATATCTAAAAGATAATAATATGAGCAATTCACAAACTTTCTTTTATCGTAAACCGCAGAATTGTAAGATTCATAAGTGTTTTCCCTCTAAAATATTTAATATATGAAATTATGTAAAATATATCTAAAAGATAATAATATGAGCAATTCACAAACTTTCTTTTAATATTAAGTGAATATTATATAATTAGTTCATTGAAACTCAAATTTCAATGCTCCGACTCCAAAAAGTATAAGACCAGTATGTAATCCCAAGTATATTGTGAAAAGTCAATAATGGACTAAAAAAACCCCAAAAATTGAAATGACTTAAATGCCCAACAATTTAAATCTTAAAAACCATCAAAACAAAAGGTTTCATGCTTTCACATCCTAATAACCCCATAATTTTGTTACTTTTAGGAACCGTGAGATTTGTTAACAGATACGAATCATCCCTCTTATCAAATCGTAAGAATCGAAGATACAAATCGTGTATCATAAGATTTTAACAACAATGGTCTGAACCACTCAAAATGGGCTTTATGTACCTCAAGTAAGAAAGCTCGTGTTTGTGTGTGTCTTATCTGGCTTGCTGCTCAGTTCTTCTGTTGGATCTACATAACTTCAGAAAGGCACCATCTTGGAGGGGGCATGGTGAAACAGAAGAGAAGCAGATCACTCAAAAGGCACATGTTCTTGAATGATAAACATGAAGTCCCAACTAGGTATAATCCCATCATTCAACATTGACAAAAAGAAAATGTTTGATGTAGGTTGAGTTAGGATGCATTTGCAACAGATAGTGCCCAACCAGCATCCACATCCGCAGTGAATTTGCCTTTGAATTCAATGCACTGCTGCCCTTCACCCTGGCTGCCAACCACCACCGAACACCACCATCCAAGCCATACCAAAATGCAAAATCTTCTTCTTTTGTGGTTTGTAGCCATACCAAATTCTCCTAGCTATGTATGATGCCTTCAGAAGGTCTAACAGAGATGCAAGAGATTATCGTCAATGTAAATCAATTATTGGCTCCCAGTTAAGTCATTCTCTGCCTTTTTTTAATTTTTTTGAAACATTAACTCTGTATTAATGAGTAAAGACTTACATGATACAGTATAAGAGATTTATGCTGGCGCCAATACAAAATCTCAGAAAGAAATCAAAAGCACTACAGAAACCCATAAAAGCTCATATCTATCAACACCCACTACTACAAGAAGTCTGCAATTATATTAGCTGTGATGAAGAATCGACCTGCAACTAGGCAGGGATAGGATTGTATGCAACTCGGGTAGAAGTTGGAGAAGAAAATAAACAAAATAGAACTTGATAATCTCGTATTCAATTCATAATTCGAAAGAGGTGAAGTTCCTCTATTACATGCATTGTATTTATAGGAAAACACTAACTCGAAAATAGAAAAGACTCAACTAGGAAAGCCACCAACCTGGCTTCCTTACTAAACTAGGACTCCAACAAAAATAACAACTGGATTTCCTAATTAATCTAGGACACCAAAAACGAAATTCACAAAATAAAATCCACTAAAAATAGTAGTGGCTCTTTGCGTTGGATCTTCCGTGTCCTACATCAAGCTGTCTCACATGCCTGAGAGATTTCTAGTCCTTGATCTTTTGAGATTGCTATTAACCTCCACAAATCAACATGAAACAAGATCAGAGCCAAGAATCCACGACCCAAAAGTAAAAATCAACGAAACTCATATCATTCATAAAAGAAAAAATTCAGGTGCATTTGGGGGAATTAGTACTTTCAAAATCAACAAGGGATCTGAGAAGCGAACCACTCCATTACGTGAAAAAGGGCTTTGAAGAGCTCAATTGCAACCTCCAACACCACCGTCACGCACATGCAATACAGGTAGATGAAAGCGAGATCCAGAGAGAAGAGAGAGAGAGAGAGAGAGAGAGAGAGAGAGACCGTTGTGAGAGGGAGAAAGAGACAGAGAGAGGCGAGAGAGATCTAGAGAACAGAAGAGAGAGAGGTGAGAAAGTGGAGAGAGAGAGCGTGAGAAGGATTGAGAGAGAGAGAGAGAGAGGGGGAGAGAATAGAGAGCGGCAAGAAAAAGGAAGAGATGGAGATAGAGCAAAAGAGAGAAGAATCTTGAGTTAGGGCTTCGTTGTATGTTTTTCGTAAGTGAGTCCGATGGGCTTTCACACTCGTCCGCGGCCCATCCAAAAATTATTGGACCATAAGGGTCCAGTCCATAAGTAATAAACAGACTACAGGATCTAACGCGTTTTGTTAACAATCAGACCGGGCCGGACCTGGATCCATTTACAGACCTACCGATAGCATTCTGGATTACTGCTGAATTAAGAGAGGGTCCAAGTGTGAGACGGAAGCTTTGGTATGATGGAAGCACCAGCCACCTTAGGAGGTTATGTGGGAACCGGTGGAACGCCTTGACTAGGGCTTTTCCTCGAGGAAAAGGCCAGACTGAAGGGGGGGGATCTGATATGGTCAAGGACGCCTGCACGCAGCATACAGCAGCCTGGGGACCGGAACTCAGTGGCATGCTGGGGCTCACTGAGTTGCTGAGTTAAGGAGGGACTCACATCTGAGAGGAGGCGGAAGTGGGGCCTCGAGCGTGGGAAGATTGCCAGCAACGATAACTGCCAGTTACTGCAGTTATTGTAGTATCTGGAAGTAGAAAAACAGGGGAAGCAGAATGGGAAACAGGGGTAGGGAGCAGTGGACTAAGTGGATTAGTAGGTAGTTAGTAGCAGTTAATTATTAGTCATCCTTGATGTAAATATGTAGAGGAGATAGAGAAAAGATAGAGCCTACTCAATCAGCGGCTGACAAATTGCTCTAGAATTATTTTTCTCATGAAGTATTCTATCCATCCTATTCAGTCATGTCGGACTTATTTCATAATAAATATATGATTTTTCTATTAAAAATGGATATCTCTATCTCATTAAAATAACTCTAATCAAAATGAAAGACCCTTCACAGTGAGAGATTTAAATTCAACCTGTAATCTCATATAGTAAGTATGCATATATGGGTGATGAGATAGGGACACAAAGACCTTTATTTTTTATTCTTCTTCACTGCAATATGCCTGGGAATCTACCATTTGCATCATCACCCTTTATTATTATTATTAACATTTTTCTAGGCCTCTCCTTAATGAAACGACGCAGTCTGTGGTGCAGTGGTGCAAGAGAAAGCCTAAAGCCAATTGATTGTGCCGAAAGGGCCACAGAAGAGAAGGGAGATCCATTTCCACTCATTGGGAGAAGAGACATTTGCTTTTTCTCTTCTTTTTCGCTCTTGTTCTCACTTCTTTTTCCCTTTATTCTAATTTACGGCTTTCACATTACAAGCAGACTTTTACAAAAGTCTTAAACAGTAAATGTTGCAGAGATTGCTCCCTCTTTGACCTTTCAATTGAAGGGGGAAAACCATGGCATGCTTTGAATGACATTATGGGGTGTGAGTTTGGGGGTGTAGTCACATGAGTGAATGGGAAATGCCACGCCTTACTCCCCATGCAGATGACACCATCATTTATGTATAATCTAATGGGCCACACTCTAATACTAAACAAGATCATTGAAACGCCCATTCTTGTTTATAATGATTGTAAATGTATAGATCAATGAAATACTCTTGTTGTTTATAGGCGTAGACATGGACAAATTGACAGACAGGAGAGAGAGAGAGAGAGAGAGAGTCAAAATGGTGATGGATTGGTATCATCCATGGTCTAGACCTCATGTTATGTTTCAGGACCAACCTAACCATTTTATTGGTCCGCTCCGATCTCCATGATGGAGCACGAGTAGAAAGATACTCGGATATAGAAACTATAGGTATGATGTGTGTATATTTATAATCTAAGATAGAAGTCTTTGTTATTCTCATCATCTCCCAAATCATTTATCTGATCTACAAGGAGGTGACGCTTATATCTTTGGATCAGTGAGACTACTTTAGTGGCGGTTCTCCTTCTACATTATAAATTGAGTGTGTATATGCATGTGTAATCAATGGAGAAGTGTGTGTCGCCACTAACATTACCGAGTCCATTATCCAACTTATATGAAATTGACACTCTTAAGTAGATTTGAGTACTCTCTTTTTAAGCCGCCACATGTCCCACTACTCTTTTTAAAGAATTTGTATGCTCTAATGCCATGAAACTACACAATTTGTGGTATCATCAACCAACAGATTCCACGTGCACAAATCTAGAAGTGATTTGATTATTTCAAGCTTCCGGTATGATGACGGAAAAAGACGTGTTTAATGGCTACTTAAACCATCAACGTGAAATAATGGTTTTAGATTTGAGATCCTCAAATCCGAATCAAGGATTCCAAAACGAAACCCCAGATATCCAACTCTCACTCTCACTCTAAAAGGAAGAGATGGTTCTAATTTCAACAAAAAAAAAATCATAAAAAAAATTAGGTGTTCTAAGGATCCAATTTGAATGTTGAGAATCCAAATGTTAAATTCTAATGAACTTAATTAAAATGAATTAAGTGCAATTCAAAAATTAATCATGCATGAATTCTAATCTGGCTCGAATTCGGAATGAACATCGAATAACCTCTTCTAAGGAATTGATTTGAACATGAAATTAAAGTTTAATCGGGTAATTGAAACATGCAAGACATGAATAAAATAAATTTCCCATTTAAAAACATGCAGCACTTGGATTAAAAATTAATGCAAACACATTTATACTAAGATTCAAAAGAAACCCAATAAGAAGAGTCACCAAACTTGGGGACTCAACAAGCAAACTTTGCTCAAATTTCACTCAATTTATTTTTGTTCTACAAAGCTTAGCTGAACCTCACATTTATAGACTTTGTTTCATTTATTAAAAAAGAAAACAGACTAGATCTTAATGGACCTGCATGCCAGATCTGTTGGGCTTTGCATGTCCTTAATTTGTTAACATAAAAGAGCATTAAAAAGAAAAAGAAAAAAAAAATAACTCACATGTTAAATAACGTGCAAGGTTAACTAAAATTCCAGCCTTTAATCTTGATCTCCTTCGACTTAGAAAAAAAACTCTTAGATCCAGGCCCAATATCAGTATTCTGCACATACCTGCTGTTTTTGCTGATTTCAGCCCAATATCAAAATGATTTGTTACCGTTTTTAAAGCCACAAAATCTCCTTTCAATCAGCTGCATCTCACAGCCAAAACCAGATTAAATATCAACCCTTGATTTGGATCGATTCCCTTCCAAAACTGCTCAAGAAATCAGGCCCATATTCAGTTAACACAGTACTCAGGCCTGAACTGTTAGTTTTCTGAGTTGCAGTGGATTTCTTTGCCTTTTAATTCAAGTACCATGCTGTTTAAATCAGCACTAAAATTGTGATTCGTTCCATTGCATCCCAATCTGGTAATGCACATGGAAGGAAAAAGCCATCCGTTTTGGGTTTGCTAATTTCCTTCTCATACCCACACGGCTTGGCTCCCAAGCTTTCCATTTTTTAATTGGATATTCTCTCCATACTAGCGTTAAAGTGGGGCCCACTCAGAGGCTGACATGGAATTTCATGTTGTGTCCCTCAAGGAATCTAATGGGTTTGATTTATTGGGCTTTTGGGCTCAAAATATATCCCAAAAGGGCCCAGGCCCAAACTGACTTAAATGGGCCCTGATTCTAGTACAAGTGGGTCCTTTAAGATGCTCTATAGGTCCTCTCTTCCATCCAAATCATGTATCGTAAATCGTAGAATCGTAAGATTCATAAGTATTTTCCCTCAAAAATATTTAATATATGAAATAACGTAAAATATATTAAAAATGAAATAACATGAGCAATTCTCCAACTTTCTTTCAATATTAAGTAAATGTTATATAATTAGTTCATTGGAGCTCAATTTTCAATACTCCAACTCCCAAAAGTATAAGAGCAATATATAATCCAATTATACCGTGAAAAGTCAATAATGAACTAAAAAAACTCTCAAAAAATCGAAAGTTCTTAAATGTTCATCAACTCAAGCCTTAAAAAAATGAAATGTTTCATGCTTTCACACTTCTAATAACCCCATAATTGTATTATTATACGAATCCTAAGATTTATTGATAGATACGAATCGTTCCTCTTATCATATCGTATGAATCGTAAGATACAAATCGTGTATCGTAAGATTTTAACAACCATGATTCATATGGGTCTCATTTTCATCTAATGGGCTTTTCCCAATTTCACCCGATCAGATTCGACTTTGAATGGCTGCATCAAGGTAGGTGTAAATTTTTCATAATGGCAAATTCACCTCTAAATTTGTCCCCGTGTCATATTGAGAATGGTAACCCCACAAATTGTGCAGGATGGTGCTGACACCAGACGATCCAATTCACCTTAAGAACCTCATTTTTTTCAATTCCTTTGAACTATTTTCCACCTTTTCTCATATTCAAATTCAAAATTTTCCAACCCTTCACCCTTTGTAACATTTTTGGTCATTTTTGTGTGAAACACCCCCTTCATAAATTTAAGTTGCATATATCGAAAACTTATAAGTGTGAAAAGGAAAGTGTAACTCGTAAATTATTGAATTGGAGGAGCCTTGAGGATATTTGACAAGCTATACCCCTGCTATGTTAGATGTTTCTCAATTGCTGATATGGAGGTGGGAGGTGTAGATAGATGGAAATGAAGTTCTAGTCACACTAACGAGGTGCCTACATCTCTAATGATGGATGCACCATATTCTCATTTGTTGAGATGGAATCATTCATCTCTTTCAACTTCTTATCCCAATCAATGATAAATACCGTTTTCAGGATATTAACTATGACTGGTAATATCAGGATGTTTTTTCTGGGAAATTAATGGAAAAATCTCGCAGAAAATATAAATATTTAAAAAATAATATAATTGTATAATAAATAAACATTTCTTATCTAACATTTCTTCAGAAAAAAACCTCATACAATTCCACAAAAATCCGTTGCCAAATACCATCATCAAAGTCATCAAATATCAAAATGACATTAAGAAACACAATCATCCATTAACAAAACCCATTTGAAGTTCCAACGAACAAACCATCGATGGCTAGATTGTATCATTACAGTCAACAAATGTCAAAAATAACACCAATCCTTAATAAGTCATAATCATTAACAAAGTCAAATTTGAAATTTCAACTGAAAAAAAAAAAAAAAAACACAGTTCTAAGAAATTAAAATTTTGTAAAGACTTCTTTAAAATAAATAATTACAGAAAATGAGAAACATACCTCAAAATTTGAAATTCCTCAAGAAGGGCGAGACTGCGAGTGGCAGGGAGAGAGGCAGAGGCGAGCAAGACTGTGAGAGTCGAGAGAGGCAGAAAGAGGCGAGAAGCAGAAGAGCGGAAGCAATAGAGGTGAGAAGACTGGCCGCAAGATACCGGAAAATCGACAGCGAGAAATCGACGACGAGAGACTGAGACACTGAGAGAAAATGCAAATTAGGGATTTAGAGCGACTGATGCTTTGATTCGGTTCGTCGTCGTGGTTTTCTTCTCATATAGAAGGATAAAAGCAGAATCCATGTGTGAAGACGAAAGTGCGGCTTTTCCAGACTAATCCATTCTTCTCTATCGCAAAACCCTACTGATACTGATATCTCATCTGTTAAACCCTTGCAGTTGAAATATCTGACGGTGCGGCTGTAGAAATGCCTACATTTCTTTCATTTTTTTCCGAATTTGCCATCGTTTTATGCTGCGGTTGTAAGTTGTAACTACTCTAGCGTGACTCAAACATTCGTCACTTGTTTATTGGGTTTCGTCACACTCGCAACAGATTATTAAAGAAAGAACAGATAAATGGACGGATGATTGAACTAGAGTTTTAATTTGATCATATATTTTATTTTTTAATCAAATTAAAATTATTTTTTTCATCTTTTTAACACATTTTCAATCTATTTTCTTCTCGTTTTCATTTATATACTCATTTGTGCAATTAAAAAAGAGTAGTGAGAACTTAATGACAGGATAAATTATGTGTGACCATTGAAAACATGAGATATTTGGAATGAAAAGTTTAAATATTTTCATATAATGTAAGTGAGAAGATAGGTCCCATGATCAAAATGATTAAATATGTGAATAGATCAACAAAAGAATTATTTAACTATTCAAATTACAATTCATCAAATCAGAGATGTGAAAATTGAACCCCCGATAGTATCTACGATACTCATTCTCTTATTCCTCACTTATTTTACCTATGGTGAACATACTTTTTTTTTAAGGAACAATCATTTTTATAGAGTTTTATGCCTTTGAAAGCTGAAATTTTGATATATCTTGAAAATTTGAAAAAATATTCTAATTTTTTAAAAAATGTCTAAAAAAATCATAGAAAGGGAAATCAAAATGAAGAAATGTCTAATATCAACTTCATGTTCTCAAGATTTCTCTACTGACTTATATCTTCTATTACAATTCATAAATTGTTTTACTTAAAAAAATAATGAATTTCATAAAAATGTCAAACTATTAAGAAATTATACAAATACCATAAAAACTCTACCAATGATATTAACCCATCTCCATTGAATTACATAAGTACTTAATATTATTTTATTAAATTATTTTCATAAAAAATTCAAAATTTGAGATCATCTTAGTGTAAAAAATCGAAGAAATTGGCGAAAATAATCAAAATAGTAAAAAATAATATGAAATAAATTTTAAATTGAATGACTTGTTTTTAAACATGTTTAAATTAGAAAAAAATATTGGTAAAAAATAACTCAAAAATAGATCAAAATCATTTTTTTTAACCAACTATGATCTACAACCTACCATACATCTCGGCCGATACTTGTATCTATGCATCAAATTACCTTAAGGTCTTTAATTTAAACATCAAAATAGAATTATTGAATAATTTTTTTAATCTATGATATTCAATTGACTGATAAAGATGCAGTAAATAAATATCATAAAGATTAATTTTATTTATTTTTTAAAATAATAATAATTTGATCGACTTCAATTTATTATTAAACGAGTCCCACGTCGGGCCAGACTTGACAGCAGGATAGCCCACTCGGGCTGATCGTAATTTCCGCTGTGCGTAGGGTTTTGAAAACGGTTGTACAGTTGTCTTGTAGTAAGCCTGAGGCCATCACAAGATCACAACGATTGTTCTGGGCCTGGTTCTTTGGATTTGTGGGCCTTTCTCCATCCTACAAGATCTTGATGTAAACGAGCCGAGCTTGCTCAAGTTTATTATTCTAATTTGGGCATTCAAGATAAATTAACGTAGAACATTTGAAAACTTCAGCACATGATTTTAAAAAAGTAGTATTAAAAGATATTTTACTTATTTTATTGAATTGGATTTTACTGTTCTAATTCTTTAAGTTTTTATTGTTTTTCATCATTTCCATTTTGCAAATAGTAATGTATTAAATTATAGCTCTAAGTATGAAGGAAAAGTAGAATTAACACATTATTCGATTATTTGATACCATAATGATGATAATAAACTTAGGGTAGTGATTCTCCCATGGGTATTTTGTATAACGAGACACGGGTTTTAGGGTATTGTCCATTTTACCCTTCCACTGCTGTACAAAAGCATTTAAAAAAAAAAATCAGTAATCTGGTCAGTGAGCCTGTCAATGAGTCGATTTCAGTGATCTGACCAGTGATCCGATTTGTTGTTCTGTATGAAAAACAGTCTCACTTAAATAAATTTAAGTGATTTGGTCAGTGAGGCGATTTATACCTCAGTGGAAGGGTCAGTGACTCAGTGAGCTGATTTATACCGTAGTGGAAGGGTAAAATGGGCAATACCCTAAATCCTGTGTCGGCTTACACAAAATACCCATGGGAAGATCGCTATCTTAAACTTAGTACTATTTAAGTTAAAGTTGTGTAATCTAAACTAGTTTCATACTTTGTGATCCATTCTATCAGTTAGAAGTGTTCAATACGGACTTAAATTGGGCCTAAGCACTTTAAAAAAATAACTGACTGGGCTTTAGTTTGAAAAAAACATGTCTTGGGCCCAAGGGTGAACCTATAATTAAATCAGGCTTGGGTTTTGTCTGGTCCAAATCTTAGCCTGCCCACTTGAATTCTATCCCTGCACAACGATGTTTAGATTCTAGACATAAAATTTCCTTAAGAAATTGAGAGAATGTGAACAAATTCTTTTCAAAGTTTAAATGTTATTTTTTTTTTGCAAAATTGGAAATAATTATTTTAATTTCAGATTTTCTTGCTTTCAGTTACTCTTGGAAAGAAAAACTTTGAGCCTATGTCTGTCCATTAATCCATTTATAAGGAGAATGTGTAGAAAATGGGGTCCACTGGGGTATGCATATGTAATTTTCAGGAGTTATCTAAATCCTTTTGTAATTAAGCACGTAAAAATATTATACTTTTTTGGGTCATTGCAATTTTATCATATAAGTGTATATTTCTGAAATACGTATAAAGTTTGCTAATTGAAGTTGTTGGGCTTTCAAATCCAAGCCCAGGCCAACACCGTTTATACATAAGTTCAATCTGTGTGAGCAAAGACTAAAGAGGCTGGCCAAGCGTGGCAAGGTTTGTCATTCAAGAGCTTACATAGCCTTCTTAGACCAAATTACATTCTACTCCAGCTCACGAGAAAACCAATGGCAGATGATGTTTAATAATGATCATCTGACACGGGTCCAATAGACAAAGTTAGGATGAAATCTTCACAAGCTAAATTTGATGAATGGGTTAATCGTAAAGGATAAAGTTAGAAGAGACAGGTAAGAAAATATTTAAAAATAGTTTTAATAGATGATAAATTGAGATAAATTCATTTGAGATGATCTGCGCATATTGATAGAAGACCAAAGACAGCTCAAATGCGTAGAGTTAAAGATATTATAAGTTTCAAATTTAAGGAGAGATATACACGAAAGACATAGAGAGAAGAGATAGAAAAAGACATTGACATGATAGATAATGGAGTGTTTGACTGAATGGTATATAATAGGATCAAATGGAGAAGCACAATATAAAAAGAACACTTCAGATAGATCGGATTTTGACTTCGATGTTGATGGTGATTTGGAAAAGGCTAGGTTTCTTTATTGGTCCATTAGCAAAAGGTGAGCATAAAGGTAAATAGAGAAGTGATACGTGCTAGAGATTAATGTTGGGTCTAGTCGATTGGCCAATAGGCTTGGAGTGAACACAATCGAGGCCAGACTCAACCCTACTTTTCAGCACTCTAATATGGTAATTTAATATAGCATAATTAGTAAAAAGTTGTTTTATAATTTAAAGGTTATAAGTTTAAGTCTCATAGGTGTTTGATAGATAGTCAACTTATGAAAATATTTATCAAATCTAAATTAAAAATCAATTTTAGATTGATGGGATAAATAACGTAAATAGTGATGAATCTGATGTTTTCTCGGCATCCGAAGGTTTTGATTATTGGTAAGATGAACAAACATTATATAGCTAGCATTTTTTTGATACTTGAACACTTGAGGGATCCTCACATGGTGAACAATGATCAACAAGCACCAGCTCTTCTCAGGTCTCGACTTGCATGTCTTCCAACACAAGGTTCAAAGCTATGATATATTTATTATATCTGCCACCATTGAATGCAGAGAAGAAAGCCAAATTTCATATTTTATTATTAACCTTATTGGAATAGCATACCCACTAATCAATTCTAGACATGTGTCTCTTTCTCTCTCTCTCAAATGATGAATGCAATTCTAGAAATGTGTCTCTCTCCAGACAAGTGTAGTTCAGTTGTGTTATGTCTCAAAAAGTGGAACATGATGGATTTGAACTCCTATAGTTTAATTTGGCGTGTACTAAGAGTAAGGGGTATCATTGTTAAGAGTTTTACGTTGGGTATCCCACAGTTTTTCAGACGTTAATTTAAAAAAAAAAAATGATGAATGCAAACAGTTGCATATTAAGCTATGATGAAACCAATTCTATTTGGACAAGTATTAATTTTGAACTACTAATGATGTTACAGAGACTGCTTGTTGATGTTACTGGGCACGATAATGGATAATGATATGATAAGATTGATTTTACAACAAATTGTTGAAACATCAATCTAGTTTTTACATGCAGATTTTTACCATTTATGAAAGAATTTATTGAATCTCAATAGTTCTTCAAATTAGGTCATGGCCTCCTAAACCATTTTTGCAACTTTTGTTGGGATTGTTGGCTCAAATTCAACAACATATATGGGTGGGTCCATGTCTGCGTGTTACACATTCAGTCTTGAATGGAAAGGCGAGTGGGACTCTTTTTGCAAAGGAGTCTCAAAACGATTGTATGAAGGAGACCTTCCAAAGTCAAATGGATTGTGTGGAAAGACTAATAATTCTAGTAGGACAGCAGATAAGAGGCGTGCTCAGAGAGGGATGGTTGGTGTCTACCATTGCATGTGGAGACGTGAGAGTTTGATGCACACCAACTGTAGCAAAGCGTATCTACACAAAGTAGGAGTCTCAAGGACCGAATGCACACGTGTGTGTATACGCATTGGAGAGATTATATCGTGTTGTTGATGTGCAAATTCAATATTTATAATTTTGCAAGCGCACGAACCATGTATAATATAACGGTAACTTTAAAAATATGTAATCTTAAGAAATATAATATATGGAGTTACAATTTCAATTTAGAAAATGAAAGTAACACCCTCATTATTTAACTTATGAATTTAACAACTCGAGAATCAAATCCATCTTCTTCTTCTTTATAAAAATGGTGAAATACGAATATGCAATTTTATCTTAATTTAAATTCACATGTTTTAAGATTAAAATATCATATCTCCAATCTTAATTATTTGAATCTTGAGAGAATTTGAATACAAAAAATTAAAAAATAAAATACATAAATGTACAAAAATAAAAACATGAAAATAAATTGAACATTAAAAATGCAACACACAAACAAAAGAACTAATATAATAAAAGACTGAAATTGAAATTGCAAGTAAAATAAATGACAAAATTTAAAAGTGTAGAATGTAAAGAGTGGTTATTAGAATAAACCGCTCATGGCCCAAAATGTGTAAACAAATACAAAACTAAATCTGAAATTCGCGTAAAAGTCCAAATATCAATTCATGTTTATCATCAAAATTAAGAATCTATAAACTTTAATTTAATAATCGGGCCTTAGTTACTTAGATTCAACACTTATAACCTAAGCTCTAACTATTTCATGTACAGACACTATAAATTAGATACAAGAAAGACAACATAGGCTCAGGGTTGGAATGGACGGCTGTGATTAAATCTGGGTTAAGTTGTGAATTGATAGCTTGGATTGGATCTTATTTAGAAGTGGATGGAGGAGATTTCAAGTTGAAAAGGCTAGGGTTACAAGTCATACACGAATTTTGGGGTTTTTGGTGGCTAAGAAGAGAACGAGAGAAGATAAGAATTTGGAGAAAAAATTGGGATTTAGTGTAAATCCCATTTTTCTACACATGTACTATCTTGTATCTCCATTTTCACGTATTAAACTTTCGAATATTGAAATTTTTAAACTATAAAATTGTATCCCTTGAATTCTTCTTTCCAACGCAACAAGAATGAACATAATCGAATATAGGAGTGGAAAGTTATGGTCAAAATACTAAAACTGTGTCAAAACTTGTCTTCCAAATCCTATTTTTTTCTCCATTTCTTCTTGCATAAGGCTTCACACGAAATTAACAAATGTCACATTGCCTTGGGCGAATTTGGATTGCTTGGAGGAGGGGTGATGATGTGGCATGAACCTAGATGGAATTTTGGATCAAGTGCATGGAGAGATTTTAGTTGCTTGAATTCCAATTTGTTCTATATCTAGGGTTTTTATGATGAATGGCTATGATTGAATGAGACCTAGATCTAATGACTCTAAGGTAAGTTGATTAAAATAGATTATATAAATGGTAGGTTTCCTAATGGAGGGTTGAGATTCAAAGGTTGATCAAGATGGATGATAAAATGCATGGCCTAAATCTAAGATGATGAATGTATGCAATGGATAAGTAAGGTGGCTCTAGGGTTTTTCCTAAGTTTATGAATGAAATGGATGGTTGTGATAAAATGTCCTAAGATCTAATGGCTTAACTAATGGATGAATGATCTAATTGGATGGATGATTAGGTGGTGCATGGATGGTCATGATCCTAAGGTTAATCTATATGATGGATATGTTGGATGGCCTAGATCTAATGTTATAGATGTATGGTTTGGATTTGATAGGTGACTCTAAGGTTTACCTAATTTTGATGCATGAGATGGAGGGTCTAGATTGATGGATGAAGATGAGTGGTTAAGATTGCATGGAGACGAGATTGGATGGTGTGGATTGATAAGGAAATGGACAAGGCTTTGGAGTGTGATTGGGTTATGGACTTAGGTTTTGGACTTATAAATGAGCACATAGGCCTCCAGTGGACCTTGGACTTGAGCTTTAGGACTTGGGTTCTTATTGGACTTTAGAGTGCACATTGGCCTGGCCCATCTTGTAATATGGGCATGGACTGCCTATGGCCTAGACCAATGATAGCTTGTAGAGCTTAGCTTGGCCCAATTGAAGTGGATCTCTGGCCCATTAATCTTAAATTTTAGCCTTTGCCTCTTGAATTGTAGGTTTTCTCTTTTGGAATCAATTAATTAACTTCACCACTTTAAAATCTAGAATATTGATTTAATCTAGACTCTCATAGATGGATCTAGACCAACCAATTTACATGAAAACCCTAGAAGTGGAGTGAAATTAATCTTAAAAATTCCAGGTCTTCCGAATTAAGCACTAAACTTGCAATTATCCACTGTTTTAGCTTGATTTCCTGAATTCTCCATTTTTAATCTACAAAACTAAGAAATTATATTAAATGCACCAATATACACAGAATTGAGAGCTAACTGGTCCAATAATCAGGGGTAAAAATGTAAGATTTCAGTGCTCAACACGTGTGAGCCTCGAATCAAAGAGGGCATCGAGAGAGGGGCAGCCAAGACGACCTTTTGGCCGTGGGCCTCTATGGCCGTGTGCATGGGTGTGTGTTTGCATGGTGTCTCAGAGGAAACCTTCGAGTGGGGAGAGAGAGAGAGACGGGTGTACATGGGACTCGAGTGTTGGGTTTGAGAGTTAAACTAAGGGAGTCACTGATTGTACGTGTATTGTTCTCTTTTCTCTCATATAGTGAAGTTATTCGCCGCTCAGTGAACGTAAACTAGAGGTTGGCTAAACCATGTAAAATCCTGATGTCTTGTGGTGCTTGATTTCTTATTGTGTACGGTTATTTACTCCATTCGATTTTGATTTTATTTCCACATCAGGCTTAAATCTCAACCACTTTTGTTTTCAATATATATATTAGTCTCTATCTTTTTTTAGGTTCATCTTAAAATTTCATGATTTACATGGTATTCATGAGCAATGGATGGACTAAATAGAGTTTTCTTTTCATTCTTTTTTTTTTTTTTTTTTCCTTCTATTTCTAAAAGAGTATGTCTTTTTAATTTATTTTGAAAAGTTCTATAGTTTCCCATAATTGTAAACAGGGGTTAAAAATGGCCTTGTATCGTACCGAATGATTTTATTTAACTTCATGACTCAAGTCATGTCAGCCTAACGTGTCTCCGATGAGTTGCATGGCAATCATGAGAAAGGGGAAGGAGCCAAAGAGATCATTAATGAGAGCCTATTATCTTTCAAACTTCTTTGGCTATTTATGAAACATCAGCCTATGAACCTTTAAATTTATGAAATATAAGTGAAAATGATAGGTAAGAAAATTTAAAATCATATACTAAGTAATTTCAATATGTCGAATAAATCTATTTAAGATTAATTGAGTTAAATGCAGAATAAATTGAGCACTAATTTTAGACTGAAGATCCGAATCAAATGATTTAAATATTTATGTATATAAGTCTCACATTTTTTTTTAGAAAATGAAGAATGTGAGATGTAAAGGAATTGAAGATGTGGAATGCCAAGTTGGAAAGAATTGTAGAATTCGATTGGGTGGTGATGTGAGATGCCATAGTAATGGAAGACATGAATATGTTGATGTCTGATATTATACTAAGCTCTTAATGAAGATAAGATCCATTTCTAACTTCCACTCATATGCAAGGATTTTAGCAAAATCATAATATATCTTTATCCATCCATCTATCTAATGACACTATAAACTTGGGTTTAAGGTCAAAGACTGACATAATGTTGTCCATTCAACGATTGGATTTGGGATATTCTTCTCTAATCATGTTTGAAAGGTGGATGTGAAAAGTAAAAATACTGAGTGATTTACCCTTGGATTCTATGATTGAAGGAAATAAAAGGACAAGCAACTCATCAAAGCATAATCCAAAAGGGTAAATTGCAACATCTTTGATGTAATGATTCTTATATTGACATATATTTGGAGAACAAAGACAAGTAAATAAGATTTTTTCTTTTTTATAATATGAGTATGTCCACTCCATATTAGAAGTACAACTAATCCCATGGATACACGAAATCACCTGCAAGCCTTATGTAGTAGTTAAATCGAACTCAAGACCTCTAGTCTAATACTAAAATCTTAGGCTAACTGACCTACCCGTATAAATAGAATGAAGAATATCGCACAGTTCTAGTTTTTTTTCATGTCTCTTCCTCTCCGATTCTTTGACAAACGATGGGAATTGATTTCTAAATCGATTTGGGTTTTGAAAGCCTGAAGGCAAACTCAAATACCTTCCTTCGTATTTCATCTTGTTAGAAATAAAATAGGGATTTGTCTATTATTTTCTTTAGTTTAAGTATAGTCATAGACCTCTTTATAACGATCTAAGAAGACTATGCCACAATCCTGCTCTCGGGATAACCAATATTATCATTAATATTGGAATGACCATTAATAAATTTGTGATGAAAGTGTAATATATTCTAGAAAATAATTTACTTTAACTGTTATCTAACATAATTTATCATTAGAATAGAAGAAAAAAGAAATTAGAGATTTAGAACTAAGGAGTTTAGTCTTAAGCTCCATATAACACTAATAACATTTTTGTTTGTTAAAAACTAATGTTAATATCAACAATAAATTAAAATATCACATTTTTATCGGAATTTTACCAATAAAAATGGAAGTGGCGATAAATTTCTGATAATATCAACATAATGATTTTTTTTGATAAAAGTAATTTATCGCCGATTTTATTATACTGGTGCCTGAGTTTTGGTTCCTTAGGCCTAAAATCCCTAAGCGAAAGCATCAAGCTCATGTCGTTGTTTCTCACCCAATATTTGGTTGATTTTGCACAAAAGGCTTGAGAGGTCTCATCTAAGCGGATCATGTTTAGAACAAACCCTAAAAGCCTAGCCATTCCATGTGATCTTGGGAAGGGAAGGGAAGATGCAACAACTATATTTGCAATCTTGGACCAGGGGTACAGATATCGGCCGATACGAAATGTATCGGCCGATATCATTCGGTTTTTAAGTGCCGAATAAAAACGGACGATACGTATTGTGTCGTCTGTACAGCCTTCATATCGGCCAATATATCGCCGAATTATATCGGTCTGATATGATTAATATTGGTATTTTTTTAAAAAAAAAAAAATCAAAACGGTGATGGGCCCGGGTCAAAATATTGGCCGATATCGGCCCAGATATCGGCCGATATTTACATTTTCAATTTTTTTTTTTTTTTAAAGTTTCTTTTTCAGTTTTTTTTTATATTTTTTAATTTAGAAAAAATAAAATAATAAAATAATACCGATATTTACAAAAAAAAAACAAAAAGAGGAGAGAGAATCATATCGGCCGATATTTGCATATTGGTCGAATTATTGGTTTGGGCGTTGTTTGCACCCCTGTCGTGGACTATCCAAATCTAATCTCCTGAAAATGGAAGGCTTAATATCTCTAGAACCAACACTTGCTCTATGAGAATCTTTTAATTCATTTACTCTTTATTCTAGATTACTTGTAACAATCTATAGACATGATTATCTTGCACTAGATAGTTCAACTGACAGACACTTTGGTTCAAAAATTGAAAATTATAGGTTTGAATCCCATAGTCTCTTGGTGTTTGTGGCTTGTGGGGGGCATGCATGCATCCGGAGTTTTACCAACACTCTCGGAATCTTGATTTTCCTTCAAGAAAACCTCTAGATATAACTATGACCAATGCCATGTAACCATTACCATGACTAAGGCTATGTAACTCATTACCATCTGGTAGTAGAATGTAAGTGGTGATCTCAAACAACCACTCCAAAACCGTTGGTTGTGGGGCAGGTTGATGAAATCTAAAATGGGATCCCTGATCCACAGTTCCAAGTTAGACTCAAAGACTAATTAATGCATTTCTAAATAAATCAGAAGAGAAAAGGGATTCAAACTATGACTCTATGAGATCATACTTCATGTAAGTTCAAAATTAGTGGGAAACTGTAGTTGATGAGTCTCACTTGGTGAAAGCGATCGAGATGGATGAATTACAAATATATGGTAGTGATGATTGACGTACAGTAAAGGTAAAGCTAGATAAGTCTTAAGAACATGAAATTAGAAATTAAAGAAGTCATGTTTGATTTTTTTAAAATGTTTATGTTTTCATAAATTCACTCCTTTCATCGAAGCTCAGAGAGTCTTTGCTCCTCACAAACAAAGATTAGAGACTGGTATGTGTTATTTTTATCTTTTTATGTTTTTAAATGTTTCTATTTTCATAAATTCACAACACAATAAGAAAGAATGGCCATTGATGCTGGTGTCGGTTCTTCAAGTTCAAATTAGATGCTTATTTTTTGTATTTTCATTCAATATTAAAGTTTTGATATTTTAAAAGTTACTTTTAGAAACTTTCTTCAATGATTGATGAAGAAAAAAGTTGATGTTTGGGTCTCACTAACATGTTGAACATTCCAGAAAAACTTGAATACAAAAATTTAATTAGTAATTTTGCATCTCAAAAAGTAAGAAAAATATATTTTAGATAAATTCTTTTTATTATATATAATTAAAATTTTAAGTAAATATTACTTATAATAATATGTTAAATACCAAGAAGGCCTCATTTAGAATTTTCGTCTTAGATCTCAACTGGTGTCAAGATGACCCGGCCTTTATTTTGTAATGTTGCTTCTTTCTTTTATATAGTCATTTCCAACCCATAGCTTTTTTTTCTCTTAGGTATTTCACTTATTCTCAAGTTTTTGAAAGACGATTAGTAGTATTCTCGGTGTTGATAAATGGTACTTCTCGTGGCTTCTTCCAGAGCTCCGTTGGTCTTCGCCAGGGTGATCCTTTATCCCCCTCCTCTTTTGTTTGATTATGGAGTGCCTCTCTTGTGGTATTAACAGAAGTGTTGAGAATGGTTCCATCATCTGCCCTTTCAGGAAAGGTAACACTACCATATCCCACCTCCTTTTTGCCGATGGCCTTATGGTTTTCTGCTCGGCTGATTTAGATTCGGCATTGGCTCTGAAGCAGCTCCTTGATGATTTTTGCTCCTTCTCTGGGCTATCCATTAATTTGAATAAGAGTTAGATTATCTTCTCTGGGTCAACTAGTTACACTGCGGATATCTGCCATATTCTTGGTATTCCCCAAGCTACTCTCTCTATCATGTACTTGGGCTTGCCGCTGTTCTCTTCGAGATTGAAGCTCTCCGACTGCTCCAAGCTGCTTCTCATGGTTCAGACGAAGTTAGGTAGTTGGAAAAGTAATTGTCTCTCTTATGCTGGCCGGCTTGAACTTCTGAAATCTACTATCAACGGGCTACACATCTACTGGGCTCACTCCTTCCTCTTACCTGTTGCTGTCTCTCTTCAAATTGAGAAACTCATGCTTTCTTTCCTATGGGGGAACAATCTGCGCAAATCTTTGCACACCATGGCTTGGGAAAAAAATTGTTCTTCCAAGGATAAGGGGGGGCTGGGTCTAAGGCGCATTCGACACATTAATCTTGCTTGCCTTGTGAAGCAATCTTGGAATATCGCCTCTGGTAAGAATAGTCTTTGGCTAAAGTGGATACATGAGAAGTACATCAGAAACAAAAGCTTCTGGGATATCCGTCCTAAGAACACTGCTTCATGGGCTTGGAGATCTATCCTGGCTGCTAGAGATCTCGCCAAAGCCAACATTGTCCATGCCATCGGTAATGGCCGTTTAACTAAATTCTGGTTAAATCCATGGATTGGTCCGGGTATTCGCCTCATGGACATTATTTCCAATCGTCAAATCTATGCCATGGGGCAAAATAGAAATATTAATGCTGATCATTTCATATGCAATGGGAAATGGAAGTTGCCTACGACCTCTTCTCTTGCCCTAACTGACCTTTGGCACACAATTATCTCTAGAAAATTGCCTCTATCTGATGTGGATGACCAAATCATCTGGGTTGCTGATCGGTTGGGTATTTTCTCTTCATCCTCTGCGATTGATGCCTCTTTCCCTGTTCACAACAACCCTTCTTGGATCAACAACACTTGGTTCTCCGGTTGCATCAACAAAAACTCTTTTGCTGCGTGGCTTCTCTTCAATTCTGGTCTAAAGACGAAGCAAAAGTTGCTCAACTGCGGGATACCTTGTAACGCTCTTTGCACCCTTTGCGATACTGCTGACGAATCTTCTTCCCATCTGCTGGTCTGCACATTCATCTTATCCATTTGGGACTCTATCTTACGCAAATTTGGGCACCTGAGGCTTTCAGACAACATGTGGGATGACCATAATGCTCTCATTGCCTCCAGGAGTGGTCGCCTCGAGAGAATGGCTGCAAATCTGGCCCTCCCTGGGATCATTTGGCACACTTGGCAAGAAAGAAACATTTGTATTTTCCAAAATTGCTATAATTCCAGTGATAGCATTTGTTACAGCATCCTCCATGACATTCGGGACAGGATCTTCTTCATCCTCTCTAATGATAACCTATGTAAGGCAAGTGGTTCTTTCCTGGCCCTGTGGGATCTTCCTCCTGCTTCGAGAACCTCGGTCCGTGGCACCCCTTCGGATGCTTCCACCATTGCCGGGACTGCTGTCTCTTGCCTCCTCATCGACTTGTTTGCCGTCGACAACCAATCCTCCATTGCGGTCTCTCTTATTGGTCACTCTGTCTCTGGTATGATTGTTTGGCCCTCCTTCATTGGCGACACTATATCCAATCTCCTGGATGCTACCCAAATTTGCTTGCACAAGATTCTTTCCTTAAACATTACGGTGGATAATCTTTAGATTGGTTGTAGAGACTCGTTCAGCCTCATCACGAGACAACGCCCATCAACTTGGAGCTACAAGTGCTTGATCCTTGCTATCGTGAATCTGCTAAATTCTACTTGTTGCAATTCTATCACTCCTGCTGACATTGTTCACAAATCCAGTCTCTCGAACTGGGTTCACCTTCAGGAGCATCATCTTTTTGTTAGCTTTGGCATCTTTCAAGGTTGGGTGCCACCATGAGCCATAGATTCTGTGTTTTTTGGGCACTTTCTTTTATTTCCTATCTCTCTGCCTTTGTATTTTCTTTTTATTCTAGTTTCTTTTGATTCTAGATCTTCCTCTGTCTTGTTTGGGCTCTGGCCCTGTAAAGATTTTCTTCATGCCTTTGGTTTCTTTGCTTCTCCCGGGCTGTGGGTTTTTACTTACTTGTAAATTCTTCAACAGTTGTTATCATCTATTTATAGTTATTACTGCAACTTATGACATCATTGAAGGGAAGAAAACTATGATTTTGAATTTATACTTCACAAGGGATTTACTAGTCCTCCTTTCTCTGATTTTTTTTTTTTTTTTGAATGTTGGTTAGTAATTTCATTCAAAAAGGCAAAAAAGTCCGAAATGTACAGTGAAGCCCACAACCCGGGCCAGGCAAAGAATAAGTCAAAACAGGCCCAAAATGAACCCGAAAGAAGGAGCCAGCTCCAAAATATGGCAAGGCAAAAGCCTGATCAGAACAAAAACAGGCTAGGCACCATTCAAAATTCCAGGCAGAAGAAAGAATGGTTGAGTGAGTAACCGGGAGAAAGCATACACAGCGACAGTGAGTAAATTCTTTGGAGTATTTTGAATCGAGCCAGAGTCCCGATTCAAAGAGCGAAGGAGAGTATGAATGACAGTGTGGTGGACCAAAAGGCGCCAACCCGGCTTGCAATTCCTCAGGAAGGTGGTGAGGGGCTCATCGTTAATGAAGAGCAAATGAAGTTGAAAATTTGAATTAATTAAAGCAGAGAGACAGTCAACAATGAACAACAAAAGGGGAAGGTAGCCAGAGTTAGAGTTGCCAATTCTATGAACTTTGGCACCAATGAACAACAAAAGGGGAAGACTCTAGTGTTTCTCTCATGCCAGCAGTGCCAGATCATAGGCGGGACAGACAGGGTAGCAATGAATTTCTCCGATTTTACCAAGATATATGGTGCCTGTTGCCTTTCTTTTTGCTTTGAAATATAAAAAGATAAAAATAACACATACTAGTCTCCAGTCTTTGTTTGTGAGGAGCAAAAACTCTCTCAACTTCGATGAAAGAAGTGAATAAAAAAGGAAAGCTAATTTTTGAAATTGCAATATTAATAGATGGAAATAAGATGATCGTTGTGAACACTGCCGTGGGATTATATAGTGCGAGAAATCAAGGGGAACGACGTTGGATCGAAATGAACGGTCGCGATTAGAAACGGGTTTACCGGTGTAAAAGGTAATTTCTTAAATTGAAATTTGAAATTGGAAAGTAGATGTTCGACAGATCACTCGACCAAACAAAATAAATCCACACATCATTCTTCCATATCAATGTTTTACCAGGTAGAATTATAATAACTTGATGAAACTTGTGTCATTAATATTATATTGATCCAATACTATTCAAAAAATTAATTTGTGAGATTATTAGTTGATTTAAAGTAAATTGAAAAAATAGTTGTTAATTAGATGAAATTAAGTATGTTGTTTTTTGAAAATAATAATAATAATACAGGTAAAAACCATGGCCCTCGTAATTTCCCCAAAATACACTCACTCGAACCCCTCCTTGCCAAAAATGTTGAAAACGTTACTCTTTCCTTTCCTTTTACAAACCCGATCTCTCCTCCTTTCACTTCATCTCTCCACATGGTTCGTTCCTCTTCCTTTTCTTTCCCAAAAAGACAGCTCTCTTCCTCTTCGAAATAGGATTCGACTTCCTTGTGTCTTTCCCTCACTTCTTTTCTTATCCTACTCCTATATCTACCGTTTTCTTTTCTATTTCTATATGTGGTACCCAAAATTTGGGGCCTTTCCTAAAGGGGGCCTAAGGCAACCGTCTTAGTTGCCTATCCTTTGAGCCGGCCCTGTGAGGGAGGAAAATTAAAGGCTTGGTTGATTGTAAAAGGGTATGCATGGAAATTGAGAGTAGATTACAATGAAGTCTTATCACCATTCGTGAAGCATACCTCAATTTGGATGCCATTGGCCATGGTTGCGATGTATAACCATGATTAGGAACAACTTGATGTGAATTTAGCATTTTTGTGGTGAGTTGGATGAAGAGATTTACACATAGAAGTCGAAGGTTTTAAAAAGAAAAGGAATAAGAACTATGCTTCAAATAGATAGGATTTTAGTTTTGATGATGATGACTATGACGATGATAGAATGAGAATTATGTAAATTTAAGAGGTAATATACAGGTTGAATCAGTCTCCCATTAGTGGTACAAGCACTATGATTCCTTCATGACAAAAAATTGTTACCCCTTAAAGGAATATGATAAGTTACTTGTATTTTAGAGGTTTTAATGATGACTCTTATTCTTTATTTTCTTTTATGTTGTATATCGACGATACATCATTGTTTTAAAGAATATACTCCGAGGTAAATATGTAAATCCAAGTTTAGTAAAAAACTTGACATTGAAATTATATGAACAAAGTCACTGTGGCAAATATTAAACCATTGAGTACTCTTATTGCATAGCACTTTACATTATTTGCAAAGCAAATTCTGAGTACAAAAGTAGAAAGATTCTTAGGAACCATTTGCAAATGCAATAGGGTATGTATGCTATGGTGTGTGGATGGCCTAATATTTCATATGCAATCAGTTTGATGAACAAGTATATGGTGAATCAATGCAATGAACATTGGAATGTGGTAAAATGGATCATGAGGTACATGAAAAGATCATGGTGATTTTATACCTTCCTTATTAGATGAAAGATTTCTTATGACTAATCTTTTATTTGTTTAGTTTGTTAGTTTGATCTATTGTGATACCCCACCTTGCCCAAACTGATGTGGGAAGAGTCCCACATCAGTTTGGAAGGGTGAGGGTTGAAGGGTTATATGAAAGCCACCCCTTGGAACTCTTGTGTGAGGCCTTTTGGGCCTGGCCATGTG
The DNA here is from genome assembly GCA_013350335.1 of Chimonanthus salicifolius. Classification (NCBI taxonomy): domain Eukaryota; kingdom Viridiplantae; phylum Streptophyta; class Magnoliopsida; order Laurales; family Calycanthaceae; genus Chimonanthus; species Chimonanthus salicifolius. The sequence goes on from CM023532.1 coordinate 11,212,533, forward strand.
GGTCAGGGCCTTGGAACAAAACCGTGCGGGTTCGAGCTGTGTGCAAGGCTCAAAGCGGACAATATTACACTGAGTCAAGCCTTAAACTTGTATTCGGTTTAGGTCATTACAAATTTGGTATCAGAGCTGAGTTCAACACTCGGACTGTGTGGGCTTTCCTCCTTCCCATGTAGTTGTTGAGTTGGACAGGGTCGAGCCGGGGACGGCTCGAGGCTTTAAGAGAGGTGATTGTGATACCCCACCTTGCCCAAACTGATGTGGGAAGAGTCCCACATCGGTTTGGAAGGGTGAAGGTTGAGGGGTTATATGAAAGCCACCCCTTGGAACTCTTGTGTGAAGCCTTTTAGGCCTGGCCATGTGGGCCAAGGCCCAGGAACAAAACCGTGCGAGTTCGAGCTGTGTGCGAGGCCCAAAGTGAACAATATCACACTGAGTCAAGCCCTGTATTCGGGACGGATCGTTACATCTATCAACATAAACAACAATTCCATTTGACTACTAAATGTTAGATTTCAAGATAATTTCTCTAAAGAATGATTGAAACATTAAAGTGGCAGAGTTTCTCTTTATCAAATGTTGCTTAGCACTCTCATCTGTTGAGAGGAAACGTCTTTTCTACAAGACAGAAAACAACAATATCGAAAAGAAAATAGAAGGGAAAAAATCAACACAGAGAATTAAACTACAACACAAATTTACGTTCCCTTTCAACACGTCACTAGTTCAACACTGACCACTATGTTCAAAGGCAATAAATCGACGGAGAGTCGGGTCTCACTCTTTTTACAATTTTCACTGCTTTCTCTAAAAAAATATATTATATACTATCTTGATTAGAGTTTACATAAAGTGTAAGGTGAAAATTACAAAATTTCTCTCCAATAAAAAAATAATTGTGTCAGAGTAAATCAGATAAAAAATACGTCACTGATGATGAGACTCAACATAACCTAACATCTTCAATTTTTTTGCCTTTTATAGATTTTCTAGTATAGATAGATCTTTGCTAACATAGCCGAGTCTTCCAATGTAGTTGTAAAAGTTTGGACAATTAGTAGACAATTTCTTGACTTGGGGATTTGCACCAATCAATAGCAATTATTGATGCTCATATCTTTGTTGTTGTCATTCTATTTCTTTTAAAGCAATGATAGTTTGGCAATTGGGAATCATGTCAAGTATCGCCTTGTTAAAGTGGACTTGCTCGCATTAGATTTACTCAAGCAATGTGTCGAAAGCACTTAATGCCACATATAATACTCATTTAATATATTTTTTTGTTAGTTGATCTTCCGAGCAGTATTGTTGCCTTCGGGAAGGCCTACTCTAAGTTTGTTGGCCATCATACGTTAGGGATTGTGATCTTCGTGACAATTTCCAAAATTAAAATTTCAAAGTCCTTCGATTGTTTGTTTTTGCTTATTTTTCGGGTTTGCTTTGTCTAGGAGTGTCATTCTAGGTCTTCTATTAATGATTAAGGGGGCTTCTCGTGGAAGAGTGATCTTTCTATTTTATAATCTTTCTTGAGGAAAATATCACAAATATCGATGATATTTTTAAATTTACCATCATTAAAATATCATTACCATATTAATAACAGATATTTATAAGCGCCACAGTAAATTCTCGATAAACTTATATTAAAAAGCGATAAATAGTAATATCTCGATAAATTCCCAATAAATTCTCGATAAATTACTTGTAAATTCCTCATTAATGTTTTTATTTATTAAGTATTATATTTTCTACAAGAATTTTCCGTTAATTTCTCAGTAAAATCTTGAGAATTTAAAAATATCTCGATATTATCAATCGCTGTTAATATCTCACAAACAATATTTGTGACAACGCTCGAATTTAAGTGCTCTCCACTATAGTTTTAAGGGGACTTTAAAATGCCTTGCAAATAGTATAGATGGATGAAGATGTTTATAAGTTATCTTTAAAGTAAGTTCAACATCTTTCAAATTAAAGTTGAGATTATTGTGTTGATGTCTTTATACTATAGTTGTAATTGCCCAACTCTAAAAAAAAAAATTTTAAAAATTAGAATATTATTAAAATATGAAGTCTGTACATAAGTCTGTGTTTGCTCGAAATTAGGCTTATTTCACCATTTTCCTCTTCCAAACAGCCAACCCTTCTTCCCTAACAGCAAACCCTTGACTTCTCTGCCTTCCCTCTATTGATTTTCACCCATTAAATGTTTTCGATTTGGATTTTCTACGCTTAGAGCGCCCTTTTGCATGGTTCATTCTTCTCCAAAGGTAAGATCTATGATCCTTCTCTTTTGCTTTCTTCTTATTTGATGAGATCTTAATAGGATATGTTGAGAATGGAGTATGTGATGGTTTTTAGGCTTTATTTGGAGAGGAATCCATGAAAGTATTTGGAGATTTTTTATACGAAACCTTGTTTGGGTGTAGATGCGAATTGAAATTGAGTTTTGAACCTATGGGAATGGAAGTAAGTTAGGGAAAATGATATATGCTAATTTTTTAAGATGATTTATGTAAGGAGATTTGGGGATTTCTCTTAGATTGAAGGGATTAAACCAGAATAGAGATAAATCTTGGGTCTAAATTTGGGGATTTTGCTTCTAAACTGTGTTTAGGCCTAATCAATGAACTAATAATAGTATATTATGTTCTTTTGACATGATTAGAGACTTCGAACCTCAAACTTATCGAGGTATGATCCGAAGATCAACCCGAGACATTGTGATTTTGAGGTGAGAATTGCTACACACATATTGTATAAATGCATGTAGGCTACTTCTTTGGTTTAAGGAATGCATTGTGTTATTGATGTGCTTAATAAATGATAAATAGGATGGATGTACCCTATGCTATGCATGAGATATTATTAATTCCATATTATGTGATTTGTAGCATATCGATTATTGTGTTATGATGATAGAAAATTTATGATAATTATTGGAGACCCTTGTGAAGGGCTGAGATGATTTATTGATGAATTTAATTGGGTTTATGCTATGAAAAGAGAGTGATTGGACTTAGAATGTTAAACCATCATGAGACGGGTTGAATAAATTGAAAGGACTAAGAATATGTGTAAATAAACTCGATATGTGTATTTCAGAGGTTGGTGTATAGTTCATATCCCTAAAATAACCTAATGTGATAATTATGTTGAATGTATGAAACGTAATGGAATGTGTTGATGAGCACATGAAAATGACTATTTTACCCTTTTATTTGGACTACTTAGCCCTTGTTTTGTGTGTTTTAGGATATATTTAAAGGGATTTTAGAAGTTTTGTAGGATTTACAGGGAAATAAAAGATATGAGAATTCAAATGGTGAATTTTGTAATTTATGGGCATAAGTTGATATCTTTGGAAAGTTGAAATTTTTAATAATTATTTTACCACAATTTTAGGGATTTTATTTGTAAACTAATTAATTCAAATCCATTTATGAGAGTTTAGATTAATTTAGTCATTTTAAGAATTGAATGTAAGTGGTAAAAATATTTATTAGATTTTCCATAATTTGAAAAACCCAATTATTAAATCCATTAAGAAAATCCATGAAGAAATCCATATTTGTGAAGTCTATTTTCATCATCTCAAGATATATATATGAGAAAATTATAAATTTAAAAGACATTATGAAAAGATTTTCGAATTTGCCAAGTGGATTAAAGAAAATGAAACAAAATAAGAAGTGGAGAAAAAGAAGGAATATTTGACACACTCTCTCAGTATTTTGACCTTAACTTTTCACTCCGATGTCTGATTGCATTAATTCTTATTGCTTTGGAAAGAAAACTTCAAGGGATACAACTTTTTAATTTATGAAATTTTGTGATTCGTAAGTTAACTAGGTCAAAACTGAACTGTAAGGTGGTACATATGAAAAAAAAAAGGATTTTGCACCCACTTTCTTGTTGAATTTTACTGTTTTTTCCACTTCCTTACCTCCTTTAAGTCATTTCATGTTTAGCACAAACCATATCAGCCCTTCAAGTGTCCCTTTCTTTATTTAATTTTTTAAATCTAACTTATTCACTCTACCTCCTTTCATCTATAAATACTCTCCCTCTCCCATTGAGGAAATTAAACTTGGAGCCTTGAGATTTTCAACAGTGGAATTTGGAGAGTTTTGGAGCTAGGAGAAAATAGGCGTTTTTTTATTTTCTCTAAGGCTAGTGTTTCAATTTTTTTTTTTCCTTTTCATTTTAGCTAATTCTTTCAATTTCATGTCTTGTAATTTTAAGTTTAGCAATAAAATTCAGAATTTGAGGTTAAAGATAGTGTTTTTATTTCCATGCATTTAAATTAGTTAATTTGTATATCATATACTCTCTTGATACCATTAGCAAACTAAAAAATTCTATGATCTCCTTGTTTTTATTTAAATCCAAAGTTCCATGCATTGTAATTTTTAATCCCAAATTTTTATTACTAATTAAAAGACAGAAAAATACTTAGAATTATGGATTTCTACTTATTTATTTTTTTATGATGAAAATTTGATTTGATTTAATTCTTTTTATGGATTTATGTAAGAGATTATTCTAAGTTGTTCAATGAAGGCAGAAAAATCTTTTAAACTAAATAAAACTTGATTTTATGAGTCTAAGACTCTTTTTAGGAGCAGGAAAAAAAAATTAAATTTGAAATTATAAGTGGAAATTTTATTTAGCCTAAGACCAGATTTGAATTTTCTTAGTTTGGTGGATTTCATAAACTTCATAATGAGAATTTTAATAGATGAAAAAATTGAGTGCATGATAAATAATAAATGTGAGTTCCATGTTCTAAGACTTGATATTATTTTTAAAATATGGAAAATAATATCTCTATAATTCTTTGATCTAGTTCCACTTATAAATATGTATAGAGGTAATTTAGGTGTTCTAAATTTTATTTTTGTTTTTAAAATTCAAAAACTCATCAAATTGGAGAAATAAGTTGGTAATTAAGTAATTGCATCTTAATTTTGTTTTCTAACTTAGATTAAGATTATTTATATTTTTAGATTAAATTCACCATCTTAATTAAAATTAGTTCAATTGTTAGATTTCATGTTTAAGTCTAGAATATTTCTAAATTAAAACGAAAGTTCATAAATTAGAGAAATAATTTCATATTTATGATTTAGTTTCATGTTTTATAAATTTTCTTAAAATATATAATTCAATGGTGAATTTTCACAGATATATTTTAAGTTCCGACGGGTTCGACCTCGCACTCAATCGCTATACTATATACTAGTTCATGCACTTGCGAGTTATAAATTTAAAATTTGCACAATATGTCCTATGCTGCTAATATTGAAATTATGGTCATTATTTGACTATGACATATATGTTGTCTATTTAATTGTGAATATGATCATTTTTGTATTACTCATTGATATGTGTTTAAGGCGTTATATAAGACGTGAGTATTTGATATTGGGTTAATATGCATGATGATATTGAGAATTACTAGTGTTGGGATGAGAGCCAAAGAATTTATAGGACTTAATGATATACCTTTCTCTTGTTTGGGCCCCACTATTATGAGTCTCCACTCCCTAGAGGAGACTGGTGTGACAGAATAATTGTTTTGTTTAAGGAATCTTATTGGAACGGTGGCGTCGACTATTTAACTTGGTCATGTAGGGTTGCCGTCGAGGAGTATAGCTCCTATTATACTTCGCACTGTAGGTTGCTCTCACGGTTGTTTCTGGTTCGTTGAGGATTATAGCCCCTCACATGCTTCGCGTTGTAGATCACTCTCACGATTATTTTGTACACTTGGTGTACAGTTAGCATAGGGTCAGATATTCATGAGCATATGCAGACGGTACTAACTTAGTAAGATACATTACGTAGGGTCAGATACTCGTGAGCCTATGTGGGTAGTACTAATTTAGTAAGACGCATTGCGTAGGGTTAGATACTTTTAAGCCTAAGCAGACAGTACTAACTTAGTAAGATGGATTGCGCACGGTTAGATACTTGTGAGCCCTATTTGGACAGTACTAACTTGGTAAGTCGTATATTGATCAACTTAGAGCTGACTTAATCACCGACGCAAGGTGAGGTAGATTATCTATGTTGTATAAAGATCTCCCACTTATAAGTCGTGGCCTATATCCCTCATGGGATCATGATGTTTGACAGCCCATTCCATAGAGGTATCATTGGGTGGATATTGTGTTCACGTTGATGAGATTGGTGTCCTTGGGTGGACATTGTGTTTATATTGATGAGATTGATAGCATGACATGATAGTATAATCTTATTTATATTCCATTTCATATATTATTATTATGTGGGTGCGTGAGTGTGTAGCATGCGTATTTTCTCACTGAGTATTGTTTATACTCACATCCTTGCAATTTAAGGTAATGTTGCACCGACTGGGTCTGAGGGACTCCGAGGAAGAGCTTAGTTTATGTTGCTTTATACGCCCTACATATTAAGTTAATTTCTTTTTTTATTTGATTTGAGTTTGTGATGTTGTTTATACCATTTTATTAATGTGGATTTGGTTGTAATAAATTCTAAAATATTTGATAACATTTATGTTAGAGAATTTGTATCCTCTTTGAGATATTAATGGTATTTGACTTCATTTATGATCTCGATGATTGAATTGTGCGTACACGTGTGTTTCCCACGTGTGATATTAGAAAAAGGTAAAATTATTCCTCTTCACATGCCTATGTTTTGGATCAGGGCATGACAATAGTTATTTATGTCATATTGGTAGAACTCAATTGGAGGAATTTTTAAAGAGGTCTTCTTCACTAGGGGCTTACAACAAGGCATTGCCCCTTTGTTACCTAATTAATGTTTAGGGCACATGAGTATTTTCATAGTTTTGTAATATATATATATATATATATATATATATATATATATATATATATATATATATATATTATTTTTGAGTAATTTTATGAAATTTAATTATATTAAGAGAGACGTGACATAGAAAACAATATGACCTCGAAGATAATAGAAATGTTCCAATTTGCACGTGAACATCGACACACTGTCGAACCATGTACATCTCATATGTTTCTATTTTAATTTCATATTCTTTGTTAAAAAATGTCATTTTTATACAGAATCAGACTATTGAGAGTCAAAATTTTGATATGAATAAAATGTCTTAAAATTTTGAAAAATATCTAAAAACTTTAGAAAATAGGAAACTAATATGAAGAAATGTCTAAATATGAAATTTATGTTCTCTAGTATCATATAGTGACATGTATATTCTATTACAATTCATAAATCTTTTGTTGTAAAAAATTTGAATTTCATAAAAAATATGGAATATTAGAAAAATCACACAAACACCCTAAAAACTATATCAATCATATTAAAAGCTCTTTATTTAATTCTATAAATATTTGTATATCATTTTATTAATTTTTCTCAAGAAACTCCAAAATGGGAATTATCTTAGAAAAGCAGACTTTCATTAATTTTTCAAAATCAAAACTTGGAAAATTATATAAACACCCTACAAACTATATTAATCATATTAAGAAATCTCCACTCAATTACATAAACACTCAATAATGTTAGTTCATTAAATTTTTTTCATAAAAAAGCTCCAAAATTGGAACTACATTAGAGAAAAAATTTAAAAAAAATTGATGAAAACATCTCAAAATGATCAAGTTTTAAGTGAAAAAAAATTTGAAATTAAAAAATATCTTTTACACTTGAATAAATTTCTTTTAAACCTTCTTATAATCATTCTCAGTGCAAGATTTAATCCAAAAAATGATTGAACATTTTTTTTTGAAAACAATCTCATAAGCACAGAAAAATGACAATTCTACCTCTAAATATTTGATTAGTTAGTTCTTAAATTTTGTTTATTTTATATAATTAATATAATATATTATATATTCTAAAATTATATTTGTTAATATATTATATTAATTAATTTTATCTAATTAAGTGTATTTTTATGTTTTGTCAGGTTGGTGAATTGTTGAGTATGCATTGAATCCCATTCAAAGTCTAATTGATGTCTACGTGGGAAGAGGATTGTCTTAAGATGAGAGGAAGAAAGTTGCAAAAGAAATTAAAAGGGTTGGCCGATCCTTGCTCTTATTTTACAAAGAAAACTAAGGGATTGATTGATGGGCGTTTGATTGAAAGAAGAGAAATCAGAAAATCAGAAGCAGAGAAGGAAAAATTTGTTGAGATCGATGGATAGAGAGAGAAATCCATCATGTGAGATTGGAAAAGAAAGGAATAGATTCAGCAAAAACAAGATGGATTCTTGCTTGTAAACCTGCTATTACACGTTAGTGGGTCTTCACTTTCATGGAGAAAATAAAGATGGGTTCTTTGATGATTGTGTTTCTCTTGTTGCAATATGATACGTGGGCGAGAGAATGGAAAAATATAGAGACAAGAGCAGCTGACAACACCTTCCTCTCTTGGTTCTCACCTATTTTGAGACAAAGTGAAATCAACCATCCATGTGTCTTTCCTATCCATGGAACATTCGATCCTAGCTTTTGGATCTACATCCTTTCCTCAAATAAACATGTGATCCTGTCCATACACATGCCCTTTCCCTCAATAGCTACAATCGATCCTCACCATTGATTTACCTCCTCCAAATCCTATAAATTCAAGGTCCATCCATTGAAATATTCGAACCTTGGCCACAGAGTTTTGGAGCATAGAAGAGGAATTGGAGACAAGAAAGATAAAGACTTTGGGAAATTTTTCATTGAGTTTTTGAGGTTGGTAATTTAAATTCCCATTGTACTTTTCTTTTTAATTTTAAATTCCATGTATTGTAATTTCAATTTCTTGTTTTGAATAAAATAAAGGTGTGCTGAAATATTAGTGTATGGTTTTCCAATTATTTAATTCATGTATTATGATGATTTGATTTGATTTTAATTCTTTTTATAAAATACATGTTGGATTTAATTCTAGATTTTTTCAAATTAGATGCACTGAAATATTTAGGTTTGGAGAGAAATTTTAAATTCTATTTAATCTGAGGTTTAATTTGAGAAATTCTTGATTATTGAATTCGTGGCTTTTATATTTTGAATTTTAATCGATGAAAAATTTGAATGCATGGTTAGTAATTTACGCGAGCTCCATAGTCTAGGCCTTTGTTTTATTTTTAAAATATGGAAACTAATGCCTCCTTGATTCTTTGAGCCAGTTCCACTGTAAATATGTACAGAGGTAATTTAGGTGTCTTTAATTTTATTTTTGTTTATAAATTCAAACTCTTGAAAATTTGATGAAGTATGCTGGAAATAATTTAATTGCATCTTAATTTTGTATTTTAAATTAGACTGAGATTGTTTATATTTTTATATTGATTCCACCATCTTAATTAAAATTAATTAAATTATCAAATTCTATTTTTAAGTCTAGAATGTTTCTAAATTAAAACTAAAATTCATATATTAGATAAATAACTCCATATTCATGATTTATCTCCATGTTTTCTAAATTTTTAAAATACGTAATTCAATGGTGTATTTTCATAGATATATTTTTCTAAGTTCCGATGGGTTCGACCTCGCACTTAATCGCTATACTATCTAATGGTTCGTACGTTTGGGAGTTATAAATTTAAAATTTGCACAATACAATAAAAAAATTAAAAATGACTGATACTATTAAATATTGGATAGTCGTAATGAGATGGATCAATTATTGGCCAGTCAATGTGGTTCTTGTATGGTCAATACTTATCGACATACAAAAAATCGATAGGTATTGGCTAATCAGAACATATTAGCTAATTTTATGACTATGAATTCCATAAATTTTATTATTTGAATTATATTCATTATTTGTATGTAAGTATAAAAATATAATATCATATTTTTTTATATAAAGCCACAAAAATAAATAACTATAAATGGAAATATATTTCTAAAGTTTTTTTAATAAAAAAATATTATCACATTCACCTATCTATTTACAACCTTATACTATATGAATAAGATTTCTTTTTAAAAATATAATTTTATATTTATATATTTAAATCAATTTAATAAATATATTGACATAGATATTTTATGAAATTCATAATAAAATCCACGAGAAATATAGATGCCCTCACCCACGAAGTAGATGCATGAGGACAGCTTACGCCTTCGAATCCGCTCTGTACGGAGATAGCTGATGTAATTGACGAAAAAGGTGAAGACGGATCTGAAAATTGGCGCCAAATAAAAGCTGGCGCGTACGGAATTACGGACGGTAAGTTTGTGCTCGTGCGCTTGGCGCCACAATCTCAGTAGCCGTTAATCGTTAATATGGACAAATATGAAATTTGCACGACAAATATGAAATTTGCACGGCCATGTAAATTCACAATTTGTTCCGTCGTGATATGTTGTGCCTCTTTCTCAAGGGCTGGTTCAGCCCATGTGTAAAATGGTGAATTTGTATTTCATAATCACAAAAATTATATAAATGAATACAATATTTATTATATTATTAAAAATAAGGTTAATTGAATGATATTAATTATTAAGTTTTTAAGATTAAAAATAAATTATGATAAATATTTTACTTTATCATAATTAATTTAACGACGAAGATGTACTAATGAAAATGATAACTGGTTGGATCTAAGTTATAAAAATAAAAATTAATTTTAATGGATCAGATTTAACATAAAGTGAGTCCCCATATGAGACCTCTGGGCCCGGCACCAAAAATGCTTCAACGGACAGGTCTTATCTAATTTTCATAACAATTACATCAATGAACAAACTATCATAGAAGCTATCATACTGTCAAAATCAAACTCCAATAAATAATATTAAATATTATTTTTTAAAGATTAGCCATCAACAAATTATTAATTTGAACAATAATAGATCTGATAAGTATAAATCATAGATGACTAAAATCTAATAAAACTTAGGACTTAAATTAACTATAAGAGGTTTTCACACAAGCAATTCTTTAGCACTTTATTTTTAAGAAAATTAAGTCCAATTTAAGGAGAAAAACTTGGATTGAGTGCAAATCAAACCTAAATGTCTCTTTGTATGCAATTCAAAGGGGTTAGAGTGATGGTAATGAACTTATCTTAAGAATTGAAAGTCCTGAGTTCGATTCCTACTTTACCCTAAAAGAACCACTGCTTGTAGAGTTACCCGCTGTTTGTGGATAGAGAGATTTGCATACATCCCAAAAATAAGTCGGATGCGATAAGAGACCGAAGACCTTCATCATCAAAAAAAAAAAAAATTACTCACTCCTTTCATGAAATTAGTATGTAAAAGAGTTAATTTGTACGTAGTAGCATATTTTACCCATGTCCTCCTTTTGTAGTTACTACTCGTGTGCTCTGCACATTTAACCCTATTAATTGATTTTATAACTTGAACAAATATTTACTAAAGTCCAATCATATATTAATTAATTATAACTTTTGAAATCAACCTAAAATACTTAGTATATCGCTTCGACAATTTATTTATAAAAAGCTAAATTAACCAAAAACAACCAATTTACAAAATTGAAAAATGTGTCATCATATAATTAAAAAAATAAAATATCGATGCTGATTAAAGCAATCTAAACAAAAACAACCTAAATTTCATATCCTTTTATTTCTTAAGAGTAACACAGAAGTTGTATATGACAGTCTTATAAAGAACGTGTAGGCAAAAACTTGCTCCAGTTGCACAACTGGCTCGTGACCTTCATATTCACCAAATTAATTCGTAAAACCTTTTTTTTTTTTTTTTTTCTATTTTCTATTTATGTTTTCTTTATTTTTAGGTGCTAACATCATAACAGAGGATCCAATCCTTCCGACTCAACAATTTTCGGAAAGACTTGTGGATGGGAGAAAGACCTACATTAGAAGTTTTTCCAAGGGTGTACAAGATCTCAAGGAAAAAAAAAGGTGTATGTACATGATTGCTACAAAACAGGGGATAACCAAATATCGTGGCAACTAAACTTTCGGAGAGAATTACGGTTTTTTGAGGTTGGAGGTAAATCAGATCTTTTAGGTCAGTTGGGGGAATTTCCTTTATCTCCTGGAGATGTGGATGAACTGGTATGTACGGGTGACTCTTTGGGTAATCTCTTGGTCAAAGCACTGGTTGATTTGACAATGCAGCAACATCAACGCCCCAAAGAATTCACAACTACCTTGGCATCGAAAGGAACTGCTCCTCCACGAGTTCAAATCTTCGTCTGGTGTGTGTTGAAAGGTAGGGTCCTAACTAGAGTGGAACTCAAAAGGAGAGGACTAATAAGTCTGGAGGATGATGTTAAGTACCCACTTTGTGAATCAGAGGAGGAAGATTTGGATCATCTTTTCATTGGATGCCCTGTAGCGTGGAGCCTCTGAACTAGATTTGTCAACCTTTTAGACGTGTGATGGGTTTCTAGCAGAACTTGTATTGGGTCTTTGGAATCGTGGTTCCTGCCGAGGCCGACTCCAAGGTTAAAATGGCATGGAACATGATTCCAACAGTAATTATATGGACCATATGGAAAGAAAGAAACTTGCAAATTATTTTAAGGTAAATCATTGGATATTGGTGAGCTTTTCCAATCACCAAAATGGAGGCTCTGCATTTAGCTTCTATCCAACAATGAATTTAGTGGCTTAAAACCCATGAATCTCCTCTTCTCTTGGAATGGCTGCATGAGTGCTTACAAGAGGAAAGTGAGATCTAAGGATAATTGGATTCCTCCAAATCAAAGGGTCATGAAATTTAATGTGAATGGGGCAACCAGAGGGAAACCATGGCCAACATGAATAGATGGAGTGCTTAAGAATCATGAGGGGGCCACTTCCATCATGTTCAGTTAGTCGATGGGACCAAGTGACTCAAATGAGGCAGAAATCTTTAGTATTATGAGAGCTTTAACCATCTGGAAAATGCATGAGCATGGAAAACTTGTTATAGAGGGGGATTCAACAAATGCGATTAAGTGGGATAAGGGACACAGACGTCCCCCATGGAAACTGATCACTACGATAAGGGAGATTAAAGACTTGGTTTTATTCAAATCGACCGGGAAGCAAATGGAATGGCAAACTGCTTCGCTAAACTTGGAGTTTCTGAACAGTTTATAGGTGTCTTCTTTTTATGAGATGGGCTAATCTTGTAGATTATTTGTCTCTTCTTTTGTTTTGTTTGTTTGTATTTTCCTTTTCTTTTGTTTTCCACTCATTTTAGTCTAATCTTATTAGACCTTTCTCTTTTCTTTGTATCTTTTCCTCTCTTTTTATGAAATTAGTTTGTTATCGCTAAAAAAAAAATCTAAAAGCTTCCAATACTATTACAAAAATTAACTTACAAAATCTAAATCTAAATAATCTAAGAATTGATCAAATTTGTGGCTCCATGTGCATGTTCCATCGTAGTATCCCCATTATTCGATCTAGTTTTCGAGTGTGAACCACGAGACATGACTGGAATTACCAAACTAAAAAAGTAAAATGTTATCCAAAGCACTTATAAGTTCCAAACTTCAAATGAAAGCAAAATATATGGGATGGGTAAGACCATATTCAAGTGACTCAATCCAGTTCATTTAGCATCAATGGCATTGAATGTTCCATGTACTTATCATCGTCTTGCAGTAATTTTGTGATTGTTGCTACGATTATTAATATTTTTTTTAGCTGAAGGTGAATTTCCCCTTCCAATAAGTGGTTGCTGTTGAGGGCCATTTTTGGTGTTGATGGGTATGAATGGTGCAATTTGAGTTTCAGCGGTTTGGGCCGGTATCGCACATTCAATTTATCACGAGTGAAGAAGATCAGCTGAATTCAAAGTCTCAACCCAGTGAATACAACAAAGGTCCAATTAAATACAAATCAACCGTTAAAATTCAGATTTCCGACATTTACGGCATCACTGGCATTCGGCAGGCTTATCAAGCTTATAGATAAACCAACCGTGATACAAGAGATCAACATGCCAGTAAGTTGTTCATAAAAGGGATGGACGAAGCAAGCACATCCAGAATTGGGCCTTAATTTACACTGATTTCACAGAGTGGGGCCTAGGCACAATTTTGTGGGAAGCCCAAATGGGGTAACATTGGGCTAATGGGTCACCCGTAGGTTTGACTCCAAGACCCTCAAAGTGTATCCAGGATTGAATAATGGAGAGTCGGAGACTTCGTACTAATGAACTGAGTTTTCTTTTTTTTTTTCTTTCAAGCTTTCACGACACCATTTACTTAATCCTGTTACAACCATATAATATTATTAAAAGAGAAGTTTTACAGAAAATAGGCTTTTAAAGGAAAATGAATAAGTATAACTCAACTGGTTAACGTCCCGTCTCAAAAAGTAGGAGGTGTGAAGTTTGAGTCCCCATTGTCTAACCTGGTGTACCCTTAAGGCAGTAGATGTCATCCGTGGGGATTTTACGCTGGATTTTCTACGGTTTCCCACACGTAAATTTAAATTTTTTATTTATTTATTAAAGAGACCTTATTAAGTAGAATTTCATGCTTACACAATCATGCCACCGCAATAATTCAACGGTTGTAAAAATTTAAGAATCAAGATCACAAGACTTAAAATGATCAACTGAGTCAATGTAACCGGTCATATACTTCGTCATCAGCCAGGATCATACAAGTTAATTCAATGGTTATAAAAATTTTAAGAATCAAGATCACAAAACTAGAATGATCAACTGAGTCAATGTAACAGGCCAACTCAATGGTGGATCTTGTTACAAGGTGGCGTCAAACCTATGAGTTGAATTTTGACCTTGTAAACTAAGTCACTAATGAACTCGCCACCTATGATTTAGTTGAGCCACATCAAATAAGTCAACTTTATTTGAATAAATTAAATTTTCAAATAAAATACTTATTTATTAGAATTTGAGATTGATTCAACGAATTCTCATAATTGTAAGTAATAACTATAAAGGTATAGATGATAAATGACTTATGGTTATAATCATTTTGATAATCAGATTTCACCGTTACAGGGTGACGACTTCATTCTACCACTTTATTAATTATAAATAGTTCAATAATTTTGCATTTTTATTAAATAAATCTATATGCAATCTGTGCAGAAAACTCTTATTTGATCCAGTAAGAACTTAAAAATTGAGCATCAACGAAGATCAGAATCAGATAAAAGGAAATTCAAAAGCCTAATTGTTCTATTTGAAGCAGAATTATCAACACTATCATATCATGTCTCTCATGTTATCACAAATGGCATCTTAGCCTAGCTAGAGAAAATGAAAGACACATGATTTAAATAAAGAAAAACAATCTCACCAATAATAGCAAATTACAAAATATTGGTCATTAAGTCTTCCAATTGTAATTGTAATCATAATATTGTTGTTTGAATGTTGTTTCTAGGATGTAAATCATTGTTCGATGTTTTCTCCTGTACTTAGAGCTAACGCTCTTATTTTGAGTTTTGTACTCTGGATTTTCCCATTTCTTTTGAATCAATAAAAGACTGCTTATCAATAAATAAATAAAAAAGTACAAACAATTGAATCATGTCACCTGATTGACTCAACCCATTACTTAGACCAAAGTCCTGATTAAAAGTAAAATATTTAAAAAATATAATCTGACCAACTCGGTGGACCCACCGATTTTCCTGGTGAAACCTTGGTTCAAACCTAGGTTATAATTGATCAAATCAGTCCTTGTCTGAAAACTAAAATATAAATCAATGTCATCTTCCCTTTTTCTTCACACGTCTATTTTACTATAATCCGATATCAAATTGGCCTACAGCTTATGAAAAAACAATGAGATAAATGATGATAAAGAATATACTTTCTATCTAATTTGTGTGTGTGTGTGTGTGTGTGTGTGTGTGAGAGAGAGAGAGAGAGAGAGAGAGAGATGATATGAACAAACCAGATCTTAACACCTAACCAATAAAGTATGTACTGTAACACTGCCTGAGGCTGGAAGCACATGAACCCACATAATGGCTGATGAGATGAAGTTCATGTGCATTTTCTTAAGGCCCCTTCTTTAAACTTGAGTGTTTCTTATGTACAAATAAACAAGATAGTTTGAAGTTGAACACCAAATGAGAGAGCTGAAACGGAGAGGGAGATGCAGGGAGAATCAAGTGAAAGTTTTGGGAAGAATCAGTGAGGATAACCAAGGACCAAGGGCCGCAACGGAAGGACCTGTGTGAGCTAATTGAAATGTGAAAGCATGTGGAGATGGGTATGCTGTTTCAACGATGGGAAATACCAGGTGAATTAAGAGGTAGGGACGAATCAACAAGGATAACTCAACCACGGACCAAGAGGCAAAGAGCTGGATGAGCTAACTGAGATTGAGATCAACTCTCTCTGGGGTCCCCCTTTCGGTCTGGGTGGGGGAAAGTTCGATTCCCAGCTGTCCTTTGTCCCCTGCTCCAAATGCATATAGCTTCCCTGAATCTGAAAGTGCAAAGGTATGTGCATTCCAGTATAAAGAATTGGTGAGGCTGATTTGCACTACCCTTTCATTCACCTGCTTCAGTGAGGTGACGAGTTCTGGACTTAGCACATTCGAATGTCTATTGCCCTGGACAGCAAATGTTTACACATTAGTATTTGTGCAAAGGAAAATGCCTGCATACATATGATCGACTCTACAAATTAACTAGGGCTTAATTGCATAATTTACACAATTTGATCAACTCACTCATTTAAGGTTGTGGGTTTGTGTTCTCTCTTTAACATATAAAAAAATAGAAAACAAAAAAAATCAATCTTAATGTTGGAACCAGAGAGAGAATCCCCATCAAATGGGTGGCTCCACTCCACCAAAATAGCATCATAGGACTACTGATGTGGAACCATTAAACCCGTCCTTCCCTAAATATATGTTATAATTACTATATGGGCAAAGAACAGTCAACACCGGTCCTGTTGCAGAGAAATGTTAATCATAGGTTCAGTTTGTAGAGAATTTCTTGGCGTGCTGTTTTAAGAAACCAGGAGAATCTTGAAATAGAGACGACGAAACCCAAAAATAAACAAACAAATAGATATGTCCCTTGATGGACTCAATACTATTTATGTCCCCAAGTCACATAAAGAAGTTGAGTGCTGTACTTTAATTGGCTCTCCCTGGAAGGTTGTTTGTAGTAATTCGACTATGTAGAATAGAAAAACTAGGAAATCTTTTAAGATGGTTTACCACATGTAAGAGAGGATATGCAGTCTTTCATCAAGAAAAGGATAGACCATCCCCTGAGAAACCTAGACTATTTTCACTGGTGACTGGACAAGAAAACCACAGTACCCAAGCCATAAATCAGTCAACTATTAAAAATCCTCATTCCACACAAAATAAGACACTATATAATAAAATAAAATAAACTTGATTGGCAAAACAATGTCCTAGCATTATCATTTCCTACATGATCCTCAAGTAGACTAACCATTAAAAAGGATTTAATTTCGTACAAATTGAATGATCATTTCATAATTCCAGAAACTTCAACCATAAAATGGGGTTTTGTTGCCACATTTCCAACATGATAACTCCCATACAAGCCAAGAAAAAAATGGTTCAAGGCAATGAATGCAATCACTTCTCAAGGAAATCACCTGGTCTCAATTGTATCCGAACGCTAAATAGCATAAGTTATTCCAGTTAAAGTGATCATATATGAGAAGTGGAAAGAAATAGCCACAAGTCTGGCTTCTTTCTTTCAGGTTGTCAACAAAGAAAATCACACTAAACCCATCACCTAGAACTAGAAATGATTATTTTACGAGAACATTGAAGAGTTTCATTTAAAAGGGTTTGAGCATGCACACAAACCAGTACAAAGAACTGAATGTTAGAAATTCAAGGAACTAGGAGACCGGTAAAGACTAGGAACTCATCAATGTAGGCAAGTAGCAATGCAAAAGACATTTTAGATTGTGGAGTAACAGAAAACATAGCTTCAAATAGTGTGTGAACTGAGGAGCAGAGCAGAACTCACAAAACCAAAACCAAGATAGGTGGAATAAGGATTCAGTATGATAATAATAACGGCATTGAAGATCAGACTACCGAGATAAAAAAATCCAGTAAAATATAACTATTAATAAGTTAACTTAAAATAGGATGATTGAATCATGCAAAAACTGTCCATGAGCAGGTTTTGAACAATTTACATGGGTTTGAGAGAAATCAAATGAGCAAAAAGTCATATTAATGGATGCTGCTGTTGGTGCTTGGTCATATTAGTTGGTACTTTTACCAAAGTAAGAAACATTCTGCTGTTGGTGCAGCATGTCTTCATAGAAAGCTATTGGCAGTCGAATTTACCAGAAATGTAAAAATCAATACAGGAAATCTGATGTAATAAGCGTCTGTCAGTTTAACACTCGTATACAGATGCCCCATTTCCTATTCTATAATCGGTATTCTCATGCATGTGGAACGGAATTCATATGTTTGCATAACTATTAATATCAACATGAAAAAATGGAGAAACAATTTGAATAGGTTAAAGCATAGAATACCTGTCCATCAGTGTCAATGGAGTGTCCAAGGCTTGATGATTCTCCACAACCAAATGAGTAGACATCACCATTTTCGGACACCACAAATGTGGTGTAATCACCTGTGGCTACATGAACAGCTTTGACCTCACTTAGTGCCTCCACCACCTTCGGAACTGATTCACACTCTTCATTGCCATGCCCCAAGCAGCCATATCGGCCCCAGCCCCATGTGCAGACACGCCCATCACATCCTACAACAGCAGCATGCCAAGCACCAGCAGCAACCACCATAGGCTGAAGATTCAAAGACTGAAATTGCTCGATCAATCGAGGGTATTTTTCATCAGTTTTACAACCATGTCCAAGCTTCCCTCCCAAACCACATCCAACGGAGTACACAGCCCTGCAAGAAACATGGTCGTAGAATCAGCCTAGCATAAAAACACATTCCAAATAAGAACCATCTGGGGGAATTATAACTAGTAAACATTGAACCATTGGCCCACCTCAAATAACGAAGATAACTAAATGAGTTCATTAGTAATCATTGGTGTTTACCAACATGGCATGGTTTCTTCGAAATGAGTAACATACCTGTGCAGGACACATCTAGCTCTCTCATTCTTCAGGGACTCTTTCATACTACTTAACCTTTACACCTTTTCCTTTTCTAGAATCAAACTAAAGTCATTAAAAGTTATTGCGTTATTGGTTTTAGAATCCAACTGAACTCATGACTGTTTATTTCTTTATTGGCTTGAGCAAAATAATTTGTATATTACTGTTAACTTTACAATCTACTTTTATTTTGAAATTAGTACTTATTGTATTTATTATTTATAATGCCTAATCCACGAATTCTATTTTGGGGGCTTTGCCAAAATGGACACCTCATACCCACAGCGGATTCCTAAGATGCATACCTCTACATCTATGAACTTAGGCTCTTACGCACCTGTAAGATAATCATCTATAATCTAAATGCATCTACTGCATTTCACGTGGGCGTGTGTTGAGTCCCACATCGGATGTGTGCTGGGAAGGTCTTGGGCTTATAAGTGGAGGTAGGCAACACCCATAGTGGCTAGTCATTTTGGGATGGCAAGCACCTCTGTCACAAGTGATATGAGTGCCAACCCGGGGGCACTATCGTGTGGGTGTCGGGGGCACTGCAGTGGGGATCCCCTTGATGCATGGGCCCTACACAAAAGAGGTGTGGGTCCCCCTGGCTAGGCACTCGAGATTGGGCCAGGGAGCAAGTCACGAGGGCGTGTGTTGAGTCCCACATCGGATGTGTGATGGGAAGGTCTTGGGCTTACAAGTGGCAGTAGGCAGCACCCATGGTGGCTAGTCATTTTTGGGATGGCAAGCGCCTCTGTCACATGCAGGTACATTTGGGTGTAACCTAGATGACTTCTCTTGAAGCTTATGGCAGAATGAATCACATCATATCTTCATAATCTCTTCACTAAATAGCAACATAAATCAGTGTCCCTCGAAGGAAAGCTTACATGCCACCAGGTTGACATGTGAGGGCTAGAAGATAGCAGTATCCAGCAGCAATTTGCACCACAGGTATGTTTTCAAGAGGGCCTAAGAGGGGATGAGGTGTCAGATCATTTGGGTCAGTTTGATGACCAAGCTTTGTATCACTGCCCCAAGAGAATGTGTAAACCCTGCCCTCTCTAGAGAGAACAGCTGTGAAGAAATTCCCTATCGCTGCTTGAACCACAAAGATGCCTTTCAAGGATTCAACAGGCTGTGGTGTCATGACGTGATTCGTGCCAGGGCCTCCATACTCCATCTCTCCAAACGAGTCCTTTCCAAAGGCATAGACATGTCCAGCATCACTAATGAGCATCGTGCGGCCTGGCCCTGCTGCTGCTTGTATAATTCGTATGCCTTGCAATGATCTGTGCAGCATCAAAGGATTGAATTTCAAATTCTTGATCTACTTCCTCTTCTTTTCTTTCTTTATAAATGCAGTTTTGATGGTATAAAAGTAAACAGAGTGTAAAAACCTGATTTGGCGCGGCCGCCATTCCTCTTCTAAGGTTCCATGGCCAAGCTGCCCTGAGCTGTTAGACCCAAAAGAATAGACTGCCCCATTTGAAGTCACAGCAATGCTGTGACCAGGACCTGCTATCGCCTGAGACTTCTCTCTCCTACAGCATGCTTCTCCAGCCAGCAAGAACCTCAGGACTAGTTTCCATGATCCCCCACACCGTTGTTTCATAACTTCACGTTCTTCAACTTTCATTGGCTTAAATATGGCCCGTTTTTGGCACATGTCCATTGCGGCTAGTTCTGTTAAAGACAATTCATAATCGGGTGCAAAGTTTGCAGGCTGCCTGAAGAAGGAACAAGTTGCCTGTGACAGCCATGACAATCCATCAGCAGCATCATCAATTCTACCATAGGAAAAATGCTACATAATTGAATCAAACTGAAGCATTTACTTGCCTCAAGTTTTGCAAGGTCTTGAGGATCCAAATTACAGTCCGTGAGGACATGGAGAACGATAGAGGGATTAGCAGATAAAGGGAATTCTCCTGGGCTTGTGTCCCCCAAACAATGCCGCTGTTGGCGTTGGAAGCTTTGCAATGGAGAGACCGAAAGTGTGAGGGGTTGATCGACAATGTTATGGTGTGGTACAGGTGCAGTTCCACTCGTTGTGGCATCCATGGGCACTGCTCTTAATTGCAGTGCCCAAGCTTCTATATAAGAGAGAATCTAAACTGTAAAATGGATCAAAATTAGACTACATTACAAAATTACTCTCTGCATTGGTTTGATAAAATATCAAGCAATGCTCTCTTTTCCAGTGTAAAAAAGAAAATTTTATACCACTTAATACACAAGAGTCCTCTGAAGAAATTTCCACAATTGGTGGATCAATATACTGGTTCCAGTTCTCAAACCTATTCCAAACATAAAATACAACAATGGTCACAAACTTCATACCATGCAAAAGAAATGTGAAAACAATAAAAGACAAATGAAATCATGAATATAGTAAATTGGGCACTGAGAATTATCGGCTAACAATGCTGATTATTATGGAAAGTTTCGAATACACAATATGCAATTATGTATTATTTACCCAATAGAATTAATGCAAACTGAAACTTGATAACCCAATTCAGCACATGCGATTACTTTAAAGACAGCAATGGATTCATCTTTATTAAACCAGATCAGATGACATGCTACAAATTCGGAATTACCAGATCATTTTGGAATTGCGTTAATTTAAAGGAATTAGGTAGTGGGTATTATCATATTCTACTGCTGTTTCTTTTTAAAAAAAGGGTTTCCAGTGAACTTTTTCTACCAAATGAACCCAGTTTGGCTGATTCAATGAAACAAAGCAACATTGCCATTTCCACAGAAATAGAAATACAGGTCAGACAATAGAGCCCAAATACAATTAAAAAAGAACTATTCAATGAATTCTTAGAATCACATACAGTCTCACTTCTTACACCGATGTTCATTTGCCAATATCCTCTCCAAATGGGTTTTAGCATGAAAAAAATTGGAAGACAAATGCCATTATATACACTGCTAAAATGTCAGAGTATGGCATCATCAACAATTTTCTATCCCATGTTTTTCCTTCATTTGCTGTTTTCCATTATCCAACATGAAAACTTTACTGAAACGGTCTTTGAGAAAGGAAAATTAAGTTATTTTCTGTGCTCCAATTTCCCGAGCCCCCTCTGGAAAATACATTCAGCATAAAATGTGAGAAAATGTGGGGCTCATTTTCTGTTCCCTTCCAGAGGAAGATTGAGCAAATTAACAAACATTTCCACGAACGTCTCAGAGAGAAACCCAAATCACCAGAGACATGAAACTGCAACGAAGATCACCTTGCTGTGACGCAAAAAAGATTAAAACTGTGCAATCAAGAGATGGAAATGTCCAAATTCTTGTGCATGACTTGAACCCATCAAACCCGAACCAGTGACAGTGGATCAACCGTGAGAAATTAAAGCACAAACTCAAAACTTAGATAGATTTCAGAGATAAAAAAAAAAAAAGTAAAACAGAAAAGGGTATAGAAGAAAATACACTATAGCGTCAAAGGAATTAAAGAAGAAGCCGTGAAAAAGAAGAAAACAGTTCTCAAACAAAGAATATCCAATAGCCAAAAAAGGATGCCTTTCTTACATGTATAGCTTACAATTCACGGATTTCAAACAACCCAAGTCCAAACACGAAAACCATTTCAATAAACCAATCCATGTAAAAATGAAGAAGCACGAAAAATAAAAATCGCAACAAACAAAGTAAAAAAAAAATCAGCAGAAAACAGGGCTATTCAATTCTCAGTTTCTACAAAGAAATAGACAAAAGACAACGACCCACATAAGAAAATTGGATCTTTAGCATGACCCAGTTCGAATTTCCATTCAAGGATCGGGCTTTCCCGATTGCCCGAGCTGCCCAAAATCCATATTTGACAAAACAGGGCAATTAAATTCTCAGCTTCTACAACGAAATCGATCAAAACAAACCCAATCCAGATAAAAAAACCGGATCTTAACGTGGCCAAAGTCTAGTTTTCATCAAAGAATCGGGTTTTCTGCTTGCTCCTACTGCCAAAACCAGTATCAGACAAGACCCACGAAACAACAGATCGAGATATTTCGACCTCAGCATCTCCAATCATCAGAGGATAAGGTGAGAGGAATCAGGATCGAGAATTACACGATAAATTTGACCGTTGGTATGGATGCCACGTAAATCTAAGGTCATCTGCGGATTTCCGCTTGGACTATCTGTTTTACTGAGCAGAAACTGGCGATTCCAGGCTCAGGTTGGAGAAGACGACGACGAGAATCCGATCGTGGACGTTGAATTCTCTGATTTTGCTTGGATTTAGAGGCGATTTGAGATGAAAATGGGAAGAAAGCTAGGATCTTTTCTCTCTTCCTCGGTACTTTTTTTCCTTCTGTGCTGCGGCTGCTTCTTCTCTTTCTCTTGCATTTTCACGTTTTAAAGTGATGATGACATGATGTGAGTACATTGTTCAAGCAGGACTCCTGCCACGTCAGCAGCATTTAACCAGAGTAACATATTTAACTATGGTATATGGTCAAACGAAAAAGGAGGTGCTTGAGACTGAGGGGAATTTCACCTCCCCTGTTGAGATAATTTAACAGGAATGAGATCATTTAACAGTTATACTCTTGCTTATTTTATTTATATATTTATATATTTTATTTATTAAATTTTATTCTTTCTATTTGTAAAATGTTCAGTACTATTGTTTGAATTTGTATGAATTTCTTTCTTTCAAAATGATTTTTTCTCTCTTAAAAGTTGATTACATATTATTTTCTATATGAGCAGAGAAAGATTTCAAATGTATATAACTTTTAATTCTAAATTATTCTTGTCACTCTTGTCTGGCAGAATCTTTAAATCTGTCTAATACCCTTTTTTTTTATTATTATTCTTATTTCCATAACATGAACATTGTTACTTAGTCTAAAATATGGACTTAAAAAAAAAAGTAATACATAGGCCTATTTGATTTAAGAATAGAAAAAATTGAAACTCAAATTTATCTTTTTCATATTACTCTATTTTTACTGTTCTTTAAATCAAATGCGTCCAAATTTAATAAAACTCTTAACATTTTTTTAGTTTCACATATGCATCGTATTAGATCTCTTATGTTAATTCTCGTAAAAGAGTCAAGGAAATGCTAAGTTGCTTTTATTGTAAGATTTCAAACAATAAATGATTATTACTGATAAGCAGATCTGACAACAGCAGATTTGTATTTTTTTTTTTTGTCGTAAGATCTTTTTCTCTGCTTTACATCAGTTGATCAAGAAAGTTTCTGTCGGCGGAACTCACTATACCAATTCCGTTTTTTGATGGTTTATCCATCTGTACTATCAGATCTCTGATTTGAATCACGTGGGACCCTCCTCTGACCAGTTTCTTCGACTGTTACTTGGGATGGCCGAAACTCAATTTTGTGGGTTTTTTTTCTTAGATCCAAGTGGATCTTGCACTTCTGCCTCTAGGAATAACACCAGTATGATTGTCCCTGGCCCACCTATTTATGGCTATGAAAGACCTTGAGTTTTGGTCAACAGTGGGACCCACAAGTTTTTTTTCTTCTCTTCTGTGTATTCGGTCTATCCCATGTTCGAAGGAATTGTTCGGTTCATCGGTTCGTTCAGCGGAAGAATTAAGTAGAAAGGTAAAAGGGTAATTTCATCTAAAATTTTAAAAATGGGTGTGTAGGAAAAGGAAACTAGGGTATCTGTATGGCTCCCCATTTCTTAAACACATTATTAATTATTTATATTTTTGTTGTCTCCTTCAAAGAGAGTAAATCTACAATTTTGAAAAAAGTACTAGATTTTGAAGGTAAATAAATTTTATTATTTCAATGTGAAAATAGTGAAAATTGTCAGAAATGAATATTGAGCAGCAAAAAGCCCTTTTCATTGTTTAAACTACAAAGCCACTATATATGTTTTTGCGTCAACTATAAATACACCCTCTTAAGATTTAAATATCCAAAATTATCTTTAATGTTTAAATAAATATTAAAGCAAAGATTTGTTTGTGAGCCACCTTGTAAAAACAATTTACCAAAAGTATATGAACCCTCGAAAGCCACGTAGTTACAGGAAATATAGACTACATGGATAAGAGATGAAGTCTCACCCGTCTATACATCATTCGTCTAATATGAGATAGGAACAACGATTCTCTCACTGGCATTTTGTGTAACTTGACATAGCTTTTACCGTATTGTCAATTTTGTCCTTCGAATCGACTTGCCGAACCCTTTGCTGTAAGTGATTCGAAGGTTTCAGCGAGCCGATTCGAAAAGCAAAATAGGTAATATAGTAAAATCCTTTTCGGATTACACAAAATGCTTGTACAAGGATCGCTATCCATGAGATAGGCCTTAGAAAATTTACAGACTTCTAAAGTTAAATTTTCAATGACAAAAATTATTAATATAAAATGATTGAATGAGTATGAAACTTCATCCATTTGCCTCAATCTCAACAAATCCGTCAATCTCAACGAATACACCCAATAATATTGGTCACTTTCTTTTCATAAGGTGTCTCAAAATAATATTTCGTTAAGGATATATATATATATTTCTTTTATTGAAACTCTTAACTAATAACGATTTTTTTTTTTAATCAATAACAAATTATATTAATAATGACATGAGGGTTGCACAAAACGTACAAAGACCCAACAACTTACAATGAGAAACCCAAAATCAAGAAGGAAGAATCCTAACAGCACAAAGATAGTAATAATTAGCATTTTAGAGATTGAGAAAAAATAAGGGAAAATATTGTGCAATGGTTGAAAGTTGAAACCATCTGGTATTATTTGTAATTGTGGCTAAAGAAAGACCTCTTTCTAAGTCACAATAAAAATATTAGAATATAAAAAAAAACTTATATATATATATATATATATATATATATATATATATATATTTTAAACAGTATAAGCAAAAATCAATGAAATAATAACCATGGAAACACTGAAAAATAGAATTTATTAGTAAGTTATAAAAGTAATAGAAACATTATTTCAAACTAAACAATTATAATTATAGATTTTTTAAATCCGCTATACAAGAAGTTAAAAAATGAGAAAATCTTCTAATTTGAGCATCAAATTGAAGTGTTTAAATCTTATGAGCATCAAATTTACAATTTACCCATAGAAAAAAAATACAAATACTGACTCAAGATTTATGGAATAAATAGTTTTGATGATGAAACAAAAAGTTAAAAATTCACTAATTACTTCAGCATATTAATTATTATAAATATTTTGAAACATTTAATTTGAATTTCTGAAATTCAAATTTGCCAACCTTCGTCATGGTTGAAGGGAGCACTGTGTGATAAAAATAAATAAATAAAATACATAAACTAAGTATTAGAGAATAATAATGTGGGTTAGAATTTTGCAACAATGGGATCCACTTAATGCCATTGAACACCAATGGATGGATAGAGAGAAATCAAAATCATTTTTATACCATGATCAGAATAGTAAACATTACGGCCATGAAGATCAATAGATAATGAAAAATGAATTCTAATATAATAGTTTGGCAACCCAAATGAATAAATCTCTCTGGATAATGTCATGTCAGGTCCATGATATTAGAACAAAGGAGAGAGATCGAAAATAAGAGAGTCGCACACAATTAACTAATTATTTATTTATTTATTTTTGTAAGGATAAATTTGAAAGTTTTTAGATATTTTACCTTAAATATTAAAAGAAATATATGAAAATGTAAAAATTAGAAACATAGGTTATGAATAAAATATACTAAGTTTGAAGGATTTGGGCTTTCTCATTAGATACAATTGTCATGCCACCTCTTTTGACATAGTACTATGCAAGCAAATTTTAGTAATATGGAAGATATAATAAAAAAATAGATAAATAAAAACCTAAGCCTAAAATAACCCAAAGCAATAAGATTATTGTAGTGACCCAAAACTTAAACAAAAATTAATTTTGGGAAATTTGAATGTTAGACACATGGGGATGGGTAGGACTGCAACTCGGGTCGGGCGGGTCGGGTTCCTTAAAATCCAACACGATCCGAATTGATATATATGGAACCCGAATTATCAATTCGAACTTCATAACCCGACCCGACCTGAATTCTAACCCGAATTCTGACCGACCCGGGTTCTGAATCTATTTTAGCCTAATTTTAGCAGGTCGGATAGGGTTGAGTTGGGTTAACTTGTAAAATCCTCAACCCGATCCGACCCGAATTTCATGCGGACTTTTATTTTCTCAATCTGACCCAACCCGCTGACCCAAAATTCTCGACCCGACCCGCATGATTTCTCAGGTCGGGTCATAAAACCTGACCCGAGTTACTGCTTTCCCGATGGGGATTGGAATTGTTTGTACGACGTGACTTAGAACTTCTCCCCCGTGTGACTTAAGAAACTCTATAGTAGTTATTTGAAGTTTAGCTGAATGTTAGACCCAAGTTCGAGGACTCGAGCATGGCAAGAGAGCTAGAGCTCGAGCGGTCGAGAGTGGCCTTGAGGGTAGTCATAAAAGACTGAAAAATTTGACAGTCGAAATCTCAAATTTTCACTCTCGGGTTCGGAAGGTCGAGCATGAATCTCAGAAGGTGGCTCTCGAGGGGTTGAGCTAGGTCTCGAGGGCATCTCCAAACCCAAAATTTGAGTCTTGGGCTCGAGCAGGAGTCGAGGGGCCGAGCTAGCGCGGGAAAATGACTAAGTATATATAAGTTGGGATGTTTTGAGAACGTCCATTTCTCTTCCTCTTTTGGATTTCCAGCCCTCAACCAACCCACCTCTTCTCCTACACCCTTGCATGTGTCCAAAAAGATTGTAGAAGGCCTTCAAGCTGCACTCCCCTTTGGGTTTTCACCTCCTAAGATAATTTCCAAATCCCTCACTTAATGTTTCTGAATTTCTTAAAAGCCATGGACTAAAATGTGTTGATATCTGGGTTCCGCTTAGAGAAACAAGATCAAATGGGGAATGGAGATTTAGATTTTAAATGAGAGGCTTAAAAATGAAATTGGATTTCGTTTGGAGGTATGCATGAAGAATGGGTCTCCATGAGGTGAGTTATCATTGGGGAATGCAGAAGAAAAGCTGGGTGTGGGGCATGAGATAGAGTTCAACTATGATAATCAATGTTATTTGAACCGGGCTGTCTACCAAACCGTCTCTAAAGAATGAATGTTGGGTTAAATAAAGTTCAACTGTAGTCAAACTCAGTCAAACTCGTGCCATCAAATATGTTCTTACAAACACTATTATAAATACAAAAACCAATAATTCAACAACTATATTTCAATATCATTCCAACAAAAGTGTTTTACAATCAATGATCATACAATCTAATCCAATAGTCTAATTTCCATACTCCTATAATACCATCAAAATAAGAAGTTTCATAATCTAAAATATCATCTAACCTATTGCGGGCCCCGCCACTCTTACGGCGCCGAGTCCTAAGTCCCAACAGCAAAAAGAGGTACCCTCAATCGGCGAGACCTCACTAAAAGCAAGCAAGCAAGCCACTTCAAATAAGCGCGGCACACGAGCATAGAAGAGAGGCGCTGAGAAGGCTTTTCTCTGGTAGAGGAAAAAAGCTAACTACTACCAAAAAGAAGGAACTTCAACTAACTTGCTCAACAACACTGAAGTCGAAGTAGCCATCTTTTTCGATCAATGGAACATGAAGAGGAGGCAGCATGTGCGAGAGTCGAATAATTATGAGTTTCGAAATAAAAAGCACATTAATATTCAAAACAATTTAATGACTTAATGTTAAATAATATTACACAAATATCAATTGTAGCTTTGATACCTTTATCAAAGAATAAAGATGAAATTAAAATAATTTTAAACACATCTTAATTCATACATTGCTAATAAGCAAAAGTTGAGTAATTCATTAATTTTTAATACGTTTTCTTTAAAAAACTCAATAAAATTTCAAAATTAAGTCAACTCATTCAAAATATATATCATATAAAATAAATAGACAGCCTTTAGAAATTTTATTTGAGCATGGTATTTTATTAAGATGTGAAGAAGTTTGAAAGATTTGGCACAATGGCCCTTCTCATTATACAATGTATATATAGATATACAGGTCTAAGTATAGAAGCCCTTAATTAGA
Source organism: Chimonanthus salicifolius (assembly GCA_013350335.1). Lineage (NCBI taxonomy): Eukaryota > Viridiplantae > Streptophyta > Magnoliopsida > Laurales > Calycanthaceae > Chimonanthus > Chimonanthus salicifolius. The sequence continues at coordinate 11,241,704 of CM023532.1, forward strand.
GAACTTGACAAATATAGAATAAGATATACATGGTAGGTCAATCCTTCTCTCTAATACTCCCCGCAAACTCGACGGTGGTAAAGCGATGAGGTTGGAACTAAGTTTGGAGAAGCGCGGCGACGATAACCCCTTCGTGAAGATATCCGCAAGTTGATCCTCAAAGCAGACAAACTGAATCCGATGAGTGCCAGTGGTGACACGTTCTCGGAGGAAATGGTAATCAAGCTCAATGTGTTTAGTCCGAGCATGAAACACAGGATTAGCGGCATATACGTGGCACTGAGATTATCCCAAAAAATGACAGTCGGCGAAGAGGGAGGAAAACCAACTCGAAAAAGATGTTGAATCCAAACAGTATACGCACAGGTATAGGCAAGGGCCCTATATTCAGCTTCAGCATTGGACCGAGAGACTGTGGGTTGCTTCTTTGCAGACCAAGAAATTAAATTGGGGCCCAAGAAGATACAATAACCAGTAGTAGAGCATCGACTATCAGAACAACCAGCCCAATCAGCATCAGACTACACAGTCAAGCGGAAAGGTTGTGTTGCACGCTTGAGATGTAGCTCACGTCCCAGAGAGCCTTTGAGATAACGGAGAATGCGCTTGACAGCATCAAAATGAGACGTTCGGGGCTGGCTCATGAACTGAGAGACAATATGCACTGCATAAGCAACATCCGGCCTGGTGAGTGTGAGATAGAGAAGAGCACCAACAATTTGACGATACGGAGAGGGGTCCGTCAGTAGATCACCGGTGGTAGAAGATAACTGAGTCTTGGCAGCAACAGGCGTGGAGCAAGGCTTACAGTCAAGCATTTGGCTGTGACGAAGAAGATCAAAGGTATATTTGGTTTGAGACAAATGTAACCCGTTAGAATGTTTAGTCACCTCAAGGCCCAAGAAGTAATGCAGAGCGCCAAGATCCTTGATTTCAAATTTAGTACCATGAAGAAGTTTGAAAGATTTGGCTCAATGGCCCTTCTCATTATACAATGTATATATAGATGTACAGGTCTAAGTATAGAAGCCCTTAATTAGGGAATTTGACAAATATAGAATAAGATATACATGGTAGGTCAACCCTTCTCTCTAATAAGATGAGATAGTTTTATGATGTTAAATAGATGAGATAGTTCTATAATGTTAAATAGACTATATTTTTTATTTTTTATTTATCATAATAAAATAAAAATCACCCACGTCTAAATCAAGTCCCTTCTTCATTAATGCTAATTAAGACTCACTCCTCAATGCTCCAGTTTTCTTCCTTGCTTTTGAGAGAAACTTTATGTTTTCTTAAGTTTTCTTCCTTAAGTTTTGAAAAAAATAAAATAAGACAGAGAGGAAATTGGAAAAATTAAGATAGAGAGAGAATCGATGTGTGGCTCTGATACCATGAAGAAGTTTGAAAGATTTGGCTCAAGGGCCCTTCTCATTATATAATGTATATATAGATGTACAGGTCTAAGAATAGAAGCTCTTAATTAGGGAACTTGACAAATATAGAATAAGATATACATGTTAGGTCAACCCTTCTCTCTAATAAGATGAGATAGTTTTATGATGTTTAATAGATGAGATAGTTCTATAATGTTAAATAGACTATATTTTTTAGTTATCATAATAAAATAAAAATCACCCACATCCAAATCAAGTCCCTTCTTTATTAATGCTAATTAAGACTCACTCCTCAATGCTCCAGTTTTCTTCCTTGCTTTTGAGAGAAACTCTCTGTTTCCTTAAGTTTTCTTCCTTAAGTTTTGAGAGAAACCCTCTACTTCCTCATTTTTCTTTTTCCTACAAGAACAAGAAGAAGAGAGATTTCGTTTTCCTGCAAAAAGAAGGAGAGAGAGGTGGCTGAAGAAGAAGAAGAGCAGTTTTAGAGAAAGTGTAATGGAGGTCGATCTTCGTCCTTGGAGAAGGCTTTTTTTAACTCTTTTTTTTCAAACATGGTGCATCGTGGTTTACAATTTGCTTTTTTAATGAAACCATGTTGAACTACGATCCATCAAGGTTTTTTGCGGTTCAACTTGTCAGACGACGTTCTCACATAATCGAACATTGAAAGTGAAGGTCGCAGTCGACTGTGGCCCGATTCGATTCTGATAACATTGATAAAGATAATCCTGGAGATTGTTGGGAGGGGATGTTGGGCTTAAAATTCATGGGGTTTAACTTAGGTGTAGAGAGAATTGCAAATGCCATGGGCTTGAGGGCCTTAGGAGAGACTTGGGTTTCCAATTGAGAGGAACCTGATGATGGCATCCAACCTATCTAGCCCAATGATCCACAGTTAGGCTCTTCTTCTGTGAACCTTGATCCAGCAGAGCATATTTTTATGGCTTATACGGAGCATTTTGATCGAGGCCACCCTTGTTGGACTTTGTCTAATAAATTCATTCATTTAGTTAGATGTGACTCAATTATGCAGAATGAGCCGTGTCAGTCTGTTAAGGCCCAATCCAAGCTTAAACAGGCCAAAGCCCAGTCTTCCAAGCCCGATTTGCCCAAGCCTCATCCAATTACATCAGAGGACACTTGTCAACACCAGAGAGAATTCTCCCATGCAAGTGGTGTGTAATTAAAGTGGAGAAAGGAGGTGGAAGTTGCTTGGAAGGAAATGAGGTGGCGAAAATCCCTTGTGGGTTCCTCCACATGGAAAGTTGTCCTCCCACTTACCTTCTCCATCTACTTAGTGTTTTTATCTCTTAATCTTAGCCTTTTATTGTTTTTAGATTACATGTGTAGGTTTAGGATTGAACAGTCTAAGTAAGACTACATTAAATCATTGGTGTTGTTTATTTTTTACTTAAAGAGAAAGTATCTCCTTGATGTGGTCGACCATGTTATGGGTAGACTAGTCTTTTGCCAGTTTTTCCTTTATAAATACTCTATGTACTACATTCAAATTACACCTATTGAATAAGAATTGAAGTTTATTTCTGAGAAAGGATTTCTCTCGTGACTCTCTAGAGTTGTTGAAAATTGGTGTACTCAAATTTTCGCTCCTTAGCAAGTAAGTACCGATTATTTTTTTTAATTCAATTAGTTTCATGGTTTTCTTTGATTTGGTAATGAAATAATTAGAGTCATCATTTTTTCTCTGTTAATTTACTTCCGCTATTTTTTATCTAATTTAATTAGAAGAGGTCTAATTTAAAGAAATCCATAGGCTAATTCAAATTCCTGGAAAACTTATATAATCAGTTGAGATATTGTTTGACCAATTCCTTTCAAAGGCATAATCCTTTTATGAACCATAATCGGTTGCGTTGGGTCTTTTAGAAACCATACTCTGAAAACGGCTATCCTACTAACGAATTTCACTAATTCAACGCTATGCATGCATCAGAACCCTTGGGATGGACTTGGGGTCAAATTCCTTCCCTAAGAGGAAAGTGGGGGAAATTAGACTTGGCTACCTTAAGGAAAATCTTGGAGCTTGGGGCTATGACCCAAATTGTGTATTAGAGCCCTTTTAATTTGGATTAACTTGAATTGTGTTATGTTTGCATTGTGATGTTCGTGTTACTTGTGATTTAACTAGCTCCTAATCAGTTTGGCGTGAGCGATAATCACCTTACGGAGGATCCAAGAACGCATTAGGAGAACAAGGTGAGAGTAATCCCACTCTTGAACATGATTTATAACGACCTGACCCTTAATCTACCTTAATTTTAATAAATGGACAAAGTTCGTGTTTGGAAATACTTGGGGACGCCACGTGGGTCCCAGCTAATGGACACATAACCCAAGGTCCATATTTAAAGGGCCTTAGTGAAAGGAAATGGAAAATAAAATGAATAATAAAATTGTTGTAGGGGTCGGTTCGACCGACCCAGACCATCGGTCCGACTGACAACATCAGTGGAACCGATTAAAGCCATCGGTTGGACCTTCAGAGAACAGAGGTTGAATAGAAAGCCAACCGGAGAACCTGGCGTCTGAAAAATCTGACCTTCAGAGAGCATTAGAGGAATAGGATAAAGAAGATATGCATTCAAAAAATCTTTAGGGTAGCCACAAAAGATTAGAAAAATGAGGGAAAGTCACTTAAGTTGATTTGGCATGTGTAGGAAAGTAGAAAAGTAAATTTCAAAAAACTTGAAATGATGCAAATAGAAGGAACAAAGCGAGGTAGACATTTAAACATGGTTAAAAAAGAGAAAAGATACAATGGATTGCAACGTAGTGGATGATATGATCTTTTATAGGATAGAATTGAAGAGAAAGACTTAGAAATTGACTCCAAATAGATAGAATTAGTAATGTTGATGACATTAATGATTTTCTCCTCTCATTGTCATTACCTTGCACATTAAAGTGATAGAAATCAACTCATCCTTTGAGGGGAAAATAAGTTTGATCTAATTTCTTAATTTTAATCTCGTCATTGTTTTTATTATGAAGTGACGCCCTTTCATGTTTATACATGAATTAATTTGGGAAAATAAAATTTTACTCTCACCATAGAATAATGAACACTTATTAAGAGAATAGTAAATCACCAAATTATAAATTAATATTTTACATGAAAAATCCTCCAATGTGAAGGAAAAGCCAGAAATAGAGTCTAAGAGAGTATCTGGTGTATTGACTTGCAGAGCCACACAATAAAGGAGCATGGTAGTCACGTCTTCATGTACAACTACAAACAATTATTACAAATAAAAATGTGATATTTAACTTCGAATGTGTCAAATCCTCATTGGTTGGGAGAGAATTAATTCAAAATTCTGGCAGAATATCGATAATCGATTACAACAATAACAAAGAAAGTAGAACTAGTGAAAATGAATAGGAGATTAAGGAATTATTTATTGTATTTGTGAATCTTGAGGTGTCTCTCTCAGTCCTACTCAGGAATTTTGGGGAAACTATGACTTCTAATTCTAATAGGTTTGGAACTTAAAGTCATTGGAATTGATTTTGAGGGTCTATAACATTTATATTTTTTTTTCTTGAGGCTAGATTCGATAACTTACTGTTTTTTAAATATAGAAAGTTTATCCTGTTATTACATTTCTACATTTATAACTAAAGTAATAAAATATATCATACACAAAAGAAATCAAGACATTTGGCCCATCATTCATTCATCAATATCTTGCTCATTTACACACGAACGAGAAAGTCATTTTTGAATTGTTTCTAATAAATCAAAGAAAGTTCAAAAAAAACATTTTAAATATTAAGTATTAAAGACCAATGTTTGAACCGTCACGACCGGCTTCGGTAAAGGTCGATTTCCTCAAAAAAAATGTCTCGTATAGAGAACATAAAAAATCAGTCAGACTTGCAGGTTTGATCCGTTTTCTTCCATCGACCGTGGACCATGATCCATAAAAAACTGTATCAAATTTTATAAAATAAAAATTATTTTTTATTTCTAAAAAAATCAACATCTATTTTTTAAAATTTTGATAAAAATATTTTTTGCTTATAATTTAATATTATTTATAATATCATATTGATGGCACATGTTTGACTGAGTTTGAATAAAGTTGAACACAATTGAATCTTATTTAACCTAACATTCCACTAAAACAATTAGATTCATAAGCCGACTTTTAAAACATTAGTTAAGACTGGTGGAACCTTTTCTTGCTACTCAAGTACAAGAAATGTTGATTACATCCACCCTCATGACTTCTTGATGTGCTACTTTACTAATGCAACCTCTGCCTCTCTTGATTTCTATGCTTCCCCAAAGAAGCCCATGTTCAAATGCTTCACTATTTATTTATTTTTATTTTAAACAATTTGAAATAAAAGAAAATAACACACAATTTCACACAAATACAATTAAGAGACTTATTTACTATTTTAGTTTTACCCGATTCAATTGACCGGCTATTCTGGGTCGGGTCATTACATCTTACCCCCCTTAATGAAATTTTGTCCTCGGAATTTAGCTAAAGTGCGTACCTTGCTCATCAAACAATTTCGGATGCAGTCGTTGCATCGCCTCTTTTCTCTCCCATGTCAAACCTTCGACTCCATGATGTTGCCAAAGAACTCTCACCAAAGGAATGGTCTTTGTGCGCAAAACTTGATCCTTGGTATTCAAAATCTTCGCCAGCTTCTCTTCATAAGTTTCATCTTCACTGACCTCTACATCTTCCCAATTAAGAACATGAAAAGGGTCTTCTTGGTACTTTCTCAACATCGACACATGAAAAACATTATGAACTTTGCTGAGTTGTGGTGGGACTGCAAGCTTGTACGCCACCTCTCCAACCCTGTCCAAGATTGCAAACGGTCCAATGAACCTAAGAGATAGTTTCCCTTTGCTACCGAACCATTGAATGCCTCTCCGAGGTGAAATTCTAAGAAAGACATGATCACCAACTGCAAACTCTAAATGCCTACACCTACGGTTCGCATAGCTTTTCTGACGACTCTAAGCTTTCAGTAGTCTCTGAAGGACCAACCTCACTTTCTCTGTTGTTTCCCTGATTATATCTGGTCCCAATTTCACTTTAACGCTCGGTTCTGTCCAACACAAGGGTGATCTGCACGGTCTACCGTACAACACCTCAAATGGTTTCATCTTGATGCTAGACTAGTAACTGTTGTTGTAGGCAAACTCCACCACAGGTAAATAATTCTCCCAACTTCCCTTAGAGTCCAAGACACAAGCGCGAAGCATATCTTCTAGAATCTGTATAGTTCGCTTAGACTACCCATCCATCTGAGGGTGAAACGCGGTACTGAAATGAAGTTGCGCACCCAACTGCTCCTGAAGGCTCTGCCAAAACTTGGATAGGAATCCAGAATCTCTGTTACATATAATGGAAATTGGTATTCCATGCAACTTAACAACTCGATCCAGATACAATTTACCTAAGGTCTCCATAGTCTGTCATCTTTATTGCAATTAAATGAGCTGATTCGAGAAATCTATCAACCACAACCCACACTGCATCATGACCTTTCGACAATCTTCGTAATCCGGTCACAAAATCCATGGTGACATGATCCTATTTCCACTCGGGTACATCGAGAGGTTGCAACTTTCCTGCTGGTTTTTTATGCTCAACCTTTACCTGCTTGCATGTCAAACATCGAGCCACATATTCTGCTACTTCTCTTTTCATGCTGCGCCACCAAAACTGTTGTCGCAAATTTTGATACATTTTTGTCCTTCCAGGGTGAATTGTAAATTGAGTATGATGACAGTGCTTGAGAACCTCTTCTCTGTATTGCTCTACTAGTGGCACATAAAGTCTCCCTTGGTAAGTCAAACCACCATCTGTTCTCACTACCCAACTTGTTGGGCCATTGCTATCGCTGATCGATTTTTGAATTTTGGCTACCACTTCGTCTGACCTCTGGGCTGTCAAGATCCAATCCATTATAGCTGGATGAGATACTGCACTACCAAGTTTCTCCAAACCATGTTCTCCCACTAGATTAGCAATAATGCCTCGAGATTTCCTGCTCAAGGCATCGACCATCACATTGGTCTTTCCTGGCTGATAAGAAATCTCGAAGTTGATGTCACTCAAGTATTCCAACTATCTGCGCTGCCTCAGGTTCAAGTCCTTCTGAGTGAACAAGTACTTGAGACTACGGTGATTGAAAACTACTTCAAAGTGCTCACCAAACAAATAATGTCTCCAAATCTTCAATGCAAACACCACTGATTCTAACTGAAGATCATGAGTCGGATAATTTTGCTCATGCACTTTCAGTTGCCTAGAAACATACGCCACCACCTGATCGTTTTGCATTAAAACACAACCCAACCCATCACGGGAAGCAGTACAACAGACCACATATGGACGACCTATATCTAGAATAATCAAAATCGGGGAAGTAGTCAGTCTTACCTTCAATTCTGTAAAAGCTGCTTCACAAGCATCAATCCATATGAATTTAGCTCATTTTCTTGTCAACTTAGTCAGAGGAACTGCTATGTAATACCCTGACCAAAATTAGGCGTAGTTTAGCTTAATAAACCTTTCTTAGACCGGTTAATATCAAATATTACGGTTAAGGCTTTGTGAAAAGCCCAAGTATGGCCCAATCTGAGCTCGCAAGCTCAGTGATCCAGCTCGTCTAGTTAGAGGGGCAAAATGGTAATTTACTGCTTATAGTTATTATTTTATAAATTGTGTTATTATGAGATTATTATTAGATGATATTATTCTCCTTAATTAAGGATTCCTATTTCTGATTTTAAAATAGTTTTATTTTCAGAAAATAGTATTTAAAACCACCCGTCAAAACCCCGAAAGGGAGAAATAAATATTTTTAAATGGTTTTGGAAATGAGATAAATTTTGAAACAAGTATATTATGTTAGACCATTTTAGTATGGTCTAGTTTATTCTTTCAAACCCCAAAAATGAGGACTTTAAATCGTTTTATTGAACACAAGTTAAATTACGTAAATATATTAAATTATGGTTTTTATTTAAATCTATGGTTTCTAATGAGTTTTAAATCCCCAAATTTTTATGGTGATTAGAGTTTTAAAAACCCAACTTATCTATCAGGTTTGGATTAAAATTTTCAAGCTTTTAAAATCATGTTTTAAGTTAGAAATCGGATTTTACCAAATTGGGGGCCTTTTTGCAAAACTGAAAATGTTGGAGGACTTATTTGCAACCAAACCAGCCGAACAGTGGTTTCACTGTATCGGACGTCCGCAGCTCTTGCATGTAACCTCCGGCTGGCCTCCATGCATTGATTGAATTTCCTATAAAAACACCCTCAAATCACTGGTTTGACTCCCTCCAAAATCTCATCTCTCTCTGTCTCTCTCAGCTGTGAAATCCAGCAACCTTTCACCCTCACTCCCTCTGTTTTTCCAAAGTGTACTTCAAGAGTAGCTTAGAAGGAAAGATTTTCAAAAGTCGGATTTTATGGCCTAGTAACTCAAGTGAAGGTAACCACTGTGTTCCACTTTGAATTTCAGTAGGTTTAGAATCAAGATAAACCAAATCTGGCCAAGTTTTGAGTGTGTAAAACTAGTTTGAAGTTTAAGAAAAATCATAGGATTTCTTGTACCAGTGTGGTTTTGGTGTTAAAATCTAATGGCCTGTTAAGTTTTAAAGTTTCAAACCACTCCATATGGAAAGAGGACTCACTGAGGAGTCCATCTGACGGGTTGGATGTGAAAACTGAATCTAGGAAACCCACTGTTTTTGGATTCGTATTTCATATGTCTCTGCCCGTTACTGTTTGCTGTTACAGCTACAGGTGGAAGACGACTCTCGAACGATCCGAGAGTCGAGTTTCGGACGGTTCGAGGGTAACACCCTTCGGACGATCCGAAAGAAACCCTTCGGACGTTCCGACCTTCATACCGAAGTCCCGAAGCGTCAGAGGCTAGCCAATTTCAGCCGGATGTTCCGAGCCCTATTCGGAAGGACTGAACCCCACTTGGACGATTCGAGCTTTACTCGGCATGATCCGAGACACACAGACCCACCGAGACCTGTTTTCTCTGTTTTTCGGTTCGGAAGGACCTTCGGATGATTAGAGATCTGATCTTCAGACGATCCGAAGGCAGACCCACGATCCGAAGTCAGTGGCTAGCTTGGGCAGTGGCTCGGATGATCCGAAGCCACAGTACCTAGTTCCGAGGCTTGTTCCGAGGGACCCAGTTTTTGGAGTGTAAGATCTTATCTGTTTATTGATGCATGTGATGTTAGTACCAAGTTAAAATTAAAAGTGTGCTAACCCTTTTCTCTTATTAGTATAATGTATATACTATTGTATTCACTTCCTGGCCGATTCTATTGGTTGGGCACTGAGTGACTTCACTTCCAAGCCGACGCTATATTTGTCGGGCACTGAGTGACCTCGAGGCCTTACTCAACATGTCAAATCTGGTCCTATCCAGAAGACAACCGAGAAGCGACCTGAGTATCTAGACCTAACTCAATAAGTCAATCTGGTCATGCCCAAAAGACAATATGAGTTTTGGACTGAGCACCCTATTATTTTTATATTGTGGATTCTTGTAACTTAAAATGGTTAGAAACCAAGTAGGAGACTGAATTCCATTTACCTTGGAGATTTTTGGAAAAATAAGTATGGTTTTGAAATACCACTTGTGTATATGCATTTGACGCTATGTATGTTGACTTATGATTGATTGTGCACTTGTTTGCTTGTTGAACAGAGACCGCGATACCACACAGTTACGGTGAAGGACCTTAACTTTGCAATAGGTATAACCAGGTTTTTAATGAGATGGATCTTGAGCAATGAATGGTTTCAGATTTGATGAACCCACCCATGTGCTTAGGCATGATGTACTGTTGTAAGAAGTGCTTATGGTGCTTATGAATGCTATGATGTTGATCATATGAGTTATGTAACACTGCTTCCACGTGCCCTTGACTATTGAACCATTATCGGCCATGTGTGTGAGATGGTTTGCATCCACTAGACCATGGGTGTCGATAGTTGCTGACTTGAGGAGCGACAATATCGGCCATGTGAGGGCCAGGGATGTAATTGCAAGGATGTATTTTGACTGTGTTGGGACTTAATACGATGGTCTCAGTGTAGTATGTAGGCGTTACGTTGGATGACAGAAGTTATGAAAAAGATGATGAATTATGGGAATGATGATGAAATTATACTTGATGTTGAGAACTTATTATCAAGCATGAGATATTATATTGCGACTATTGATTATGTATTAACCTGATGTTTCATTAAATTGCACTGTTATATTTCCTTCACTGGGCTAGTTAGCTCACCCCACTCACCTTTCAGGAGATGTGCCCGAGGAGGAGAACCCTCTGTTTGAAGTTTAGGGTGGATAAGCTGCGATGTTGCTTTGGGATTCCCACTGAGGGGAATTCCCTTCTCTTTGTTTTTTGGTTCTTGGAACCATTTGCTTATGTAAAGTACCGAGTGTGGTACTTAGTTTGTTTAAATGTGATGTATTGAACTACCATGTATCCGTAGTTACTCTGATGTTATAATAATAATTCATTGTTGGGATCATATGTGACCTTTGGGCCTAACTGTTGATCCGGCCCAGTTAGAATACTTGAGTTAGTTTAGTTTCAAAAGAAACAAATCAGTCGCATTCTGGGCTCACCTTTTGGGTCGGGGCGTGACAGCTTGGTATTAGAGCTTCGGCTCAAACTCGAGGACTGTGCTGGGTTACAACCTAATTAGACTTGTTGTTGATTTAGAACTGCAATTGTTTTTTCAGACGATTCCAGCAGTCCAAACTTCACCAATGAAGTTGTACCCAATGAGGAGATGGAAGTAGCATCGCCCGAGTACAGTGTTGGGGTTGCTCCAGCTCTTGTACCTGAAGAGGATGTGGGAGATGTCCCAAATTTAGAAGAATCTGTGGGGAGATAGGCTCGCCCGAGTATACTCCAGCTACTCCGAATTTGGATGAATTGTCTAACTATATGTGCGAATTGTGCAATCAGGAGGGGCACAACTGTACTTATTGCCCCTACCCTATTAATGTCACCTGCCCTATTTGTGGACTTCGAGGGCATGGGAGCGCAAGGACTAATTGCCCTTATGTTGGGGGACCAGGGATCATACCCTGTTTGACCTCTGGAGTGTTCGGGCACAAGTCGGTTACTTGCCATGATAACTTCTATTACTTCGGTGATGATGCAGGATCTTCTTCGGAAGATTAGATTAGATTAGAGAGTTTCGGGGAATCGGGGAGATTATTTTGTAAGGGTTGAGTCTTGTTTTGTTGTTTTGAAGGGTTTCAAACCCTACTAACCCTTGTAATTGTAATGCAAATTTGAATGATTTCTAATGAATTGTGCAACTTGTGTGTTTTTCCTTAACAAGTTTCTTAAATGGTTAAGTGATATTTATAAGTATAAATAACAGATGTTAGGACCTAACGCTAACGGAAACAACTGTCGTAGGAGGAGGACTGGTCTTCCACCCAGCGATTTACCTAATGAGGCCATTCGCGCAACGATGGAAGCATTTCAGCAAATAGCTGAAATATGCAATGCCCTCCTATCTGAACGCCAGAGGAGAGAGCCACCTCGGCTCTAAAAGAGTTCAAGTGATTGAACCCGACGAGCTTTTCTGGGACAGAAGACCCTAGTGCAACAAGGAACTGGCTAACCCAAATTAGCCGGATCCTGAACACATTAACCATTGCCGATGACCTAAGAGTGACTTTGGGGGCGTACCAGTTGGAAGGAAAAGCTTACGAGTGGTGGGAGGCGAAGAATTTGGTTCGTAACCACGAGCCGATGACGTGGGAAGAGTTCTCAGTGGCCTTTCTGGCCCGTTATTTTCCAAAGACTGTCCAAGAAGCGAGGAAGAAATAATTCCTCAACATCCAACAGGGTTCTGATTCAGAGGCACAGTATGCCATGAGGTTTATCGATCTGATGCAGTTCGTGCTTTGGATAGAGGCGAATGAAGAGGAGAAGGTCCAGCACTTTGAGAATGGACTTCGACCGTTTCTGCAGCAGCAAGTGGCCGGCTTAACTTTCGACACCTTAGAGGAAATCATTGATCGGGCTTCAAAGGTGGAAGTAGTAGACTCTATCAACAGGAGCATCGACAACTTCCAGAAACTTTCTTCCAACAAGAAGGCCAAGTTCAACCAGAAGAGGCCTTTTTTTAAGAAGAGTCAGCCTAGCACGGGGCCGACGTGTCACCCGACAACTTGTGTGCTATACTTGCAACCAGCCTGAGCATACTTCCAAGTTCTGCCAATCAGGAAAAGAGAAGGCGTGCTACCATTGCAAGCAGACCGGGCACCTGTTTAGGGACTGCCCCTATTCTGTAAAGCTGCACCTTCGCAAGGCGCAGGAGCTTATTTTTCAGTGGCGCAACCATTTGTTGGTCGAGGTTCTCAGCAGACCTTCATAGGCTCGGTGGCACCAAGGAATGGACCACCACGGAACAGTTAGGGGAGAGGACAAGGACGTCTTCAGACCACTCAGGAGAGAGTCTACACGATTGAGACTCAGAAGGAAGAGCCGATGGATAATACGGTGATGGAAGGTACCCTTAATCTTTTCAGTCTTTTGGTTCAATTACTTTTTGATACCGGTGCTTCGCATTTCTTTATTTCTAGAGCTTGTTGTGTTAGACTGGGTTTGAAACCGGTAGAAGTAGCTAACCCGCTAATGGTAGTATCACCCTTGGGTAAGAGAGCTTTGGTAAACCAAAGGTGTAGATCGTGTGTCTTGAGGATTAACGGTGTAGAGTTGTCCTATGATTTTCTGGTGTTGGAAATGACGGACTTTGATAACATCTTTGGCATGGATTGGTTGTCAGTTTTCGAGATTTTGATCGACTATTCTCAGAGGAGAATTTGTGGGGTCTCCTCAACCAATGAGAGGTTTACGGAGAAGTTGGAACCCTATGAGAAGATGAGAGTCACTTTCTTTGGCCTTAGGGCGTATCCTGGTAGTGTGATGGCCAGCATGGGTTGGGAAGATTTAAGTGGTGTAGGGTCTGTTGCTCCTCGAGTGGTGTGTGAGTTTATGGATGTGTTTCCTAACCAGTTAGTTGTCCTACCTCCACGCCGAGAGATAGAGTTTGTTATAGACCTAAAGCCAGGAATATTTCCAATTTTCATGGCACTTTATCGGATGGCGCCGGCTGAACGGAGAGAGCTAGATATGTAGGTAGATGAGCTTCTTAGTCTTGGTTTTATCTGTCAGAGTAACTCACCATGGGGTGCACCTACACTCTTCATGAAAAAGAATGATGGATCGATGAGGATGTATATAGATTATCGGCGGCTTAACCAGGTAACTATTAAGAATAAGTATCCGTTGCCTAGAATAGACAACCTCTTTGATCTTTTGAGAGGATCGAGATGTTTTTTGAAAATCGATCTAAGGTCAGGTTACCATTAGTTACGGATTCGAGAGGAAGACATTCCTAAGACTGCTTTCCGGAGGCAGTATGGGTTGTACGAGTTTGTGGTGATGTCTTTCGGTTTGACTAATGCGCCAGCCATGTTTATGGATTTGATGAATCGCGTGTTCCGACAGTACCTGCGAGAGTTTGTGATAGTCTTCATAGATGATATCTTGATCTTTTCGTCATCCGAGAAAGAGCATGAGTGTCATCTACGCATTGTTCTTCAGACTCTTCGAGATCATCAGCTGTTCACTAAGCTAAGCAAGTACGAGTTTTGGTTGACTCAAGTGCAGTTTCTTGATCATGTGGTGTCTGTAGGAGGGATCTTGGTAGATCCAGCTAAGGTAGAAACAGTGAAGACTTAGGAGAGTCCCAAGAACGTGTTCAAGATCAGAAGCTTTCTAGGATTAGCAGGATATTATCAAAAGTTTATCCCACACTTCTCCTAGATCACGGTGCGGATGACTCGGCTAACGAGGAATAACGTTAAGTTCCAGTGGAGCGAAGCTTGTGAAAGAGCATTCCAAGAGCTGAAGGAGAAGTTGACTACATCTCTAGTTTTGATAATACCCGAGTAAGGACGAGGTTATGATGTGTATTGCGATGCGTCCAAGTTTGGTTTGGGGTGTGTGCTAATGCAAGAGAGGAAGGTGGTAGCTTATGGTTCCAGGCAATTGAAGGGACATGAGCGGAACTACCCGACTCATGATTTGGAGTTAGCAGCCGTTGTATTCTCGTTAAAGTTGTGGAGACATTACTTGTATGGTGAGAAGTTCAATATGTTTTCTGATCACCATAGTCTCAAGTATATCTTCACTTAGAAAAACCTGAATATGAGGCAGCGAAGATGGATGGAGTACCTGGGAGATTACGACTTCCAATCTCTCTTATCACCCAGGAAAGGCCATCGTAGTAGCCGATGCCTTGAGCAGGAAGTCTCATAGCAACGTAGCGGGATGGCATCCTTGCAGTGGAAGATGTTGGAAGTTCTGTCAGACTATGATCTGGAGCTGATAGAAGGGAATGGGTCAGCAAGAATCAACAGTTTGGTTTTGCAACTCGAGGTAATTAGGTAGTGATGGAAGGACAACAAAACGACCCAGAAGCAAAAGAGTTGGCGACTCAACTTTCAGGAGGAGCGACTCTAGAAGATTGGATGATCAAGGCGGACGGAGGTCTGATTTTTAAAGATAGACTTTTTGTACCAAAGTCGGACAAGTACAGGAGAAAGGTGCTTGATCACTTTCATCTTTCTCGCTTTGCGGTGCATCCTGGTAGTTCGAAGATGTATCATGACTTGCGGCGACTGTTCTGGTGGAAAGGTATGAAGCGAGAAGTAGCGAATTTGTGTCGAAGTGCCTAACTTGTCAACCAGTGAAAACGGAACATCAACAACCTGGTGGAAAGATGAAACCTTCAGAAGTGGCTGAATGGAAATGGGAGCATATCACGATGGACTTTGTAACCGGATTCCCTAAGTCTCCCAAGATGAACGACGTTATTTGGGTAATAGTCGCTCGATTGACGAAATGAGCTCATTTTCTGCCGATCAAGAAGACGGATTCTTTGACTACTCTAAGTAGACTATATTTAAAAGAGGTAGTGAGATTGCATGGAGTACCTGTATCTATTGTATCTGATAGGGATCCTAGGTTTGTATCAAGATTTTGGCAAGGATTACAAGAGGAGTTGGGGACTAAGCTGTGTTTCAGCATTGCTTTTCACCTTCAGACGGATGGTCAATCAGAAAGAACCATTCCAACCTTAGAGGATATGCTAAGAGCTTGTGTTATGGATATGCAGGGGAGTTGGGAAGATCACTTGGTTTTGATCGAGTTTGTCTACAACAATAGTTATCACTCCAGTGTGCAGATGGCACCCTACGAGGCTCTGTATGGCAGACCTTGCAGGTCACTCATTTGTTGGACAGAGGTAGGAGAGAAAGCGTTGCTAGGACCTGATCTAGTACGTGAGACGTTAGAATAAGTTGAAGTGATCAGACAGCGTCTCAAAACAGTTAGGAGCAGACAAAAGAGTTATGCTGACAAAAGGTGAAGACCTTTGGAGTTTGCAGTTGGCGACTGAGTTTTCTTACGTGTGGCATCACGTCATGGAGTGCAAAGGTTTGGACGCAAGGGAAAATTATCACCTCGATATGTTAAACCCTTTGAAATCTTGAAGATGATAGGGGAAGTGGCCTATCAGTTAGACCTTCCTCAATCTTTGGAGAGAGTGTATAGTACATTTCACGTGTCTATGTTAAGGAAGTACGAGTCTGATCTGTCGCATGTGATGAGGTTTGAAGATATTGAAGTCTCAGAGGACATAACTTTTGAAGAAGTGCAAGTAAAGATCCAAGGACATCGAACTCAAGAGTTCAGGAGGAAGTTTATTCCTCTAGTACGAGTGCTATGGCAACATCGCGACGTGCAACACGAGACGTGGGAACCTGAATCGATAATGCGGAAGCCGTACCCTGGCTTGTTCACAAGCCAAAAAGGTATAAGTTTGTTTTAAATTTCAGGACAAAATTTCTTTTAGAGGGGTAGGATGTAATACCCTGACCCAAATTAGGCGTAATTTAGCTTAATAAACCTTTCTTAGACCGGTTAATCTCGAAGATTACGGTTAAGGCTTTGTGAAAAGCCCAGGTGTGGCCCAATCTGAGATCGCAAGCTCAGTGATCCAGCTCGTCCAGTTGGAGGGGTAAAATGGTAATTTACTACTTATTGTTATTATTTTATAAATTGTGTTATTATGTGATTATTATTGGATGATATTATTCTCCTTAATTAAGGATTCCGATTTCTGATTTTAAAATAATTTTATTTTCAGAAAATAGTATTTAAAATCGCTCGTGAAAACCCCAAAAGGGAGAAATAAATATTTTTAAATGCTTTTGGAAATGAGATAAATTTTGAAATAAGTATATTATGTCAGACCATTTTAGTATGGTCTAGTTTATTCTTTCAAACTCCAAAAATGAAGACTTTAAATCGTTTTACTTAACACAAGTTAAATTACATAAATAGTATTAAATTATGGTTTCTAGTGAGTTTTAAATCACCAAATTTTTATGGTGATTAGAGTTTTAAAACCCAACTTATCTATCAGGTTGGAATTTTCAAGCTTTTAAAATCATGTTTTAAGTTGGAAATCGGATTTTACCAAATTGGAGGCCTTTTTGCAAAACTGGAAATGTTGGAGGACTTATTTGCAACCAAACCAGCTGAACAGTGGTTTCACTGTATCGGACGTCCGCAGCTCTTGCATGCAGCCTCCGGCTGGCCTCCATGCATTAATCGAATTTCCTATAAAAACAACCTCAAATCACTGGTTTGACTCCCTCCAAAATCTCATCTCTGTCTCAGTCTCTCTCAGTTGTGAAATTTAGCAACCTTTCACCCTCACTCCCTCTGTTTTTCCAAAGTGTTCTTCAACAGTAGCTTAGAAGGAAAGATTTTCAAAAGTCAGATTTTTCAGCCTAGGAACTCAAGTGAAGGTAACCACTGTATTCCTCTTTGAATTTCAGTCGGTTTAGAATCAGGAAAAATCAAATTTGGCTAAGTTTTGAGTGTGTAAAATCAGTTTGAAGTTTAAGAAAAATCATAGGATTTCTTGTACCAGTGTGGTTTTGGTGTTAAAATCTAATGGCCTCTTAAGTTTTAAAGTTTCAAACCACTCCCTATGGAAAGAGGACTCACTGAGGAGTTCATCTGACCGGTTGGATGTGAAAATCGAATCCAAGAAACCCACTGTTTTTGGATTCGTATTTCATGTGTCTCTTCCCGTTGCTGTCTGCTATTACAGACAGAGGTGGAAGACGACTCTCGGACGATCAGAGAGTCGAGCTTCAGACGGTTCGAGGGTAATACCCTTCGGACGATTCGAAAGAAACCCTTCGAATGTTCCGAGCTTCGTACCAAAGTCCGGATGCGTCCGAGGCTAGCCAGTTTTAGCCGAATGTTCCGAACCCTGTTCGGAAGAACCGAACTCCACTCGGACGATTCGAGCTTCACTCGGCATGATCCGAGACGCACAGACCCACCGAGACATGTTTTCTCTGTTTTTCGGTTCGAAAGGACATTCAGATGATTAGAGATCTGATCTTCAGATGATCCGAAGGCAGACCCACGATCCGATGTCAGTGGCTAGTTTGGGCAGTGGTTCGGATGATTCGAAGCCACAGTACCTGGTTCCGAGGCTTGTTCTGAGGGACCCAATTTTTGGAGTGTAAGATCTTGTCTGTTTATTGATGCATGTGATGTTAATACCAAGTTAAAATTAAAAGTGTGTTAACCCTTTTCTCTTATTACTATAGTGTATATACTATTGTATTCACTTCCTGGCCGACTCTATTGGTTGAGCACTGAGTGACTTCACTTCCAGGCTGACGCTATATTTGTCGGGCACTGAGTGACTTCGAAGCCTTACTCAACATGTCAAATCTGGTCCTATCCAGAAGACAACCGAGAAGCGACCTGAGTATCTAGACCTAACTCAATAAGTCAATCTGGTCATGCCCAGAAGACAATATGAGTTTTGGACTGAGCACCCTATTATTTCTATATTGTGGATTATTGTAACTTAAAATGATTAGAAATCAAGTAGGAGACTAAATTCCATTTACCTTGGAGATTTTTGGGAAAACAAGTATGGTTTTGAAATACCACTTGTGTGTATGCATTTGACGCTATGTATGTTGACTTATGATTGATTGTGCATTTGTTTGCTTGTTGAACAAAGACTGCGATACCACACAGTTACGGTGAGGGAACTTAACTTTGCACTAGGTGTAACCAAGTTTTTAATGAGATGGATCTTGAGCAATTAGTGGTTTCAGATTTGATGAACTCACCCATGTGCCTAGAAATGATGCACTGTTGTAAGAAGTGCTTATGATGCTTATGAATTCTATGATGTTGATCATATGAGTTATGTAATACTGTTTCCACATGCCCTTGACTATTGAACCAATATCGACCATGTATATGAGATGGTTTACGTCCACTGGACCATGGGTGTTGACAGTTGCTGACTTGAGGAGTGTCATTATCGGCCATATGAGGGCCGGTGATATACTTGCAAGGATGTATTCTGACCGTGTCGGGATTTAATATGATGGTCTCAGTGTAGTATGTAGGCGTTACGTTGGATGACAGCAGTTATGGAAAAGATGATGAATTATGGGAATGATGATGAAATTATACTTGATGTTGAGAACTTATTATCAAGCATGAGATATTATATTGCAATTGTTGATTATATATAAACCTGATGTTTCATTAAATTGCACTATTATATTTCCTTCAGTGGGCTCGTTAGCTCACCCCACTCACCTTTCAGGAGATGTGCCCAAGGAGGAGAACCCTCTGTTTGAAGCTTAGGGTGGATAAGCTGCGAAGTTGCTTTGGGGTTCCCACTGAGATGTGCCTGAGGAGGAGAACCCTCTGTTTGAAGCTTAGGGTGGATAAGCTGGGACCTTATCTTTGTTTTTTGGTTCTTGGAACCATTTACTTATGTAAAGTACCGAGTGTGGTACTTAGTTTGTTTAAATGTGATGTATTGATCTACCATGTATGCATAGTTACTCTGATATTGTAATAATAATTCATTATTGGAATTATGTGCTTGTGTTTGCGGTTGTGTTTATGTTGGGTAGACTTATGATATATGTTTGAGTCCACATGTTGGGATCGTGTGTGACCTTAGGCCTAACTGTTGATCTGGCCCAGTTAGAATACTTGATTTAGTTTAGTTAAAAAAAAAAAAATCAGTCGCGTTACGGGTCTACCTTTTGGGTCGGGGAGTGACATGCTATCCTAAAGAAATTCAGAATGAAACGCCGGTAATATCCAGCCAAGTCGAAGAAGCTACGAATTTCAAATATACTGCGAGGTCTCTCCCATTTCAACATTAGTTTGACCTTGGCTGAATCCACTGCCACTCCAACTCCTGAAACCACATGGCCTAAGAATTGCACCTCTTTCAGCCATAACTCACACTTACTCAATTTAACATATAATTGATGATCCCTTAGTAACTATAAGAATGTTCTTAAATGATGTTCATGTGCTTCTTCGGATCTTCAGTGAATTAAGATGTCATCAATAAACACTTCTACAAAATGATCTAAGTATGGTCGAAGATCCTATTCATCAAATTCATAAATGTTGTTGGTGCATTGGTCACACCAAAAGGCATAACCACGAATTCATACTGACCAAATCTAGTGTAGAAAGTTGTCTTTGCTATGTCGCATTCTCTCACCTGAACCTGATGATATCCAGACCGAAGATTTATCTTAGAAAACCACTTAGATCCTCGTAACTAATCAAATAAATCATCGATTCGAGGGAGAGAGTACTTGTTTTTAATGGTTACCTTGTTCAGTTTCCTATAGTCTATATACATCCTCATTGAGCCATCCTTTTTTTTCAAAAATAAAGCTTGAGCACCCCATGGAGATGTACTCCGACGAATGAAACCAACCTTGGTCAGTTCTGCCAATTGATGCTTCAACTCTACCAACTCTGTTGGAGCCATTCTATATGGTGGCATAAAAATAGGTGAAGTTCCAGAGAGCAGGTCTATAGAGAATTCAACTTCTCTTTTTGGGGATAACTGCGTCAACTCGTCCGGAAACACATCTGGGAAGTCACACACCACCTTAGGCATTTCTAATCCAGGCGGCTCTGCATTCTCCGAACCCATACTGGTTATATGACCAATTTTGTTCTTTGTCACACATGGTCCGGGGGAATTACTCAACTTCTTAGTAAACACAACTCCTGAATGTCCCAGATACTCTCCTCCGAGTACAGTCGAAGGTAACTTTATAAGCCGCTAACCAATCCATTCCTAATATAACTTCAAACCCAGTCATACTCAACACAAGTAGCTCAAATTCTAACTCCACACCTCCAATTGCCAATAAACATGATTTACAAGTTCTGATTACTCTAGTATATCTCCATATCAGGGTTTTAATATTCACAGGTTCTTCTAACTTATCTGTGCCCAAATCCAGATGACCAACCAAAAGACTAGATATAAAAGAGTGAGACGCTCCAGAATAAAAAACTACTCTAGACCATTCACCAAACAATAATAGCATACCTTGCATCACTGGAGGTTCTGCAGTCTCATCATCCACGGGAGCCATAGCATAAATGCGGCCCTGAACTGCGGAACACCCACGTCCTGTGTTCCGTTGCTGGCCACCTGTCTGTGCTATCGGTGCTACTGGAACTGGCTGGACAACCGGAAGCGACTGAGAAGATCCAGTCCTTTGGGGACAATATGTGGAGATATGGCCCATCTCCTTACAAGCATATCACTGTACTGGCCCTCGAGATTACTGAATTTGCTATGGAGGTTGGCGATATCTGTTAGCCGTATGTCCCCACTGATTACAATTGTAGCACTACACATGTTTCTGTCCACCTGATGACCACTGTAATATCCTGACCCAGATTAGGCGTAATTTAGCTTAATAACCTTGTTTAACCTGTTAATCTCAAAGATTAAGGTTAGGGCTTTGAGGGAAGCCCAGGTGTGGCCCAATCTGAGCTCGAAAGCTCAGTGATCCAACTCGTTCAGCTGGAGGGGCATTTTGGTAATTTACCGCTTCTTGTATTATTTTTATAAATTATGTTGTTATGTGAATATTATTGGATGAGATTATTCTCCTTAATAAAGGATTTGTATTTCTGATTTCAAAATAATTTTATTTTCAGAAAACGGTATTTAAAAGCCGCCCGTCGGGCCCGTCGAAACCTCGAAAGGGAGTAATAAATATTTTAAATGATTTTGGAAATGAGATAAAATTCAAAACCAGTATTTTATGTTGGACCATTTTAAGTATGATCTAGTTATTCCTTTGCACCCCAAATGAGGTTTCTAAATTGTTGTATTTAAATTTGTTTAATTAAGTAAAAAGTGTTAAATTGTGATTTTTATTTAAATCAATGGCTTTTAAAGAAAGTTAAATCCCAAAATTTTTACGGTAGCTAAAGTTTTTAAAACCCAACCTATCTGTAGGGTTGGATTGAGATTTTGAGTTTCTAAAATCATGTTTTAAGTTAAAAGTCCAGTTTTATTAAAAATAGGGACTTATTTGCAAAATGGGAACTTTGGAAGGGTTGATCTGCAACCAGCGGAAACAGTGGGTACTGTTTCGTACATAAGCCGTAGCTGCATGCAATGGCATGCAATGGCCATCCGGCTACCTTTCCCGGTTGAAAACTCTATAAATCTAACCTTCAGCTCAGCTGATTTCCTCCCACACATTCTTCTCTTCTCTGTCTCTGTCCCAGCTGCCTGAAAACCAGACCAGCCGATCCCAGCCGAACCTCTGTTTCTTCCCAGTTTTATCACCCGTACCTTAGAAGGGAAGTTTTTCCAAAGTCCGGATTTTTAGCCCAACAACTCCAGTGAAGGTAACTACTGTGTTCCTTTTCAAATTTTAAGTGGTTTAGAATCAAGAAAAATCGATTTTGGTTTACTGTTGAGTGTGCAAAACCATTTCAAAGTTTAAGGAAAACCATGGGTTCCCTTGTACCTGTGAGGTTTTGGTGTTAAAATCAAATGGCCCAGTGAGCCTCAAAGCTCCAAACCATTCCCTATGGAAAGAGGACTCCCAGAGGAGTCCATAGGACCGGGTAGATGTGGAAACCAAATCCGAGAAACCCACTGTTTCCGGATTCGCATTGCACATGTTGTCTGTCGTCATTGTCCGCTGGTGCAGACAGTGAGGAAGACGACTCTCGGACGGTCCAAGATCTTCGGACGGTCTGAGATCTTCGGACAGTCCGAGAGGACCCCCCGGACATTCCGAACTTCACCCGAAGCCCAGAATCGCCCGAGGCTAGTTTGACTCAGCCGGACGATCCGAGCAGAGCCTGGAAGGACCGAACCCCACTCGGACAATCCGAGCCTCACTTCGGATGTTCCGAAGTGCATAGACCCACCGAAACCTATTTTTTGAGATCTTTCGGTTCGGAAGGACTTCGGATGATCCGAGACCCGAACTTCGGACGATCCGAAGTCAGACCCAAGATTTGAAGTCAGTGACTAGTTTAGGTGTGGTTCGGATGATCCAAAGCCACAGTACCTGGTTCCGAGGCATGTTCCGAGGGACCCAGTTTTTAAGTGATAAATCTTGTTTGATTGTTATTAATTGCATGTGATGTTAGTACCCCTTGTTAAATTAAAAATGTACTAACCCTCTTCTCTTATTACTATAGTGTATATACTATTGTATTCACTTCCAGGCCGACCCTATTGGTCGGGCATTGAGCGATTTCACTTCCAGGCCGACGCTATATTGTCGGGCACTGATTGACCTCGAGGCCTTACTCAAAATGTCAGATTTGGTCCTATCCAGAAGACAACCGAGAAGTGACCTGAGTATCTAGACCTAACTCAATAAGTCAATCTGGTCAATGGCCAGAAGACAATATGAGTTTTGGACTGAGCATCTTTTTATTATATTATTATCTTATGGATTATTGTAAATTAAAAAGGGATAGAAACCAAGTAAGAGACTCAATTCTATGTACCTTGGATATTTTTGGGAAAACGTGGGATTTCGAAATACTACTTCTGTGTATGTATCTGATGCTATGTATATTGATTGTGCACTTGTCTATTTGTTTGAATAGAGACCGTGAAACTACAAATATACGGTGAGGGAACTTAACTTTGCAGTAGGTGTAAACAGGTTTTGTTATTTGAGATGGATCTTGAAGCAATGAGTGGTTTCAGATCTGACAAACCCACTCATGTGCCTAGACTTGATGCACTATGGTAAGAGTGCTTATGACGCTGGTAAATGCTATGATGTTGGTCATATGAATTGTGATACTGCTTCCATGTACCTTTTACTATTGAACTATCGCCGAAGGTGTCAGTTACGTCTACTGGACCAGGTGGATCGACAGTGACTGGCAAGGTGTGTCAGTACCGGTTTTGAGGTGTATACCGGAGATGTACTTGTAAGGATGTATTTTGACCGTGTCGGGACTTAATACTATTGGTGTCAGTATAGTATCTAGGGGTTACGGTGGATGACTGCAGTATTGAAAGGAATGGTGAATTATGGAACTGATGATGATATTATGCTTATTTGTTATCAAGCATGATATATTATTGCAACTGTTGATTATTGTGCTAACCTGTTGTTTACTTAAAACTGCACTGTTATATTTCCTTCACTGGGCTAGTTAACTCACCCCACTCACCTTTCAGAAAAGGAACCCGAAGAGGAGGACCCTTCATTTCAAGCTTAGGGTGGACAAGCTGAGGCGTTGTTTTGGGATTTCCACTGAGGGGAATACCTTTATCTTTGCTTTCTGGTTCTTGGAACCTCTTCTTTTTGTAAAGTACCGGGTGTGGTACTTAGTTTGTATCAATTTTATGTACTAAAACTTCTACGCTTTTGTAGTTACTCTGATGATGTTTTGAATTAGAATTCGGTGTTGGATTTATGTGAACATGTTATATGTTGTCGTTGTGCTTTTGTTGGTATCAGACTTATGGTATATGTTTGAGTCCACATGTTGGGATCATGTGTGACCTTTGGGCCCAACTATTGATCCGGCCCAGTTAGAATGCTTGAGTTAGTTTAATTTCAAAAAAAAAAAAAAAAAAACAGTCGCGTTCTGAGCCCACCCTTCGGGTCGAGGCGTGACAACCACCGTTGCCCTGAAAAAAAATCTTTTGATTAGTCAAAGTATCAGGTTTTCTCCTCTAGACGTTCCGAGCATCAGACCTCATCCCACAAAAAGGTCTTTGATTTGAAACATGGGAGGCTTCTAATGTTGCTTCCTCAATCTCGATGGCCCCAAGGTACACTTCTGCAAAGGTGGAAAGCTCTAACCTACCCATAGGAAATCTGATCAGGGGATGAAGTCCCTGTTCAAACCTCTTAGCCTTCATCTCCTCTGTAGTATAGCGTGCCAGTTCCTTAATTTTGGTCCCATACTGAACTGCAGTATCATTGCCTTGCTTCTAGTCAAAGAATTTTGAAGTTTTTTATTGACGGACCAGTGGACAAAAATACTCAGCCAGAAAAGCTTCAGAGAATGCATTCCAAGCATCTACTTCTTCATCCAATCCTTGCAGATCAGTCCACCAATCCTCTACTGCGCCACTCAGCTGCATAGTGGCTAGAATAATACGGAGATGATCCTCTTGTACTTCTATTTTATCAGTAATCCTTTCTACCTGCTTTAACCAACGCTCCTAATCTGTTTGTTCCACATATCCTCTGAACATAGGAGGGTGTTAGCGCTTAAATTCCCGGATTGCCACAATTTCCCTAGTTTCTAGAGGACCATGGTTTATGCCATGAGTTTGTGCTACCCTCAACACGACATTCAGATCTGCATTCACTGGAGGAGAAGGAGGAATAGGTGGTGGAGGTGGAGGTGGAGGATGTCTTTGAGACCCTCTTGAAGCCGTACTCTCCACTACACCCTTAACATAAGTTTCTCTAATAGCCTCCCGACTTGCAGATCTGGCCTTACCTCCTCTCCTTCCTCGGCGATTGCTCGGTCCAGCCATTCTAGTAAAACCAAGAGAAATACATCAGTTTCACTATTAGGCAAGGATAAAAAGCCATCGAACACCAATATTCTTTTCCATTAGTACATATGCTCGACTATTAATATGTTAATCACAAATCAAGACATCATATTCTACTACCAAAATCTACCCTCACTCACCTAGGATAGAAAAAGGGTCTAACTTGTCCTAATCTCAAGCCCAACCTCGTATTCACAGTCCGCGGGTTGAACCCAAGCTCTGATACAAACTGTAACACCCCGCTCCTTTTTGCAATCTTAACAGGGCACGATCCAAAGCATTACGCATTTAATGGGTCTTACATCACAGATTTGTGGCTGGAAAAAATAAGTGTATATATATATATATATATATATATATATATATATATATATATATATATATATATATATATAAAGATTATAGATAAAATAAATAAAGCTATCAAATCCTTCATGCCCCAAACTTGACACATCGTATAAATTTTAATGCCGTCCACAAACATAGAGGTAATAACGTCTAATAACAACATTAAATCTAATCTCACAAGTTTGCTCACAACCCATTCCACAAAAATAAAACCAACTAATAAATCTCAAATTTCTCAAATTATTTGAATTAACTAATCAAGTCTCAAAGAATAACAATTATCCAATAATTAAATTCAATTGACATAGTTCAACATCTACCTAAGAATTTAAATATTCATTCATTGTAACTTCTAATTTTCATCGTTCTCCTCCAAGCCTAAATCCAGAGGAGTACCTATAATGTAAGGAGTGTAAGCTCCAAGTCCAGTGAAAGAATATAATAACATATACCTAACATGATATCATCCATTATTCCCAATTCAACATAATAAGTGCAATATTAAAGCAAAATTAAATGAATATGCATTTATTGACCATGCTCTATGCCATGAAATGCACAATGCTTAAAGCACATGCTCAGTGTTTCATCCATCCACAACAACACCTACTGTATTTGGTGGCCTACCCGTCGAAGCGAGGCTAACTTAACACCACATGAAATGGCCTACCCGTCGAGGCGAGGCTATCACAATACCACTTGAAGTGGCTTCCTCACCGAAGCGAGGCTTACACCACCACCAAATAACAATCTACGTAATTTTTCATGGCTCAACAATACAAAACTACCACATGCTTGGTACTACTCACTAAAAGTGAGACCAATACTACCACCGTCGTGGTCTACATGAAAGATCACAGCTGACACCTCCATACCCATCCCATGAATATGAAGATGCCATGCTTAATGTCATGTCTAACATGTATTATCTTTATTATTGTGTCACATGTTATGAGTCATATTAATATGCCGTAAATATAAACATTATACTCTAATAGTCATATGATCTCAAATTGACATAAGCACCATATACATGTCCCAAAGCATCATAATCCAATATCAATAATCTTACTCTTGTATAATAATGAATCATATTGCAATGTTATTATCATGACAATGAGACATCAAAAACCAATCTCAATCATCTACAATAACACCGTAACAAAGCACAAAACAACCATCCAACTTCAAATGTAATTGTGGGACCTTTCAACAAGGTTTGTGGCTAATTTCCGACTATCCGAGCAGGTGAAGTCCGCTCACGGCCATTACATCATTTAGCCTATCCCCTTACACTACTGTGAGTAAGCACCGGATTATAACCACTATTCCAACAAGTACCCCAGTCTATTTTATAGGTCCAACATTACATTTCAAAATACAATTCATCATGCAATATTTTCCATTTATTCAATCACGCAAACAAAAATAGAGATCATGTATAACTAAAGTATAATGTATTATTTTTCCTCACGTATTCCAACTTGAAATCAATCAATAGAACGCTTGGAAAGTTCTGCATAGAGTTCGTTTGAAGTCTTGAGTATTCTTTAACATTATCTCCAACTTGAACTAAATAAATATAAGAGGGGTTCCTAAGGTCCAATGTTAAGGTTGAAAGTTGAGTCCATATACTAATTGTCCAAACATTACCTAATCCAACTTTATTTTATAAATTAATAAGAATAATGCTGATAATAATATTAAAATAATTTCATCATATTGTAATTTACTTTCTTTTCTCAAACAAGTTCAAATCGACATAATTAAAACTATATGAAGGTACATGTATGGAACAGAAGTAATTGGAAAGGAAAAATAGTTGTGTTCGGTTGTGTGATAACTTAGGTCAAATAAATTTCTTGAAATAATTTTGAAGTCGAAATAAATAAGAATAGACTAATTTATGAAAATAATAAATCATTACAAAGTAGGTATTAAACTCTTACAATTTGAGTCATTTTAAATTGGTAAAACAAAATAAAACAAAATAACATAGATAGTTTTAAACAAATAACTTAACAACTTTGTATTTAATAGTATACAAGAAGTGTGTGATTTGTAAGAATACAATACTTAATTGAAGTTTGTATCCTTAAATACTTTGAATCAATTAAACCAACCTAAATTAAGAGATAATGATGAAACGTAAAATAAGAATAAACCATACATGTATGATCTACACCGTCAAAAGCAATTGTAGGCTTTCTTGTGAAATACACCATTAAATGATTTTTAGTTAAGTAGCATTGGGGAAAGAAAGGTAGTTCATAAATATTACAGCAATAATAATACTTTGAATCTGAAATACATTATATACATATATATTTGGTAAAATGAGTCAATTGTTTAAGGCAAGTGAATGAGTGTTGAGGAGGGGTCCCACAGTGTTCTATTGGATAATGAGTGTTGATAATGGGATTCAATGGAAAATAGTGGGGTTAATATTATTAGACATAATACAGGGACCCGTGATTATCTTCACCGATAATCACGGGATGGTCAAAGGTTTATGACCGTATGTGTGTGTATTCCTTATTGAGCAGATACTCCTTGTACATCTGATATATACTGTGTTAATACGTGAATGAATGTGAGAAATACATTTACATGGTATCACTAGTTTTAGGTTTTTCTTACCTCCGATCCTGATTGGATATTGGATTCACAGTCGCATGGTGTTGGCCTGCCTCTCCTCGGATCTTGCTTTCTCCGATCGTCTGATGTTTGATCTGCTCGTCCTGTCACCAGCAACTGTCCGTTGTCGATCTCTGCGGACATCGTCTTTCTGCAACCCTCCTTTTCCGATCTGGTTGCACATCCAGATTTAGCTGTGCCTGCCATGTTCCTCCTCTATGTATCGCTTGCTACTGCATACACGATTGCCCTTGTCGACGTATCCAGATCTCTCTGCCAGAGGGCTTTTCTCCGTTTTGAAGATCTATTTGCAGAGTTGTTGCCATTTTCTGCCGGTCGGCTTCCAATCTCTCGGATCAAAATTCTCTTTTCAGCTCTCTCCGAGCTCTTCGTTGGGTGTCGTCTTCGACTTCTCCGGTTGTCCAAGTCTGGACATTTATCTGCTCCTGCGCAGTACAATTTTCCTTGCCGCAGTTCCGATGTCCTTGCGGCTTGACGTTATTCGCCACTTCTCCTTTGTTTCTCGGCGTTTTCCCTTTATTGGCTTCTCTGTCCTTCCGCTGAGCTTTTTCGCAGACGAGAGACCTCTAAAAGTCACAATTACTATTTGTGTTGTCTAGGATGCTTCTGAGACTTTTCGACAGAGAGCTTCTCTTTCTTTTATGCACGATTGATTCTTGTACTGTATCGGAAAGCGCGTGTGCTGCTCTTCTGTACTGCTACAGTTCGTCCATTACAATGGCCACCTTGACGCATCTCTCTACGCAACTTCAGCATTTCATTACAATGAGATTGACTTCAGATAATTATCTTGTTTGGAAATCTCAACTATTGCCCTTTCTCCGCGGCTACAATGTCCTTGGCGACGTTGATGGCACAACCTCTGCCCCACCACATGTTCTGCATGTTGATCCTAAAGCAGAAACTTTCCCCTCTATACAGATCAACCCTGAGTTTCTCACTTGGCAACAGAATGATCAACGTCTACTTGGGTGTCTGCTCTCTACCCTTACAAAACCAATTCAAGCTCAATTGGTTGGTGTTCCCACAGCTCGTACGGCTTGGCTCTAGTTGGAGTGGTCTTTTTCGTCTCAAACAGTCTCCGCGAGCATGGTTTCGGAGCCTTATTGATTTGTTACTCAGTTTGGACTTTACTAGTTCCAAGACTGACGCCTCGTTATTCATCTACAATCATATTGATATTATATTATATCTCCTAGTGTATGTAGATGACATTCTGATTACGATTAACTCTTCTTCAAAGATTGCTGACCTTATCTCCCTCTTGGGACATGAATTTTCACTCAAAGATCTTGGTCGTCTTCATCATTTTCTTGAGGTGTGTCATTCATAGAAAGGCGTTCTCCTATTCCAACGATACTATGTTCGTGACCTGCTCTCTTGATCTAGTATGATTGATTCAAAACCGGTTAAGTCTCTTGTTGCCTTGTCCACCTCTTTATCACGACATTCTGGCAATCCATTACCAGATGCTACCCTCTATCGGAGTATTGTTGGGGACTTACAGTATTTGATTCTCACCCGTCCTGATATTGCTTTTGTTGTGAACAAGGCCTGTTAGTTTATGCATCAACCCTCTACAGAGCATTGGGCATTTGTCAAGCGCATCCTCCGGTACCTTAAACAGACTCTCTCCTATGGGTTACAGTTTCATCGCTCTTCTCCATTATGTTTGTCTGCATTTTCTGATGCTGATTGGGCGGGTTGCCCTGATGATCTGCGATCAACTGATGGTTTTGCTATCTTTCTCGGAAACAATTTGATCTGTTCGATCTCTAAGAAACAACAAATTGTTGCCCGTTCAAGTACTGAGGCTGAATATAAGGTTGTTGCCTCGGCCTCCGCTGAGCTCACATGCTTACTCTCTCTCCTTGGGGAGTTACATGTGTGCCTTCCTGGTCCCCTTACTCTTTGGTGTGACAATATTGGTGCTACTTATCTCACCGCCAATCCCGTTTTTCAGGCTCGTACAAAACATGTTGAAATTGACTTTCACTTTGTTCTAGATATGATTGCTCGCAAACAACTAGTGATCAAGATTATCTCTACCAAGGACCAGTTGGCCGACATCTTCACCAAAGATCTCTCCTCCCCTCACTTTCTGTCCCTTCGTAGCAAGCTCAATCTCGTTGATAGCGAGTTGGGCTTGAGGGGGGTTATTAGAGTTAATACAGGGACCCGTGATTATCCTCACCAATAATCACGGGATGGTCAAAGGTTTATGATCGTATGTGTGTGTATTCCTTATTGAGCAGATACTCCTTGTACGTCTGATATATATTGTGTAAATACGTGAATGAATGTGAGAAATACATTTACAAATATGTGTTAAAATGGTTAATAGTCCATGGGTCACACG
This sequence comes from Chimonanthus salicifolius, assembly GCA_013350335.1. Lineage (NCBI taxonomy): Eukaryota > Viridiplantae > Streptophyta > Magnoliopsida > Laurales > Calycanthaceae > Chimonanthus > Chimonanthus salicifolius. The sequence continues at coordinate 11,272,510 of CM023532.1, forward strand.
TTGATTGGTGTATGTGATGAATTAAGAAACATAAGAAATCGTTGGTTTTATTTTTATTTTATTTTTTTTAAATCAGATTTTAAATATGCATCCCCAAGGACAACTAAAAGGAAAAACAAACAAGAATAGCAGTACATGTAACACCCGTTGGCTAACAGGGGAGGTCAAACACTAAACCAAACAAATAAATGGAAGGAGACGAGAATAAAAGAGGGAGCAAATATTTGCATGTAATTATAGACTGAAATCAGTCCGATTATCAAGCCGATTTTGGCGTGGGTGATCGCCCATCTTCTGGGAATCCAGTCAGGTATAGTTTCAACATAAGCATTTTAGTTTAAGTAGGGGAAAAGATTGAAAGAAGTATACCTATATTGACTAAGATTTCTTAGTGAGACTCAGGTGTAGATGTCAGGCAATAGTATGCAAGAAGAAGAAGGATTGGCAACACAATAGATGATGGCATCAAGAAGTAGAGGTGGAAATAGTGAACAGTTCTGTTTGGCACAACAGGGTATTGTTGTGTCGCTCAAACAGCAGTGAAGGGGTGATCGATAGAAGAAACGAGTAAGAGAGAGAGAAGAAAGAACGAAAGAAGGTACTTGAGAGAGGTGAGGCTGCAAGCGAGACCCTAAGGTGTTGCTACCGCTTGAAGGGGATCAAGGTAAGGAGAAGACTCGAGTGGGCATCGCATGGATTTAAGTAGGGTAAGGTTGGCTGGCTATTTTGAAAGAGAATAAGGTTAGGAAAGTTAAAAAAAAATGGTAAGGATTAGATGGAAGGAAAGAGTTTGCTTTCATTTTTTGAATAAGGAAAGAAAGAGAAAAAATAGAATCTAGAGAAGTCCCAATGGGTGCGGCGTGAGGTGGAGGAGAGAGTTGGGTTTCCATCCGTAATTTAGGGATTTAGATGCTACAGGTTCGAGAGGGGGGAGGGATTTAGAAAGAGTGAAAGGGGTGTGGGTCTCCAAAGGGACCCACACGGGTTTGGGGTGTTTATTATTATTATTATTATTATTATTATTACATCTTCATTTAAGAACCCAAACTAAATATTTTTTTTTAAGGTGAAAGAGTTTTGATAAAACTAATTCCTATGTTTAGTTTGACCCAGGAATGTGGGTCCCATGGGCTCGCTCAAAATTATAATTTATAAATTTTTAATTAAATAATTCTAATTAAAACTCTAACTTTGGGAATAAAAATCTAGCTTGCTAATTAAGTTTTTCCATCCATTTAATTTCAACTTAAAGGGGATAAACTTGAAAAATCTAATTAAGGGAAAATGTGTGTGCATTGGGGAACCTAAATTAATTAAATTTTAGGTTTTGTGTGTTTTATTTATTTTTATTTTAAACAATTTGAAATAAAAGAAAACAACACACAATTTCACACAAACACAATCAAGAGATTGCATAAAAGCACATACACATATTTTCCATGATTAAAAGTCCATGAGATAACCAAACACACATTTCACAAGTCATGTATTTATAAAGAAGATTGATAATCATAGTTATCTCAAAATTAAGATCTCATAGATCAAATCATTAAGAATATGAATGTTGTACCATGTGTGTCATGATCCATGCATTCCTCTTCAGACTCCACTCTCAATCACCATCTTTCCATTCAATGGTTCATATACTGGCCAATCATATGTGTCCGCAGCATTTCTGGGGGCAACCGACAGGGTGCTTACCTTTATACTGACATTTAACCGAGACTAACAGGGGGAGTGTCAATCTCCCAGACTCCCGCGCAGGTTTTGGGATTTCTACTGACCCTAGAGCTCTTATGGCCCAATTTAATGCATTTTCTTTGTAACCAATGGTTGTGGCCAATTCATACAGTTTGTTCAATCAGTCCAATCATCATTTCATATGCAAAACCCAAAGTTTTGGTTCTAGCTAATGCAAGTGCCATCCCATGCCACATGCATAAGGTATGTGTATGTAAGATGCCAAGTCCATTTCATTTGTACCTCCTCAATTCTTTCCAAAACATGATATCACATATTTCAAGTAATTCCAAGAAAACATAGTATCATACGTTCAAGAGCATATCTCCAATCATCTCAAGTTAACATAGCACTATAAGTTTAATAACATTACTGAAATCATCTCAAGTTAATATAGTACTATAAGTTCAATAACATGACTGAAATCATCTCAAGCTTAGTCATAGCATCATAGGTTCATAAATGACATATCTCAAGTACTTTAGTAATGAAATAATTTCAAAAACCACATGAGCATTTAAATCATAATTCATGCATCATAATCAAGTCTCTCCAAAGTAAAATAGCATATTATATATTCCACATACCACTATTTCATTAGTATACACATCCTACAGATCGTAATTCAGCATGGTTCAACTGTATGTAGTACTCTACTTGTACAATTACACATATCTCATTGCATATCATAGAATATAAGCAATTCTATTAATCATACATAACAGTGGAAATAATACGCATAATATCACTCTTTAGTGCTTCAATAAAGTAGGATCACCTACTTGTTTGATGGTATTCACCGAAGGAGAGGATTACAAATCGACACGTACAATGCTAGGGTCACTCTTGAATCCTTCGTTCATTTTCATGTATAACAAACCATCATAATCAAGTCATCGCACTTAACCCAATTAATTGTCCTTAAAACAGTAAGACCAAATTATTTTAAACAAGTTATGTATCCTCAATGGATCAGTCTTGGAACTGGTCTTTACGCTGAAAAACAGCCCTACCTTGGTTGGTTTTTGGACAGCAAAACAACCCTACATTGACTAGTTTTGGACCACAAAACAACCTTACTATGGCTGAAAGACAGTCTTATTAAATCAAATCCAATGGTCTTGAATTTTTTACTGGAGGTCAGTTTAACTAATCCCAGTTAAAATTTTATAGAAATTAGAGACCTACAGGCCAAGATAAAAATTTCCTATCGAACTGCTGTAAAATTGGACCACAAATCTGGATTGTATGTCCAGTCCACTTTGTAATCACGACTTGGGCCATCAGACTAGATTTTTGGCACCGAAATTTTTATAGGAGGTACATTTATCTGTCTAGATGAATTTAGATATAAATTTTGCAGCAATCTATTAAAATATCATTGAGTTATGATTTTTACAAAATGCAGCAGCTAAAACTGTCTCAAATCTGGGTCTGGGTTTTCGTGTCAAAAACATTCTTCAACAGAGGTATCAAAATTGATCCAATCCCTCTAAAAATTTTACTGGAGTCTCATATGGTTGTAAAAAATCTCTCTAAAAAATTTCACTGGAATCGAATGACCAGAGACTAAGATATATATTTTTCATTAAAAAGTTACAAAACTGTCTTAGAAATCTGGGTTGAAATTCAGGTCTGATTGACGATTTTTGTTCAAGTATCATCCATGCTTGGATGGCCATGAAATTTGGTCCACAACCATTTCTAGTGTTTAGTTTCGCCACAAAAATGTTCATAGAATTCTGGATTAAACAGGTATTTTAAATAAATTTATTTCTATTTCTATTACACATAGAATTGCGCAATAGTTTAGGACTTAAAACCATTCCCAAAGATCTCCAATTTTCCAGATTTCCACATTCTTAATCAAATCTCTTTCCAATTCAATTCCAGACTGATTCTAAGTCATTATAAATCCTCAATTAAGTCATAACACTAAGGTATAGAGAAACCAACATGTTATGGAGCTTTTCCAAAGGAATCTTACTCTAACTTTTCCAAAAACGAATTAAGGAAGAAGAAGATGTAACTGCCGCAATTCCAACCTTTGTTGTTGTTGTGTCCTTTCTTCTTTTCATTGGCAGGACTCAGCTCAGGTGTCTGAGAGTTAGGGAAGTGAATGAGATGAAGAAGAGAGGGTCGACTGGGAGGAAGTGGAGATAATGAACCACAAGAGGATGGGTTCTTGCTGATTTTCAGCACCAAAAGCATGGGTTTTTCATTCATTTCAGTTGAATGGCCACTGTGCAAGAGGGGTTTCCATCAGCGCAAACCGTGGATCTGGTTTGTTCTTCTTGCAGTGTCTCCATACCACTCCAGTGCATGGAGTATGGGTTTTCCATTTCTTTCAGCTGGAACCATCGCAAGATGGGGATCTTGTTTTGTCGTCGGTGGATTCACACAAGGGTTGGGTCGGCTGATAAGTTGTACATGGGTGTGGTCCCTCTTTGCTAACTCATGTGGCCTAGTCACCACTTGATGGGGCCCTCTTGTCACCTCATCAACTAAGGTGTACTAAATTAATGTAGTTAATTAAACTCTAATAATTCCATTAACTTAGTTAATTTATCAAATTATTAAAATTCTCAATTAAATACCAATGGTTCTCATAAATCTTGTTAATTCTATTTAATACTAAATTTCTCCTTAATGTCATGATTTAACATCAACATTCATATCAAATTTTCTCAATGATTTCCAATTTAGATTTAAAATTCCAAATTCATTCAAAATACAATCAGAAAATACATCGGGCATCGGGGTCGAATTCTTGAGTCGTTACAATAGGCGTTGGGCAGCACAAAGAGATGCAAGGAGAAATGAGCGTGGGCAGCAAGCTGAACAGACACACACGACATTGTGTTTGGAAGGTAACACCATGGAGTTGTATGACATATGTGTTGCGCAGCACAAAGAGATGCAAGGAGAAAGGAGCGTGGGCAGCAAGCTGAACAGACACACACGACATTGTGTGTGAAAGGTCTTTATTGGTTGCGTGGGTCTAGACTTTGAGACCAAGAGGTTTAACCGAAAGCAAGAGTAGCCGAATGTGTATGCGTCATACACAGTGAGCTCGAGTATTGTACAAATGTCATTACGTGATTTAGGGAAGCATAGGAAGCACACCAGGGAGTGAGACAAAAGGTGAGTTCTTTCTCCTGGGTTTAAGAGTAGTAAAAAGAGATGGGTGTACAAGAGACTCGGGATTTGGGGTTGGGATTTAAACTCATGGAGTAATTCTTCTACGTTTGAGAGTAGTAAAAAGAGATGGGTGTACAAGAGACTCGGGATTTGGGTTGGGATTTAAACTCATGGAGTCATTCATATTGTATGGATGAGAGAAGATATCTATCGCTCCGTCGATTTCGGATTTAAACTCATGGAGTCATTCATATTGTACGGATGAGAGAACATATCTATCGCTCTATGGATGTAAGAAGGATTTTGTCGAACCACGTAAATATCGGTGTTTGATTTATTATAGTTGTGTTTGTTAATTACTTATTCGTGCTTTGATTATTTTATTCCGCACTAATATTCCTAACATGCTCTTCACCCATATTCTTATTTACAACTATTTTGTTCTTTCTTCATTTCTTTTCTGAACCTTACCAACATCAACAACATTCACTACCTTTGTCATGTTGGGAAATACACATCTTTCCCTATCTCACAAGTCCAACCACAATAATGATAATAATAATGGAAGCAATTAACTGAAAAATAAAAGCAAGCACACACCAGAAGGACACAAAATATTTACGTAGAAAATCCTCCATTGTTGAGGGAAAGACTATAGGACAACTCCAAATAAATCTTCCACTATAAAATCAAACAGAATACAATATTCTTCACCTAAAGTGGATTCCAACGACAATAAAAATATAACAGGGAGAGATCTCATAAAAGGAGTATGAGAGATCCACGATCTAAACTAGTAAATGTCACTTTTTTTCCACGATGTCAGGAGCAAATCCTCAAAATTTGAGTAAAAACCGAACAAGAATGGTGGTTAGATCTTACCTTTTCTTTATCTCTTTTTCTTTCGCCATTTTCTCTTTTCTATTCTTCCGTATGTTTTTTCTCTTTTGCCGTTTGTTTCAGTTACTTTGGACCATGCCGAACTCCCCCACGTCTCTTGTAGTTTGAGATGGCAAAGGACTCCCAACTGTCCTTTTCTTCTTCTTTTTTTCTTTCTTTTCTTGTTCACGAAAAACCCTCCCACCATCTCTGTTTTTTCTTTTTTGTTTATACGGTAGTGTGGATCCACAACATACCATTACCTCCAAAACATGTTTTGGGGTTTCATCATGCTAGCTATTACCCCCATTAGTTTCAGATACTACTGCATCACCTTTTGTCTCAAACGTGGATAGTACCAAACCAATCAACAAATTGGACGATTTTAGAACCTCTTTCTTTTGTATTTGATAAAAAAAATTTAGAATACAAATATTCTCAGATAGAATTAAAGAAACAAATAAACTCTTAGAACACAAAGCACTCTCTAATACAACTGCGTTTGGATGAGGAGGTGTGAGCGGAACGAGGGGTTTCCCCTCATTACCCCTATTTGATAACAATATTCAAAGGGCAAACAATCTATCACGAAAACCCCTCCATCTCAAGAGGTCATCATCTTGCCTCTCTCTTTCCTTGCCCCTCCATACCCCCCTCTCATCCTCTCCTCTCTCATTCATACGATATATTATTATTTTTCTTTGATGAATATTATTTAATAATTATATTGTTCTAACTTTCCCATCATTTTTATTGATTTTCAACTAAAATTTTTATAATAAAAGCATACTAAAACATACATTTCGTTAGAAATATGAAATATTAATTTTGCAAAAAGATTAGTCAATTTTTAAAATATTTTTAATATTTCCATTTAATTTTTTTCTTTATAAACTCGAACCAGAATATGCCCTTTTATTGAAAAAAAATAATTTTTATTATTGACTGTTTTTCTTAAATACTTCTGATATAATTTTAGACAAATTTTTGGTCTAAACATAAAATATAATATCCATTTTTCACAAATCTCAATCAGTTTTTGTGAATATTGCTAATATTTTTATATTTTACCTTACTTTTTTTTTGTAAACTTAAATGAACATATCCATATTTCACAAATATCAGTTTTTTTTTTTTTAAATGTTACTGATTGTTTAAATATAGTCCATTTTGACTTGTAATTGTGGGTTTTTAATATTAATTTTGTCTTAGATGAAACTTATTAATTTGAATTTTTTATAAACTATTATAATAGCTTATTATTGTATGTATCTCACATCACCAATGAACAAATTATGATTTTTTTATAAAGAGATATGTTGCCATTTTAATCTCTCTTTAAACTAGAGGATTTTTTTTTGAGCGGTGAATAAAGGTTTCATTAATAGAAAGAAAGGTTACAAAAGAAAAAGAAAGGAAAAAACAACATGAAGAACAAGGTCTAAGAGAACTAGACCACTGAAACAACCACAACTATCACCCAAAACCCATGAACCCCAAAAGAATAATACAAAATCTAAATCTGACCAAGACTATCCTCCTAATAGATCAAATGTGCCTTGTATAGCTCTGTCAACTCTATTTTTTGCAAAGAAATCTGCCACATCGTTCGCTGAGCGTCTAACATGTGAAAAGGATACCTCCAATGCCAATTTCAACACCTTAATCTCCCTTACCAAAGTGGCAAGCCTCCAAGGAGGACGTTTCACCCCATTGGCCCATTTGATTGCATTGGAGGAATCACTTTCAATGATTATTCTAACTCCCCTTAATTCAGACCCTAGAGTTAAGGCTCTCCGAATATTAAGAAGTTCCGCCTCATTAGATTCCTTAGAACCCACTGATTCCGAAAATACAATACTAATGGAACCCAAATGATCCCTAAGCACTCCCACGATCCCAACTGGCCCTGGTTTGCCCCTAGAAGCTCCGTCAACATTAAATTTGAGCACCCCACCAGGAGGAGGTGACCAAATAACCCGGACTAACCTATTGCTTTGATAAGACGACATACATTCCTCCCAAGACAGAAGCAAATCTCCAGCTTTCAAATCTTTGAAAGCCTTGTTATTACTAAGCCATGAGCATAACATCCATTTAGCGTTATGAACAAGTTCACTGAAGTCCGAAGCCAGCCCCTCAAAAACTCTCCTATTCCTCTCCTTCCAAAGAGACCATAAGACTACAGCTGGAATTGAATTCCAAGCGAGTTTTCTCATGGTTCTCAAACCACACAACTGCCAACACTCCCAAATCCCTTCCCACGATCCGGGGCAGACCCATGAGACTCCCATCAAATCCAAGAAGCTACACTACAATCTCCAAGACACGGGGCAAGTAAGGAAAAGATGGTCAAAGGATTCGTCCGCCACCCCACAAAGGGGGCAATTAATCTCACCTTCTGAATTTAAAAGGCCCTTTCTCCTGAGTTCCAACCTTGTTAATACCTTCTGAATTTAAAAGCCCCTTTAAACTAGAGGATTGGTATGGACATTCCATCTTTTTCACAGATATTGAATTTAATGCAAGAGATGATTATCATTTCAAAAGAGCATGTTAATCATTTAAATTAAAATAAAGTAGTAGAGGGTCTTCCCTTTTTAAAATGGAAGTGTCCCATTAATTCCCTTAAAATATTACACTTGATTTGAATGAATTTGGGTTAATTTGGATGTTTGTTTACAATCATTTCATTTGGTGGAGCTAATTTTGGATCCATCATAGTCTTAATCTATGTTTGCTCTCAAATGCCCTTTTTTTTTATTGAATGAGTGTTAACATTAATGTAACCAAAGTTGTTGACGTTTTTGGACTTAATTATACGAAATTTTGATATTTATAAAACTTGAATATAATTTTTATTAATTTTTGAACTTGCAAATAAGCTCGCAATGTGCTAAATAAAAAGATGTCGCTCTATGGGCAGAATTTTAATATTTATTCACCAATTTCTTTTAGTTTTTTGGATGATCTTCACTTGAATTTGAATGTATGCTCTTAAATTCAAACTTTCTATTTTTAATTAAATTAAATTATTCTGAATTATTTAAATAAAATTTGTTGAAACTAGCAATAGTTCAAAATATATTAAAACAACAATATCTTAGTCTAACAAGATTTTCAACCAAATAGCACTATTCAATCTATCGGATTCTCTAAAAATAATGGGACAATAACATTTTATTCTGACTTTTGTCTATGAAGACTTTAATCTGACAAGTTTTAGACCTATCACCCTCTGAATCTGACAATGTAAAGTTTTTCTCAAATATTTGCCTTTTACCTAATAACCTTTTTCTTTTACATTTTTAACCAAATTATTATCAGCCCCATCAATTTATTGAAATAATTGTCACAAATACCTTTTTTAAAATATTAACTAAGATTGGTAATATTGGGATATTTTTTAATTCTTGTATTTTTACTGAGAAATTAATGGAAAAATCTTGCAGAAAATATAATATTTAAAAAATAATAAAAATATTAATCTTACTGAGAATTTATTCTGATATTACTATTTATCGTATTTTTAATGTAATTTTATTGGGAATTTACCAGAAATTTACCATCGTGTCGATAAATATATGTTATTAAAATGGTAATAGTATTTTACTGATAAAAATGTGCTAAATTTAAAAATATCACTCATATTTGTGACCTTGGTTGCAACACGCCTACTATCTTTTACCACCCCCTTTGAATTTTTGAGATATTTGGAATTCAGAACTTGTTTTAAAAGGGGTTTTTCTTCTTCAAAGAATCTCTAGGACTGCATTTGGATGAAAGGTAATTTTACAGTAGTCACCCCTCACCTGGTGTCACCCTTAAGCTTGGGGTCACCCTTGAATACCTCAAACTTCAATGGAGTATTAAAAAAAGGTGACGAGAGAGGTATTTTTTGAATTTTTACCCTCACGTGGGGTAATTTTTAGGTTACAAAACAAACGCAGCCTAGGTGAGGCTCATTAGGAAGGCACAAAATTTGTCTATGAAGTTTAATGTTTGAGCCTCCTCAAAGGGATTCCAGTGGTGACCAGAAACTCGCTTTAAGAAGCGTGAGTCATGACTTCAATTCTCACTCTACTTAATCTCTCCTCGTAGAATTACTCGATCTATGTGGATAGAAAGCTTGCACATCTCAGAAGATTAGTTCAACACTTTAAGAGGCCTGAACACCTTCTATCATAAAAAAAAAAAATCCCATTCAAATAATCAGCCTATTTTTTTATCCTTTCCCATTTCTCCAGGCAACCAATAAACTTTTTTGGAATTGTTACGGTGCCCATTATATGGTTCTAAGGCTGGAGAAGTAAAAAAGTTAACTATTCTTTTCATTCTATATTCAACAATTTTGCCTTCCAGCCTTGGTACCTTGATTGAAGCTTAAAACTTTGGAGTACCACTTGGACTACCATCACCAAAATTTGAAAAGTAGCAAAGGTAATGCAAGACATTAGCAGGGTTTCAAACTTTTCATTGAAACTATAAGCCAGAAGACAATGCCTAACGAAGTCCTAAGCTTTAGAAATGTCTAATTGAGCCATGAATTCTTTATGCTTCCATTGCTCCATTCTTATAGAATAAAGGAATTCCTTGGCAACTAGCACATTGTGAATTGTTTCCCTCCCTTTCACAAAGGCAGTCTAGTTAGGAAAGATCAAGGAAGGTATGATTGGGGCTAATCCAGGGCCGACCCTGCGCATAGGCAGCGTAGGCCACCGTTTAGGGCCTCCACACACTAAAACTCTTTAATATATTAGTCACAAAGGGTCTTTGAAATCTCACTTCACGTAGGGCTCCTGAGATTTTAAGAAATCTCAGGGCCGACCCTGGGCTAATCTAATAATAAAAAATTTGGAAAACTTTATAAGGAGTATTACGTGGGCTAATGAGTTTAAAGTGAGAGGTTCTTTCAGGGTGTTTCCTTTAAGAATGAGGCTAATAAAAGTAGCTAAACAGGATGAGGGGACCAATGAAACCAAGGTCTACAAGCAATTCACCCAATATGAGACCAGCCTGCTTGACTTATTTTCAGTCATTCCAATCATAATTTATATTAGACAACATACAACCTATGATTGACACTGTCTCATCAATAAATGGATAGTATGACAAAATCAATTTAAACCCATTATCATAATCAGTTCCCTTATCAAAATCTTATTCAAATCAAATAAACAATTCATAATCAAATAAATTGAAGTGAAGTAATTAATACTAAATGTTCAAGACCCAAAAATTATGTTTTAAAAAAAAAAAAAATCAAGATCACTACTAGCATTGCATCCTGTCAACTCAATGTTTTGAGGAGGTAATTAGGTTTTCAAAGGGAAGAGGGGAGACCAGATTATGCAGGTGAGGTGAATAGAAGAAATCCAAGACTAATTCCCAACATGTTATAAAGAAATCCAAGGTGGTCACTCCACGCCATCCCATCCTTGTTTTTTGGGGATAAGAAAGGAAGCTCACATGAGTTTTCCACTTTTTCATATTAGCTTGTCTTCTTGGAAAAGAAAGAACAGTGGTATAAAAAGATTAAAGAAGCAAAGTTCAACATAAAATATATTGCAGATGGAGTAATTATTGGGTCCAAACCCTAAAAAAAATGTTCATGTGCTCTTGACTTCGTACACGTAATGCAAAGGGCTGAATTGGTGGGACCCACTTAAATGGGACCACCCAAAACATTTCCCAATTGAAAAGTAAGGGCAAGGTTGTCGGTTTATTTGGAAAATAATTGTTGGTTTGTTTAAAAATGAATTTTTTTTAAAATACTTTTTTTTTTTTGAATATACGGAAACTATGGGATACCCAGCGTAAAACCTCTACAGGTGGACTCTTACCCTTAAGGCATACCAAAGTTATGCCATAGGGGTAATGAAGAATTTTGTAGAACTCTGATTGATTGGCATGACATGGTGGTCAAAATCTACATTTATTTGTAGAAAATTTTGAGATGTATTCTCTTTCCCAAAAAAAAAAAAAGAAGAATTTTATAGAAAAGTATTATTATTATTTTTAATGTTTTGGGTCTTACAGCCCATGTTTGAAAGCCCATTTCCTGCATAAAAGTTGAAGATGAGAATTCATTGCCTAGTTGGGAGCTCTGTCATCATTATCCTTATAGAGTAGCTGTGAAATATTATCATTGTAGTAGTTTTTGGACGTTCATATCAGCATAGAGTTATTATGTAATTTTTATTTTTATTTTTCTTTTAGATAGGACATGTCAGAGTTTGGCGGAAAATATAGTCTGATTTTGCACGTATATTTGAGGTATCAATCGATATCAAATTTTCATAAAATTGAGATTTATAGAAAAGCTTATTCAACTACCTTTCTCATAAATCTAAATTTAAACAATTTCAATAAAAATAAATAAAGTTATGACTATTTTTATAAATATGTGTCTAAGAGTGACCAAAAAGATATTAGATCTAACTTTTGTTGCTAGATCTATAATTTTTTCACCTTAGACCTCTATAAATTTAGGCCTTGGTCGAATATTCATTGATACAATCAGTTCAATTGAAATCTAGTAATAGCAAGAGTGCTTTTGGATCTCTCCTAGTGTGGTGGTCAATTTATCTTTCTTTTGAATTTAACTTGAATGCCGGTTGAATTAATTTTATTTTTTTTTAATTAACGTGTGGGAAATTCAGACAGTCCTATTTAAACCCCCACGGATGAGCCCATTACTTCTAAAGTACACCAAAGTTAGGCCATTAAAGCTCAAACCTACAACCAGTTGAGCTACACCCATGTGAATATGTTGAATTAATTTTGATTCATGCAATTGTGTGTTTTATTGCATCTTTTAATTTTCATTCTTCATTGATTACATTCACATTGCATAATTGAAATTGGATTCTTTGATTCAATTTAGTTCAATTGAAATTTTCACCCCTTGAAAGAATTTCACGTTGTGTCGATCTCTCCTTTAGTGTTTGACCACATTCCACTTTCCAGTGAGGAATTGGGGTTTTGGTCTATCTAATGAGATTCCATTTTCTTTTACAACTAGGGTCAAATGTCAGTTGATGTTTTAGAGTTCCTATTATTGAATCTTTATTCAAATTATAGATCTTAAATCGAAATTTCTACAATTTTGTAGCACACTCAAACACGTTCAAAGTTACACATACCTTTCCAAAAAAAATTCAAGCTAATTCAAAGTTGTACGTACCTTTCCAAAAAAATTATGCTTATATATCCTACTGATTCTTTATGTCTGCAACTTTGCATGCATTGAATAATCGGTGTATGTGTTGGGTTCACCTTCTTAGAGGTTAATCAACATCAGATAGAATAAAATGTATTTGCTCTCTGTTCACCTTCTAAACCCTAAACCCTATTAAAAATCAGGCTAAACCAAGTCTGATTAGATAAAAGAAATTATTATTACTTATAGCCAATTAACCCCGACCCAACCTGTTGCTACTCTTGGCTTAGGTCCATATTTTATTTTATTTTCCTTTGAATCTACTCTTCATTTGTCTGTCTTTTTCTCTTAATACACCAATTCCACAATGAACAAGTGCATACATTCACCAGTCACTAGATCAAAACATAGGTTGGTAAGCGTGGGATGTTTTATGTAAATGGGTTGGATTCACATTTGGATCTTAGCAAGTTAATATTTGAATTTATTTCATATGAATTAAATTAAATTAAATTTAAATTTCAAATTTTAATTGTTTCACTTTCTTAGATACACAGTTTGAATCCACGACTCAGTCATTATATTGGATTATTATTAGGATTGAGATCTTTCCCCTACAAAATATTTAGGCTATCTCTTGTACAAAAGAAAAGTCAAAGGTAATTAAATAGTCAAGTTCCTACATTGAAAAAATTCAAATCCCATTAATACAGAAGTAGTAAAAATTTTAAAAAATATCTCAAAAATAATCTCAAAACCTACTCTAATATCCGTACGAGAAAGAAAGATACCGTAAAATGAAGCAACAAAAATACCCAAATAGAGTAAGGAAATAAATAAAAAACTCTAATTTGAATGCTCAAATCTAACTATGTATCTTAAATTTATAACTATATATGTATTATTTTTTTTTAAGTTATAACTATCTCTCAATCTCTAACTAGTATTTTTTTTGAGCGATAACAATAAAATTTCATTAAAAGAGAAAGGGATTACAAAGAGAAAAAACAAACCAAGAGGCCTAACAGCATTAGACCAAAATAAGAAAAAGAAACAAACAAGAAAAAAGCCAAGATAAAAAGAGATAACAAAAGAAATCAAATAAAAAAGATGCCTTCCATAAGATTCTCAACACCCACTTTGACAAAAAAAAATCTGCAACGCCATTAGCCGAGCTTCAGACCTTGAAAAATGAAACTTTCAATGCTATAATCAAAGCTCTAACCTCCCTAACTACCTTGGCCAATCTCCATGGTGGGATTGTAAGAGGTAATGGTTAAATTTGGATTTTGTCCCTCATGTACCTTAGCACATATCAAAATATTGAAGCCTCTAGGAGCGCCCGACTAATCTTTAAATCAACGCTCACGGGTTTTATATTTCTTACTTTGATTTATTAATTACAGAATTTGGATTTAGTTAGATCCAAATCTGCATTAAGAAACAAATGGATACTTAAATTTAGATGCATATTTGGATCCAAATCTGTTTTGACCGGCCTTTTGAATTTTCAACTATCCGTTTCCTTCTCTAGGTACATGTAATCAGCAATATGCTAATTATTTCAATTTTTAAAGTTTTTTAAGAGAATCTTCAAATACATGTATGATGCTTTTATTTCAATTAAGAGCTTCTTCGGAAGATTGGTTTTTATGTGAATGAAGCATATGTAGATTTACACAAAACGACCTATTCTTGTAAATATTAAATATTTAACAAAAGGAGGTTAATTGCGAATCAGTTTTTTTTGGCTTTATAGATACTATATGCTGGATAAGAAAGCAACAAAAGTACCCAAATTAATCTTGAAGCTTTAAAGGCGCTATACTTTTTTTTAATAGAGTACCTCTTAATATTAATTTTACTCTCTAATTGAATAAAGGGTAAATTAGCTAAGCTTATTGGCTCCACCAATGAACGGTTAAAATGAAGTCCAACTATAACTTGCAATCTATGCATACCGCAAAGGGTTCGGCGAGCCAATTCGAAAGACAAATTGGGTAATACAGTAAAACCCGTGTTAGGTTATACAAAATAACTGTGAAAAGATCTTTTTTTTAGAAATGGTTCATATATATATATATATATACTAATAAAGAGGCACCAGAGATGCAAGCACACCTGTGGAAAAATCGTTGGCCTTAAAATAAAATCTTACTCTAACTTGCAATCCATGCATACTGCAAAGGGTTCGGCGAGCCGATTCGAAAGATAAATTGGATAATATAGTAAAATCCGTACTGGATTACACAAAATGCCTGTGAAAAGATCGTTGGCCTTAAAATAAAGTCTTACTATAACTTGCAATCCATGCATACCAGCTTCTCTTTACCGTGCCCTGCCCTGCAACTTCCATGCTTCGACCCGGCTTCGTCTAAGCACTTAGCCTTAGTATAGTATAGCTGAGGCGCAAGCCTTCGGTAGTTGGAATCTGTTCCTCGCCTATGCCTACTGATGGCAGCTTGGGTTCGACTTCATCTACTTCCTCGATCATATCAATCAACAACTTGCTTGTGCTACCTGCTCACTCGCTTGGTCACATCTATCTATCTATCTGCCACATATATACATTCATCCCAAATGTGTTCGCACAACCTAGAATAGGGGTGAAACTTGGAAGATGTTTTGGCCCGACTCGAGAAATCATGCTGAACAGGTCATGCGAGTCGGGTCGGATTGAGAAGACAAAAATCCGCTTGGAATTCGGGTCGGATCTGATTGAGGAATTTTCAAGTTAACTCAACCCGATTCGATCCAACCCGGCTAAAATAAAGCTAAAATAGATTCAGAAAGCAGGTCGGGTCAAAATTCAAGTTGAGTCGGATTAGAATTCAGGTCGGGTCAGGTAGGATCCGGTTGGGTTTTATAAATATTGACTCGATTCGGATTGAGTTTTAAAAAACCCGACCCCACCCGCCTAGCCTAGAGTAACTATCCATTCCAATTTGCTTTAGTTAGGTTGTGGAATATGTTGAATGAGACAATATTTTTGCATTAGGACATCTTCAACCTCTTACTTGATTTCATGGGGCTAAATGGTTGAACCAATGTTATTACTCCGATAAAGGTTGGGTTAAATAAGTTTCAACCGGGTTCAATCATGGTCAAACTCGATCAAAACCGGTCCATCATTGTAAAATTATAAATAATATCAAATATTCATAAAAAAATATTTTTCATAAAAAATATTCTTGTTCTTACAAAAACAATTATAAATATAAAAATCTAATAATCCAACATCTATTTTCTAATATCATTTTTCATTCCAACAAAAATGTTTCATAATCTGTAATCTTACAATCTAATCGAACAATTCAATATATTTAAAGCAAACCGGGCCTTCAAAGAGGCCCCGACCGCGGCCTGGTCCAATTCTTATAAGATGGTTGCACCCATTGTCCAATATTATAAATTTTGAAAATTAGCAAGGTTATATTTTGTAACCTACACTAAAGTCTGACGCTCAAGACCACATCTAGCCAAATTATTCTAGAGCGTCAAGAATGAGGATGTACTATAATTTTGGACGATAGATATTCAAAATAACAGTTAGTATGCACCAGGGATTTTTCTCAGCCGAGTACATACCAGAATCAAGAAGTCCACTAGTATTGACCTAACACTTTTCAGGCCAATGCTGCAAACCCAGTAAATTCCAATAGACAAGTATTTAAATCCAAGGCCCTTTTCATTCTCATTTACAAAATCACATTTCCAAGTAATGATAACCAAATATATTCAACTATTTCTAAAAAAAATGAGAGGTTTCTGCACGTAAATAAAAAGAAAAAAGTAATATTAGATTGTGTTATATAGTATATTATCTTAGTGTGTATACATTTAATTGTCTAATACAACATTATATTCATATATGCTACGTCACACACAAAGTAATATGTGAAGATATAGGGAAAAAAGAACATAACCAGTTTTAATCCAACAGCGGGCAGGTTTATGAAGTTATACTTGGATTAAGGTTTGATTAAGTCTGGGCTCATGTTACAGGTTTGGCAAAAAAGACCCAACCCACTATAGTTTGGGATGGACTAAAACTGGCCTCAACGAGAATCAATCCTCCCAAGGTACAACTCTAATAAGTTTTTTAAAGGTATGATATAAGCTCTCTAAGCATGAATGCCAAACACTGAGTTAAATGTTCTACCTAAAAATAAAGATCCTTGCCATGGTCCTAGACGAGGTGGTACTTGTGATATTTCGGCCTTGGACGCTTTTATTTGTCCGTTTTATATAAATAGCTTTGGTGTATCGATAGTTTGGTATCAGAGCAAGGTTATCACGTGCCCTTTCCATCTTCCATTCTCCTATGCTAGCAACAACAAGCTTTTTGAATGGAGGAAAATAAACCCTTCTTTTTTTGGCTTGCTATATCATATCAATATACCATAATGTTCAAAATTAGTAAGAGTGAAACTCGGACAGGTTAGGTCAAGTTCTCCTAAATACAATCCAACCCACATACATGAGCTCAACTCCACCCAACCAAAAGATCGTGATAGCCCAACCATAGTTTGGCCTGAATCCACGATCCTAATTGAAATGGGTAAAAATTATTAGTCCAAAAATTATAAAATATAACTTTAACAAAAAATATGATGGTATGATGCAAAATAAATAATAAATAATATGATAAAGAAATAGACTATTAAAAACAACGACCAGAAAAAATTGGAGCATACCTATTGAAATAGGCAATGACAAGAGGAAACCACAAAGGAAAAATGCAAATATAAAAAGGGCTGGAAGGCCTGATCAATGGATACCTCCACCCAGACATATTAGCTAAATAAATGCAACATCTCTATTATTCGGATGGTACCAACTACCCTAACATGGATATGTTTCTAATAATTTCTACTCCATGTCAATTGGGAGGTGGTGGCACAAAAGTAAAATCTAGTACCCACACGCCTTATTACTAAATATGACCATACTATAGAGACTCATAGAATCATACGCCCCATAACTTTTGAGCTTTTGGGATAATACTATGATGGAATCAGTAAGGTGAGTGATGGCTAGAAACCTGCTTCAAGAATCGAAAGGAGTTATCCGATATGTGTAAGTAGAGAGGTTTGGACATGCGATGCACCTAACATATTATCACAGTGATGGTCTAAAGGCCGCTTGCCTTTTTAAAATTGAATTTATCCTTTTTAGAATTTACGGTAAACATAAATATTGATAGCAAATGTTGCATGAGTAGGAACTGTCCGATACTGTTGATCCATTTTAATACTTTATGCATATTGAAATGTTTTATTTAAAGTTAATATTTCATCTCTCTCGTATATCATTTTTCTTCCATCTAAAAGTGCAAGAACACAGAGCAGAATTCCCTCCTGTACCTCCACAACATTGACAGCAATTGGTTCTTGTACTTCTCAGTATTGGTGCCACTTCCTCATTCTTAGTCTTGCAAAACATTGGCAACAATTACTCATCCTTTTCTTTCGAAACCATGAGTACAAATTATTGGTGAGTTCGCATAAAGGTCACCTACTGATAAGTAATACTCGTCATGGATGCATTATTGGAACCATCTATAGTTGTATATTATCACACTATCACCAGACCATAAAATCAAGCCATTATGTTTCTTTCATCCCTTCATTTGTTTCATATTGTATCACCATGATAGTCATCAGTTTACAGTCTCCACCTGGGAGTTAAAAAATTCAATACGAAGGCATAACTCAGACTTCAATCATGTCAAATTTTCAACTCAGTTTGAACCACCTAGACTCAGCCAAGTCTCTCACACTCAATATCCTGTCAAGTTGAGCCTGCCCAAAATTGTACTGGATATATTCAGCAGTCCTTCACATAGAAAGTGAAAACCATCAGCAAGAGTCAAATACTACCCTTCTACTACCCTTCTCCATATTCCTGGGTGTTTGCCATCTCAAGTGTGGCCCATCATATCAATGGCTGGTACACCAGGCATGGAGGGAGAGAGAGAGAGAGAGAGAGAGAGAGAGAGAGAGTCTCAGGCTGGACATTACAATTAACTCCATGCAAAAGAAAGAATAGATTGTCATGCACCACACTAGTTGATATGAAAATGCTGCTCTTGCTAAAAGAAAAAATGCTTAGAAATCTGCTTTGTAAGATGCAGAGGCAAGAGGGTTACAAATAAAAATGATGCTCTTATTGAAATCTGCATCGATAATTGATCGATATACAAAGCACCATACATTCCTCAAACTCAATATGAAAATTTTATTGTAATGTACACTCGCACCTATTGGTCCCCACATCTTACCAGGTAAACTGGGGACAACCTATTCTCGAATATACCAGTGTGATTCTGAAACTTGATGGATATAAACCTTCTCTTGTCGTAAAATGGCCAAACTTGACCACACCATGGCAATCTCAAAGACAAATGCAATGTCAAATAGTAAGTATTTAAACTTCATCCTTCTCACTTGCCTCTTCTCTTCTGTCAAGAGCAGCCTGTTCAACAGATCCCTTGTCACGGTTACTGTAAACCTCAACTGATTCCTGAAAAATATATCGGACAGATTATCAGCAATGCCATCTTAGTGAATGCAATGTTATAATCAAACACTTGCAATCTACTAAGTTGAAAGTGGTTCAGTTTGCTTAGTACTAATATGAAACTAATGATATCAAAATATTTAGGAGCATCTAATAGAAGCTACATAGAGTAGAATCATAGTAACCATCACAGTGAGCTAAAATTTTGAACGCCATTCATATCTTACTTTGGCCCGAAATTTTGAAAAAAGGGATGCAATGAAAAGATAAATAAATCAATTCCATAAGTTAAGGGCACAAAAAAATCATGTCCATGGTCTTCGTCAGGAGGAACAATTTGAGTAGTAAAACTCAAATAAGACGTGTAGAAATTTCACAAATTTTGCAGGGTACAAAAAATTGAGACTTCAACATAAAATTTAGGCCCCAGCATGAAAATATTGACATCTTTTAGAATTTCTAAAGAAATCTGAAATTACTCTGATCAGACCAAAGTTTCAGCTGAAATGAGGGAACTGTTCAATCCGTTTCATTCAAAATTTCAGCCCAATTTCTTTTGAATTATATATTGTCCGGAATAGCTAGTAATACCAAAAAAAATTCTTAGATTCAAGAAATTTTTTCAAGAATTAAATTAAATTGTACGATTTTGACAAGAATGATTAAAGTCCATTATCATAAAAATTCTCTTTCCTTAAACATTTCCACTCTGCCTTTTCCCAATCCTCCAAAAGTACTAGTACTGTACGCAATAATCAATCATATGTGGGTATATAAGTGCAGCAGGATTGAACAACTCATTTTTCCAAATCCTCCATAAACTTGTTCAACTAGCATATGAACCAGGGGTAATAATCTCGGCCGAGATTACCTTTAACGGCCGATATCCAATATATATCAGCGATATTTATCGCCTATATCGGCTGATAAAGGTGGCTTTTTTTATTTTAAAAAAAAGTAGGGGAGAGAAATTTCTTGGCTGAGATATCGGCCGATAACGATATTTCCACCCCTGACCTGAACAATTGAAACAAAAATAAACTAAATGGAGAAGAATGATCCACTCCTGTTAGGTTCACTCAAAGCCACTCAAAAAGGTTTTTCTCAGATGATGACCTGATATATCATGCTGTATGGCACTTTTTAGAAACATTTATTTAACAATCTAAAGCAGGGAAGTAACAAATTCATAATTGGTTCAAAATTTGAAGCGCCAGACTTGATTCAGATGTGGATGACTTTCATTCACTTGACAATATCCAACATTCCTTGTGAACTTGCGTCTATTGAATGAATGGCTCTGAAAGCTTTAAGTCGTTGGACCTTCTTATGGTATATCCACAGTATCTGTCACAATGAAGCCTGCTCATATTGATGGCATCAAATTAAGGGAGTCTAACCAACTTCTTGTCCCAGTCCTATATCTACTCATTACTACCTTGATGTCCTCATTGAATCTCTGCCCAAGTCAACCTTGTCTGTTAACCCCTCATTCATCCAATGCATCTGTGCCAGAAAAAAGAAAGAAAAAAAAAAGGAATATCTACCATGCACAATTAAGCAACTTCATCATGCCTTACAAATGCTCAAGGAATTAATTGGCAAGTCAATCGTTCTCTCTCAAACAAGGACCCATGGCAAGTCATGGTTACAAGTAGGTATTTTCCACATTAAACATCTACCTTGCAGTTAATGAGTGCATTTTCCACACCAAAATGAGCATATGTTGTGCATCGAAAGTATTTACATAGTCCACTTTGAAGATCTCATTCTTTAATGATAGAAGAAAATAGATGTTCTTCAGACATCAAGGTAGCAATCAAGACATTCCATATCTTCAGTCATCAGAAACAATGAGTACTTCAACCACCTCCTTTCTCTTGGTTGGAACTCCATAAGTTCAGCCCACTCTCGCTCAGTCTTGTACTGGCACTAAACATCGGCATCTACTCAAAAAAAAAAGGGTCGGAGGCGGGGGGTGGTGGTTTGGCATCTAACCTCTACCACTGCAGAAATCTTGTGACCTTTATTTCTTCACTTTGTGGGCCGCACCATTTTCGATGTGAACACACTTCATCTTTTTGGACGGAAACACACTTCTTAATTGCAACATGTTAATGCTACATTGTATCAAATTATACAGCCATTTCTTACACAAAAGCTAGTTATTATAGCCACTTAGATCTTCTAAGTTCCATCCAAACAATAAGTTACAATGATCAATCAAAACTCTTACACACAGGTTTCAAAGCCAGTTCAAGAATTGTCAAGGACCACCAGAAAACTAGAAGGAAAAAAAAATCTAAGTGCTTTTCAACTATAATGTCTTCTATGTTTTCTCATTATTTTTGCTCACCCTTTTTTAATTGTCTATTTCTTTAGTACACTCCCATAGTTCCATTGTTTTAATACTCAATAGCAATTTTTTTTTGTGATATGGGAATCCGCACCCCACATTGGAGGTGAAACTAATCCCACGAGCATGTGTAAATCTCCCAATCCACACACATTGGTAAGTCGATGAGGAGTAACCCCATGAGGAGTGGCCCAGAGGGGTTTGAGCATGAATCGAATCCAAGACCTCCCTTCATGAGGGGAGCTTCTTGACCGTCAGGCCAACCCCTCTTTTTGTTCCAAGTTTCTTGTTCCCAATGATGTGACATCCCATTGGGGTCTTAATGGACTCAATCCACTTAGCTAGAATATCTTTGGAATTTTGCAATATTCCGTCTTGACATCTTAGTTTGCTTATTTAGAACATCTGTAAATCTCCAAATACACAACAAGATGATCTTGAAGTGTGTTCAAGACTCCAAATCTTTGTTCATAAGGAAGATTCAGAGTGTCTAATATACTAGGGGATCTATAGGGAAATACTCAAAGTGTATTCAAGAAATCCAAATCTTCACACAAGAGGAAGATTCAAAGTGTCTAATATAATCCAAATCTACACAAGGTTAGATTTAAAGTGTGTTGGAGAACTCCAAATCTCCATGAAAAAGAAGATTCAAAGTGTATGTGATGGGGACATCATGCCGGAAGAGATTGACAGGATTGGTGACATTGCCTTGGACTTCATGTAACATTTTGATCAAGGCAAAGGAATGATAGCTTTCCATTGGTAGGGTTAATGCAAATTGACCACCCATGCGGACCCGGGACCCATTTGGGACCACCATGGGCCCCATTTGATCCTCACACGCCCAAACCCTAATCTCACCTTGGAAAACATCTTCACATGCATCCAAGGACTCTTTGGCCGCAATTCCTCCATGTTTTTCTCTCCATGGTCGTCCACCACAAGTATTCACACTCCATGAAGGATTGGAACCCCAATCCAAAGTGAGTTGGGACTCTCATGCGCATGGAACAATGGAGGTTTCTCATTGGTCAATGAAATATCACAATCCACCATGACGACTCCTCATTGGGTGATTCAAGTGCAACTCTGCACTCCATCCCAACGAGTGCAAGCACCCTTGGAATGAAAGAGTCTTAGTTGGTTTAGAGTTTATTTTTCCTTTTTCTCATTGGATTGTGTAATTTTCTCATTGATTAGCTTAGGTGACAAGGATAGATTTGTAATCTTTTAGGTCTCCCATGCATGCGGACTAGTTAAGTCACCAACCAAGGTTGGTTTAGGCATGGTTATGCCAAATCCTTGCAATAATAAGTGCCTTGGGGTCTCCCCAAAATCACACTTGAGTTTGTTTGCAACTTCAAAGGAAGTAAAGGAAGAGGCAAATCCTCAAGCTTGGGATAAGTCCCAATTATCAAGTTTGTTCTCCAATTGAAGCTATGTTTCCAATGTTGTTTTGAATTAAGTTATTTAATTGCATTTCCAATTACTTCAGCATTTTTTCTTTTAATTTTCCAATTTGGGAATCGTATTCTTTAATTTAATGCAATCCACAAGAAACTAGAGTTCTTTGGAAACTTGTTCACCAAAGACTGCTATTAGAGATGTCTTTTGGTAAGGAACCATTTTGAGGAGCTCAATTTGGTTCTGGAACTCCAACAACCAGAAGATCGTTGGGTCTGAATTGCATGTGTGAATCAAGGAAGGTTTTTTTACACTACCTTGGTTTACATCAGTATCTCCCAAAAGTTCAAGTGGTATGAATTTTTCAAGTCCTCCCGTCCTTGACTTGGAGGTAAGGGGCATTTATAGTGCTTTGTGGCTTAGGCTTTCCACAACAGGCCTTTTGCACAATATTTCCACATTAAGCCTTCCACAACAGCCTTTCCACATTATCCTTTCCAAGGTTGTCAAAATCGCACGATTCGTATCGAATCGATTGGTGATGCAACTCAAGTCACATCATGTATCGAAAAGCCTTAAAACCAGCGATTTTTTGTTGACTCGCAAATCACAAGATTTTAATCGTGCGAGTCGCAATCTCAGACAATTCATATAACCTTTGTTTTTTTTCATTTTTTTTTGTTCTTTTTCTTATTTCTTAATCTATTGTTTTGAAAATCTTCTCTTTTTATTCTTCTTTTCGTCTCTAATCCCTTTCTAGCTCGACCCCCGAACAAGGCCAGTGGGAATGGGATCACCAGTAACTATCTGACAATCAGGCTCCACAGACCTAACACAAATACCCAATATTATTGTACAACATACTATTATTGGACATCATACAATATAACTATATTGTATACTGTTATACAGTATTACAATATACTATATATTGTATTACAATATATTGTTATACAATATTTACATAATATCGTATTATTGTGTATTTATATTTAAATATCATATAAATATATTTTTATTCTTTTTTTTTAATGATTGTTTGCATGTTTACATATATATTATGAGGAATTGAACAAAATGTTATAAATCTTACGATTCTACGATTTACGATTCACGATTCACACCTCTAAACCGATGCACGATACGATACGTTTTTTATAACTTTGATCCTTTCCACAAAAAGCCTTCCACACTATCCTTTCCGCATAAAGCTTTGTGCAACAGACCTTTTGCATTATTTTTGCCACACTAGGCCTTCTACATTATCCTTTCTGCATCAGGCCTCACATTATCTTTTTCGCATCAGGCCTTCCACATTATCCTTTTCTGCATAAGACCTTTTACATTATCTTTCTACATCGAGTCTTCTAAAATATCTTTTTTACAACAGACTTTTCTTATTTTCCTTCCACATCAGACCTTCTGCATTGGGTACCATCCTTTCTGCATTAGGCCTTCCGCATTTTCCTTTTTTCCTCAAAGCTTCTGCATCGGGCCTTCCACAATAGGCCTTCTGCATTAGGCCTTTCATATCATCCTTTCTACACAAGCCTTCTGCAACAAGCCTTCTATATTATCCTTTCCGCATTAGGCCTTGTGCATTATCCATTCCATATTAAACCTTCTGCATTATCCTTTCTAAGCCTTCTGCACTAGGCCTTTCCACATTAAGCTTTCCGCTTTGGGCCTTTCGCATTATCCTTACCACATAAAACCTTCTACAATATTGTCCATTCCGCATCAAGCTTTCCACATTATCCTTCCCGTATTAGGCCTTTTGCATTATTTTTTCTGTAATAAGCTTTCCCTATTCTGCATTAGGCCTTCCAAATTATCCTTTCCACATTAGGCCTTCCACATCAAGCCATTTGCATTATCCTTTCTACAATAGGTCTTCCACCGCATCAGACCTTTCGCATTATCCTTTCTGCAACAAGCCTTCCGCATTAGGCTTTCTACATAAGACCTTCCACATTAGGCCTTTCTCATTAGGCTTTCTGTATCAAGCCTTCCACATTATCCTATCCACATCAAGCCTTCTGCAACAGGCCTTCTGCATTATCCTTTCCATATTAGGCTTTCTGCATGGATCCTTTCCACATAGATCTTGGAATTGGACTGTGATTGTCGTTATCACATTTCAATAAGGACCTTGCATCCTTTGATTTATGTGTCTATTCACCAATCGATGAATTGCATTCGATACCTTTCACACAAATCTTCACATCAAACTAGTGATCGACTTGATCACATTGTGATAAGCAAGCCATACCATGTATCTTTTGACAAACATGCTCATTCACCATCTCAAGAGTTGCAATGGATAGCTTTCACATGGATCTTCACATTGGATCAGTGATCGTCATGGTCGCACTGTGACAAGCAAGCCACACCTTTATCTTTTGATTTGCACGTCCATTTGTCACATGAGTTCTAATAGATAGCTTTCACATGGATTTTTAAATCAAATTTAAAATTGCAGTCACTAGACCATCATAAAGTGGGCCATGTCTTGTACCTTTTGTTCTATACATCCAAACGTTGATATGTAGGTTGTGAGCATTCTTCAAGCTAAGATATGTCCTCAATCAAGCCATAGAGCCTCGTTTTGACTAACTTGTGGCCTTCCTTTGATTGATTATCTTATAGCCTTCATGGATATCGGATGATTTCAGTTGCCCACATTGGATTTCAACTTTCCATGCTTGGTCGACCCCTCAAAGCTTGAATATGTAGTTGCAGTGCAATTTCGCAAAAAAATTAGTGCAAACACCAGCGTGGTTAGATTATGGTCCAAGGAACTTAACTTCGATTCGATGGGAGCTATTGGAGGCCTCATCTGCAATAGTAAGAAGTTATTTTCTCCTATGTTGATTTTCTGCCTCAGAGCAATGCCAATGAAGTTATCTTCATGCCCCATTGTGGGGTATCAATGTTATGCCCTGACCTCCCAGCACAATATTGTCCGCTTTGGAACAGAGGCCCGCACGGCTTTGCATTAGTGAGCCAACCCAAGGTTTGCTCCCAAAAAGCTTTGTTCTGGTATCAGAGTACGCAGCCACAATATTGTCCTCTTTGGGCCCTCGGGTCCAATCCCCCTTGCAACCCTCAAGGTTTTGTTGTTAGCATGTGGCCCGTTTATACCTAGGAGGCCTTGTGCTAGAAGGAAGGAGGATTCCAACTTATATCTAAGAGGCTCTCCACTCCTCTAGGCGATGTGGGACTTTGGACGCCTACCTGGCGATTTTTTCTCCATGTAACGCCCCCACAACTAGCCCCCTCTCTGGGGCAGGGTATTACAACCCACCTCCCTTAAAGCTAGAGCCGCCCTAGGCTCTGGGCACAACACAAGGGTCCATGTAACACCTCGACCCTCAAATACAATATTGTCCGCTTTGGACCCATAGACGGGCCTATACGGATTTGTTTCTAGCGAGCAGACCCTAGGCATGCTCCCAAAAGGCCTTGTCCTAGAAGGAGGAAGCCACACACACATACCAGAGGAGCTTTCAAGCTCTAGGTGATGTGGGACAAGGAGAAAAACGCCCAGCCCCTGCACTTGTCAAATTTCTCTCCCTTGGACGCTCTTGGCCTCGGGTTGGGCCCCCTCTGGGGCAGGGTATCACAATCCACCCCCCTTACGACCAGAGCCGTCCCCGGCTCTATCTACCAGACCACACACACTACACGCCCACACCCTCAGCCCGATTGAACCGTGCTCTGATACCATTTGTAATGACCCTGACACGACTCCCCAAGCATGATATTGTCGTCTTTGGGCCCTCGGTCTAACCCATTACTTTTCTGACCGAACCAACCCTCAAGGTTTTGCTTTGGGCCCAGCCCACCTGACCAGGCCCGAAAGGCCTCATGCTTGAGGAGAGCTCCCCCTCTCTAATAACTCCTCTCCTTACCTAACCTGGGAAATGTGAGCCGTCCCTAGCTCTATCCGCCAAACCACACACACTGCACGCCCACACCCTCAGTCCAAGTGTTGAACCTTGCTCTGATACCATTTGTAACGACCCTGACCTGACTCCCAAGCATGATATTGTCCTCTTTGGGCCCTTGGTCCAACCCATTACTCTGCTGACCAAGCCAACCCTCAAGGTTTTGTTTTGGGCCTGGCCCACTTGACCAGGCCTAAAAGGCCTCATGCTTGAGGGGCTCCCCCTCTTTAATAACTCTTCTCTCCTTATCCAGTCTGGGCAATGTGGGACTTTTTCCACATGCCCAGGTGGGTGGGGCATCACAGTCCACACAACCAAGTTCACACCCTCAGGCAGAGAATTGAATCGTTTTCTGATACCATTTGTAACGCCCCGATCTTCCAGCACAATATTGTCCGCTTTGGGCCCACAAAGGCTCACACGGTTTGCATTGGTGAGCCAACCCAAGGTTTGCTCCCAAAAAGCCTTGTTCTGGTATCAGAGTATGCAGCCACAATATTGTCCTCTTTTCGCATGTACTGTTTTTTTTTGGAGGTTTCCCTATTCATTGAATGAATAAAATAGCTTATCATTCAAAAAAAATTCTCCCATGAGCTATAGAATTGTCACAAGTTTTAACAGTTCTTAGTTATTCATAATTATTTCAAATCAATAAATAACTAACACCTGTCACAATGCAGGCTAGAGTTAATACCATGCTTCCCTGTTTTTATTGAGGATTAGATCATAGTACTATTTTAATTGAGAATTAGATCATGCTAGCATGATAGGTTAAATCATATCAAATTTAAAAATCCCAAGCATCTGCTTGATTTAGATGAAGATAAATGTTAAATATGTGTACATGTATTCATGTGCTATAATTAACATCATAAAAGATTTTTCTTTTTCTTTCTTTCTTCTTTTGTGGAATGGAATGAGACTAGAAGCTGCAACCTTTGCAGTTGCAACAGTGAGCACCATCCAAATGTTATCTGTGCCACCAAATAAAAGCCAATAAAGCAAAAACTTAATTATTCAGGAGTTCTCAGAACCTTTTTATGATGTTCAGAGGACCTCGGTTCATCTTTCACTGTGGTGCCACTGCTACAAGAAGCTTCACCATTTGTAACCTTAGACACAAGTATCTCTGTTTGGTCTTCTTTCACATACTGTGTCGATTGATTGCTGTTGATTGAAGCGGCTCCAGCATCAGTGGAATTATGTGTGACGGTCACAGACTGCCCCCTTCCATCTTCGGTTGTCACCAACTCAGCTTCTTGCTTAAGTTTCTCATTTACTATGCCAGTTCCTTTAGCTGCCTCTTCTGCTCTCCTCATTTCTTCTTCCCTTTGTTTTCTTCTCCTTGCCTCTTGCTCCTTTATCTGTTTAAACCTGAAAAAGACACAGTCAACTGTTGAAAGTTCAACATGAAAAAGAGACATGCCAGTTGGGAGGATAAAGAAAAGAGGGAGGATAAAGAAAAGAACCTTTCACCACGACCCAAACCCCATGAAGCCTCCTTTTCTTCTTTTATAGGTTCAACTTTTTTGGAGTCAACTTGGGGTATAGAATTCAGGATATCAGGCCTCTCTGACTTCATGGTTGCATCAGTATATTGCTTAATTGGGCTCTTCACACCTCCTAACTTTTGAAGCCATACTTGTTGTGCTGTACTTAAAATGTTATTTGTAAACCTGAAAAAAAAAAAAAAGGGAGAAGAATGGTAGTATAAGACAATTTTTTCACCATCAGGATCGAAATTGAATTGCTCATCCTCCATAATGTACCAAGAGATGAACCATATCCAACATTCATGCTGATTAGATAATCTTAACCCTGATTCTAGTATCAGCAATTCCTTTCCAATGCGCATACCATCAGGGTAGGAGGTGAATTTCATGCGGACATAGGACTCTTATTTAGTAGATGTTTATTATTAGGAGTTCCTAATTAGATAGGACTCTTATTTAGTAGGTGTTTATTATTAGGAGTTCCTAATTAGATAAGACTCTTATTTAGTAGGTGTTTTTATTTAAGGAGTTGTAATAGCCAGTTTTGAGGGGAGATTATTTTGATCAATAAAATTGTTATTTTGTTTAGCAAAACGAAGAACTGTTTTGTGAGGATTCAAGTGCAAAACGAATGACTGTTTTGTGAAGATTCAAGTGCAAAACGAAGGACTATTTTGTGAAAATTCAAGTGCTGCAAACAAATTGAGAGTTTTGCTAAGATTGGTTGCTACAACCCAGGCCCAGTTTTGGAGACTACAACATACAGCGTGAATCCTAGAGACACCTGTTGAGAGAGGTGGCTGCTCAGAGAGAAGGACTGATTGCATAAGACTGCTAGGAGGCAATACATACTCCAAGATATGTTTGACAGAGAGGGTGCTGGTGTGTACACGGCAGAAAATTCACAGCATACGGCTGTGTATATGTATGTGTTGGCGGCATCTTGCTGGATTAAAGACAAAGAACAACTCTCTGAGAAGCAAGAGATATAGAGGCTGGTTTTCTTGCAGTTCAGCCCATTGATTCTTTGGGTTGTTTTGGTTGCCTTCTTCAATTTGTGATTCAATTTATTTAAGTTGTGATAAGCTTCCGCGTAGAAATCGGGTTTTCGACATTTATTCGTCCTAGCCTACATCAGAGTGGTATCAGAGCTTTTGAGTTAATCGAGACTCTGACATCGATCTTACATGTGAGTGGCTTATTTTATCACTACTATTATTTGCTGCAAGACTCTTTTTGTTCTTTCCACTGAGTTATGGCACGGCGTTATAATTTTCGCCCTCGTCAAGCACGGACAGATGGCAGGATCCCTTCAAATTCCGTTCCTCGGGTCAGAAGTGCTCCAGAAAGTGGCCCTACTCATCCGATGGGCAGTTCTTCAAGCAGTGGTCACCCAAATTCGACTCAAAATAATAATGTAAATATGGATCAGATAATTCAGATGATGGCTAATATGGCACAGAATATAGCAGATTTGAAGAGGCCACGCAATCAGCGTCCCCCTAGCATTCCTTCTGTTCATAACAGTCATTCATCATCGTCAGACGAGACACCACCTCGTTTTCCTCCTCCTCCTCCTAGACGTCAACACAAATATGTAGGCAGACGTCCAGAAAGAGACAACAAAATAAATCTTGATTCATATGGCATTCGAGTTGACATTCCAGACTATTCAGGCAGTACCGAGCATGATGAGTTCGTAGAATGGATCGAGGCAATTGAGAATGCTTTTGATTGCAGGGAAGTTCCTGATGACATGAAAGTTAAGTTGGTTTCTTGTAAATTGAAAGGCAGAGCTTTATCATGGTGGCAGAGGATTAAGACTGACAGACAGTATCAAGGTAAGTCAAAAATCTG
Source organism: Chimonanthus salicifolius (assembly GCA_013350335.1). NCBI lineage: Eukaryota > Viridiplantae > Streptophyta > Magnoliopsida > Laurales > Calycanthaceae > Chimonanthus > Chimonanthus salicifolius. Next base: position 11,303,017 of record CM023532.1, read on the forward strand.
AGACTGGAATGAGATGAAGAAATTATTGTTCAGTACCTTTCTACCAAACAACTATAGAAAATAATTGTTTTCAAGGTTGCAAAACCTTACACAAGGTAGCAGAACCGTAGCAAAGTACACAGAGGAATTTAATCTCCTAGTATCTCGGAACAATCTCTATGAGTCAGAGGAGCAGTTGGTCCAGCGATACATTGAAGGGCTTCAACCTTTCATAGGAGATGCTGTGATGGCCTTTGATCTTCTTTTTCTTTCTGACGTTTTCAAAAAGGCAATACACTTTGAGAGAATTGAGAGCCGGAAAAATAGATCCTATCAGGCTCCTTCTAGCAAGCATGGAGGAAGCAGTTCAAGTACTCCAGATAATGGTACTTCATTCAAGGCTGTAGAGCAGCCTTCAACAAAGCCAAGCACATATGAGTACAAGGCAAAGAACAAGCCAAAGTGTTTCAAGTGCAGTGGTTTTGGGCACATAGCTTCAGAGTGTCCTACTCGAGCTGTGAATTTGGCTAAAGTTGAGGACCCAGTTGTAGAAACCAAGTCAGAAGAGCCAAAGTCAATCCCAGAAGCAGAAGTTGCGGGTGCAAAATTCAAAGCAGTTGACTCAAATTCCTTCAGTGAGGGGGAGATAAACTATGGTGAGCCCGGAGAATTTCTCATGGTCCAACCCTCTATAGTTACTCCAAAGAACGAGATCAACAAGTCCGTGGAGACAGACTCTATGAAAGTGCAACTCTTGGCAATAGAACAAGAAGTTGAGATGGTGATACAGCAGCAGGTGGACAACCATGTTAGATCATATGTGGACCCCATGTGGGAAGAGCACGTAAACCAGTTTTGGAGATTAATACACCCAAACACCAGCATGAGTCACAGTCTATTGAAAAGCAACATGAAGGTTCTACATACAGCGATTACAGTGATCAATTTGTACGGGTTCAAACATTGGGTGTGGGAGATGATCAGCATCTTGTGGAGTCAGACCACACCATCCGGGCATATGTTGACCCTATTTGGGAGAGCTATGTGACAGTTTCCAGCACCTAGTATTCTTACTTTGTTGGTAGGTCCTGAGGCGATACCTCCTAGTGCGGCAATTTCACAAAGATGGGCTACATATCAAGATGAACATTCGTGGCGGCGCGAGACACAAAGTATGATGCGACCGCACCCTTCATCTTTCCACCTCCTAAACTCGAGGACGAGTTCTTTCCAGGACGGAGAGAATGATGCGGACATAGGACTCTTATTTAGTAGGTGTTTATTATTAGGAGTTCCTAATTAGATAGGATTCTTATTTAGTAGGTGTTTATTATTAGGAGTTCCTAATTAGATAGGACTCTTCTTTAGTAGGTGTTTATTATTAGGAGTTCCTAATTAGATAAGACTCTTATTTAGTAGGTGTTTTTATTTGAGAAGTTGTAATAGCCAGTTTTGAGGGGAGATTATTTTGATCAATAAAATTGTTATTTTATTTAGCAAAACGAATGACTGTTTTGTGAGGATTCAAGTGCAAAACGAATGACTGTTTTGTGAAGATTCAAGTGTAAAACGAAGGACTATTTTGTGAAAATTCAAGTACTGCAAACAGATTGCAGAGTTTTGCTGAGATTGGCTGCTACAACCCAGGCCCAGTTTTGGAGACTACAACATACAGCGTGAATCCTAAAGACACCTGTTGAGAGGTGGCTGCTCAAAGAGGAGGACTGATTGCATAAGACTGCTAGGAGGCAGTACATACTCCAAGATCTGTTTGACAGAGAGGGTGCTGGTGTGTACACGACAGAAAATTCACAGCATACGGCTGTGTATATGTATGTGTTGGCGGCATCTTGCTGGATTAAAAGCAGAGAACAACTCTCTGAGAAGCAAGAGATATAGAGGCTGGTTTTCTTGCAGTTTAGCCCAGTGATTCTTTGGGTTGTTTTGGTTGCCTTCTTCAATTTGTGATTCAATTTATTTAAGTTGTGATAAGCTTCCGCGTAAAAATCGGGTTTTCGACATTTATTCGTCCTAGCCTACATCAGAATTGCTCATCCTGTGGGATTTACCAAGGATGGACTACAACCCAACATGCATACTGATTGGATAATCGTAACCCATATTTCACTGGATTTTTGTGGATAGAGGAAAAGGGTAGTTATTAGAACGTTGACGAATTTTCCTAACCATTCAGTCACCATCTTCAAGAAGTTATTCAAATGAATTGATAAAAGCCAATTATTGTTGGAGTCTCATACATCTAAGGTCTACTAACTAATCATATAACTATTGATCCATGGTTATATGATTAATATTTCAATCTTTGACCAAAATCAATGGGCAATTCTTTTCATGTTTATCTTCAATAAAATAAAATAAAAACTAGCAAAAACATAATTGCACGATTTCTCAAAAAACAAACATGGAAAGAAATATCCATCCAAGAAACTATGTCATCACCAATGGTAAAAATAATCTACTATACAGAGGATTATCACCTAAGTAAAATGATGCAGGACAGGGGATAGAATAACCCTAAATGACTAATGTAGTTATGAAAAGATTAAAAGGGATGAAAATAATGTACCTTAAATCTAAAATGGGTTGAAGTTAATCAATCAATTAATAATGGCAATTAAATGATATAAATAAGCGAAAAATAATTCAATTAAATTCTCAGAATTCAATGTAAACAACTATGCAATAATCCAGGCCTAGTTACCAAAAGCGACGGGATCCCTCAAAACAAAAGGGCTTGTCAGTTCCCACAAATATGTAGATCTATCACCAAATGGGACTAATTCAAACTGTTTGATAGTAGGTAGATGGGTTTTTATAACGTAGGTGACTGGATATGGAGATAAAGGGGTCAAAGGCAGGAAAAGGAATTAAGGAAAGGCTAAGGTCAAGGCAAAATGGGCCCAGGAGGGACACAACAGTCACATGGGAATAAAATAGGGATTTACGGTGAACAAGAAAGGGGAATTTTGGACTTACGATGAATCTAAAGGGGATGTCTGGGCTAGCGACACAAACATAGGGCCTAAGGAATGGACGGTGGCTTAGGAAAGGTCCAAGATGGCTAAAGGCTGCAGTAGGGGGGGCTGTATGGGACTGGGAGTGGCCTGCAAAGGCAGCAAGGGGACTAGGAAAGGCTTCAGAAAAGAGTTAGGAAGGGCAGCAACTAGAGCAGGGGAGAGAAGAGAGCGGCAGCAAGTGGGGAGATAGATCAGGGTGGTTTTAGGGGATGGTGAAAGGTAATGGTTTCCAAAGAGGGATCACGGCAACAGTAGAAGAAAAGAAAAGGAAAAGAGAGAAGAAGAAAGTACCTGGCTTCTCGCCTCTTGGTTTCTCACTAAGTTTCTGTGGATTCTCTCCAAGAAAGTCATCATCGCACCATGAACAGGTATTTGCGAAAGTTCTCAAAATATTATTCATTCATTAACTTCAAAAATAGCTTACAAGAGGGCTTTTATAAGATTACGCCACCCCTAACTAAGGAAACTCAAAATTAGACTAACTACCCATATCTAAAAATAGCTTAAAACTAGACCACATAATAAAGAAGAAAAAAAAAATACAGAAGAAAAAAAACACGGAAATAAGCGGAAGAGTGCTCCGCATCATAGAAGCTCAATCAAGCACTTGGTTGATTGCAAGACAAGGCTACAAAATGACAATTTACATTTTCATGTCATGAAAAAGCTACATAAACTGGTTAAAACAGGAGAGGATTTCTGTCACAAAAGCATCATGCCAAAACTAAAGAACAAGAAAGATGCAACAGCTATGGTTACAAAGCAGTACTCTATAAAAAAATTTCAATCCTTTGAAGCAGAACTAAGTTGTGGATCCACTATATTCATGAATTCCAGCTTAACGTAGCCTGTTATTCATTGTCTGTGACCTATCATAACACTAGTGTACTTGATTATAAGCTTTACCAAATAGTTTAGGCTCCAAGATTCATTTTGTGCCAACCAAATCACATCAAGGAAAAGGCTAATAATCTCCCCAACCCATCAAATCATTTCTTGTCATTTTGGTTCTCTTCCAAAACATAAATAAAAATTGAAACTTCAAACGATTTTAGAACTTTGGGAGAGAAATAATATGCAATTTAGAACAATACAAAAAAAAAAAGTTAAAAAGAAAGGAAAAATTGAAGTTTCCACTCTAGGCTTTGGGAAGTTGAAGTCAACAATTGCTCCAGGGAACTCCACTCTAGGGTAGAAGTCTCATTCAAGATGAGAATAGTTTTACGAAAAAAAGGCATTGCCAGACTACCTGGTGGCTATAACTGCAAGGAGAGCTCGTTGATTCAGGCGAGCTCGTTGATTCAGGCCTCCTTATGTAACTTCTAGTGAAAATATAATAAGCCACCAAGAAATGTCTTAAGTGGGTTTTTCATCATCATCATCACCATAATCCTCTACTTGAAGTTGACTTTTCAAATTCTACTTCTAAATTTGACCCTATCATAAACCATATAGTCTTAGTGCGTTTCTATCTCTACTAATTATCAAATGCTCCTAAGCCATGCAGAGTTGCCTTTTAGGGCACATTTGTACAAAGGCAAAATTCATGAATGTTTAGTCTTTGCTGATTTCAAATTCTGACAATATTAACTTTAAGCATTTAAAATCCTGACAGGTGAGAATTCCATGTTTGGTGACATAATATAAACCCTTTTGATTTTTTAACTTGAGATAAAAATTAATCTTATGCTTGACAACTAAAATAAGATATCTTGAAATGTTATATAAAAAAAAATGCAAAAAATAAAAAATATCATTTCACAACTTCATTAGGAAAAAATGGAGGCTAAACTTAAATACAAGATAAAACAAGTATATAATTTTTATATCACTTGTTAATATAATTTCTATTTTTAAACCTACAATGTCCGATAGACACATGTAGCCATAGGAAAAACAAATTGTCTAATCAATTTCATACAGTGGAATGTTTCACTTGACAATTGGAGAAGAAGAGAGATTCAATGAGAATGGAAAGAGGGCCATGAGTGCTTTTATTTTTTATTTCTTTTTTTGTATGAACTAGGATTCAAACATGGGTTGGTCAATTCACAGAACTCGTTGGCAATTTTTCATCACTAATTCTAAAGGATATTCAATTCTAGATTTAATAAATTTTATGGAGAGAGGTAAGGTTGGAAATCTAAGAATTTGTAATCTGTAGAGATTTTAAAATTCATGAATTTCTACTACAGAAAATTAGGAAATCAATATCATCGAGCATTAAGAATTTTAAATCTATGAATTTTGAGCACACAAGCATGCCCTAATATCCAAAGAAGATTCATGAATCAGCAAAGACGCAAACATTTAACTTTGCTTATTTGTAGAGATTTTGGTTAAATGGCTCGCCATTCATTCAAAAAAAAAAATGCTGTAAGACATAGGTGTTCAAAAGTCCTACACTCTATCTTGATGCATTTTTTGTTTTTAATAACAATTTGGTACTATACAATAAAATGGTAATAGAAGAAGAACTAAGTCAGGATCCAGAATTGACAAAAGCAAGCATGAATAATGAACCAAAACCAAGATCTATCTCCTTATTGTGATAGTGATTGTTAATTTAATTCAGAAACATATGAATGCAAACCAGCTAAAACGTCAACATAGCATCACACCCAGGGTAGAAAACATTGTAAAGTATATAGCCAAAAAAAAAAAAACAAAAATCCCAACAGAAATGGACACCTGAAGTTCAGAACAAGGCAGTTGTTTAGGCATAAATCCAAGAAATCATAAAAGAAAAGAGAAGACACCTGCTCACCAATAAAGACTTAGGCCGGAAGGAACTGAAAGAGCAAAATAACCAATCATTAAAGGAAGGAAATTAGTTAGAGCTTGAGATGTCTTCTGGTTTGGATCATTTCCCTGAAAGTTGCATAGGCATAGAGCAATAAATAACCTGGACACCTTAAATCTAATCACACTGGGAAATTATAGCAAATACATTGTTAAAAAGCAAAGAAGGAAAGCAGAACAAAATAATCAGACAGAACCACACAAAAACACCAACTTCAAAGGAATTATTTTAGGGGAAATGATAATATGATGAGAACTGTATGGACTCTATCTTTTATGAATCCAAATCCTTTACCAATATTAAAGATAACTCCAATAGACAACAAACTAAGAGAAACTCGTTTGAGATAGTTCGGTCATGTTAGTAGAAGACCAAGTACAGCCCCAATGCGTAGAGTGGAGAGGCTACAAATCGAAGACAGTAGGAGGAGAGGACGACCTTTGAAAACATGGAGGGAACGGATAAAAAATGACATGTTAGACTGTGGAGTGACTGATGTTAGTTTATGAAAGCGTTAACTGCAGAAGAACTCATAAAGTCAACGCAAGATAGATGGGATTACCGGCTCCTAATGATGATGATGATAAAATCCTCCACCAATAATTCTCTCGATGAATTAGTTTATGATCTTCCCATTGGCCTCACCCTTGGATAGATTAGTCATGAGATCATAAAAGTTTACTCTAAGAATGTGACGTAGGACAAAGGATAGGGTAACCCTAAATACCTAATGTGGTTCCCTAAAGATCAAAAGGGGATGAAAATAATGCACCCTAAAATCAAATGGACTAAAATTAAATGTCAATTAATATATGCAATTAATTAATATAGAATTTACCATACATAATCATGCAAATACTAAGAATCTCATGTGTTAAATGATTTAAATGAGTAATGATAGGCTAGATGGGTGGTATATGATAAATAATATATAAAGAAAGGGGTAAAGTTGGATAAATGAGAAAAGGGTGTGGTTATTAAGTGATTACTTAGGCACGGGGGTGTATTGGGTTTCCAAATAAAAGGAAAAGGGTAAGGGTGCGAATGGAAATAACTGGGGATGCGAATAGAGCAGAAGACCCGCGATGGAAAGGGCTTGTGGCAGAAAGATGGAGGACTTGGGAGGGAAACGAAGGGGTATTTGGAAGTCACAGCAGCAGTAAGAGAGTTTTGGGTGTGGCGAAGACAGCAGAGAGGTCTAGAGGAGGGTGACAACAGATCTGGGGCCTGGAATGGCCTACGATGGCAGGGGAAGGGGCTTAGAAAAGGGGTTGGGAAGGGGCTTAGAAAAGGGGTTGGGAAGGGACAGGAGTAGAATGGGGAAGGGCGGAAACTGTAGGGGTTCCACAAAGGGTTTCGAATGGGTTCTGGGTTGCAGTTGCAGCAGGTAAAGACAAACGAAGGTGAAGAAGGAAGAAGAGAAGGAAGAGAAGAAGATGAAGTAGAAGAAGAATACCTGAAGAAGATGTGGCCTCATGCCAAGGCCTCTCGCCTCTCCGATATCTCACCAAAGTTCTGTGGATTCTCTCCACTGTTCTTGCGAAAAACTTTAATATTCTTATTCATTCAATCGTATGTTTGCCTCAAAGGGCTACAAGGCTTATATAGCTTTGAACTTACTAAAACAAAATAAACAGTAAATAATTACTAAACTACCATGTTCTAAAAATAAACTAAAACATATAATAAGAAAGAAAGGAAACATGGAAAGGGACTGGTATGCTCCGCATCAGAATGTACTCAAGTGATTCATCTAAAAATAGGACTCATAACGTAAGTGAAATGATCACCTGCAACTGGTGTACAAGGTATTACCATGCAAAGCAAGGAGTGGGGCCCACCAAAGGATGCAGTGATAGGTCCATTTGATAGGTCCTTGATAAATATATGGTGCACCAACAATCACCTTAATTGATTCAATCAAGACACGTTTTTAAGCTCATTAAAATTTGATCAGTTTAAACTATTTTTTTTTTAAACTTTATGACCTTCAAAAGCATGGCTTCATTGATCCAATCAAGGTATTTTTTAGGGCGCCTCATACTCAAAGACCTTTCAAATTGGTGGGCCCCATGCCTAGGTGTGCCAGCTAATACTGCACACACCAGTGTGTAGGTGATTATCACTTGTAGTTAAATAGGAAGCAGCAAAAGATCATAGACTAATTCTTGGAAAAGATGGTTGATGAAGGTTCTGGTTTTGAGAAAAGTGGGGCTCATATGACTCAATAGCTGATGATCAAACATAATAAGGGTTCTGTTGTCATTATATGATCATTTCCCTCATTTAAGTGTACCATCAGTATGTGACTTTCACTGATTCAAGCAACTGTGACTTGCCAGATTGGAAAATATTATTAAAACAATTTGGGAAAAAAATAAGGAAGACAAATCAGGCAACTTTGTAGAAAGCACAGATAAACAAATACTTGTAATCTTGACTTTGCTGTGATTTTTAGGGCATCAGATAATTTTTTTTCACTTGCTTTCCTTAAATCTATAATTTTTCAAACCAGGCTTCGAAGCATCTTTAAAATTAAACATAAAAGGGTATCTTCAGGTTTTTAATTAAAAATAACAGTTTTATTCTCTATATTTTTGCATCATGGTTCCACACATAGTAGTCAAAGGCACACCTAGGCACACTTTGAGGTCCCAGAGGGTTCTTCACTCGAGTTATGCTAGGTGGAGCACAGGTACGCTTAAATGGAAAGGTGCATGCTCAGGCATGCTTTGTGCCTAACTTAAACTGTACCTTTCTTCTTCTTCTTTTTTTTGTGAAACTTAAGTATTAAAAATTAAATATTAAGTAAACAAGCATGCCCTTAAGATTGCACAAAAAGCACTTCCAAATTGTGCTATAAGTTCTAACAAAAAAAAATTTAATCAAATCTAAATTTTATGTTAGAATTCTAAAAGGTTATAAAAAAGTGAAAATTGGTAGCCACCATGGATTCCACACATGATCCATGGATTTATGATGACTTCTACTGAATGTTGAATTGTATTAGATTTCCATGTCTAAAGGGTGCTTCATAAATAATTCAAAATCTCAAGAACCTTTAAAATTGATTCAAAGACCACTTAAACATTCAAACAACAAAATAATTTTTGTATCTTTTCCTTATTATGGACCATAACTTAGTCTGGTTCACCCAGTAACATGCAACTTTATGGGAAAAATGAGTTTTGGTGATGAGAAGCTGCATCCCGGAATTTTTCTTCCTTGAGTATGATGGCAGAAACTACTTGAAATGGTCACAATCAACAAAAGCATATTCTATTTCTTTTTCTTTAAAAGGAACAAGAGTATTTTAGTAAGAAGATGAGAATCAAGGCTGAGGTTATGCTAGTGGGTGGTATTAGAGTCATGAAGTCAGTTGCCAATGGTATCATCAGAATTTGCGAAGTGCTAAAGATTAAGCTAGTTGGTGCAGAGAGTTGTGAAGCTAGTATGAAAGATTGCAAGTGCCCATGGGGATTCTCTAAGTTCTGTGCAATGGGCTAGAAAGGGAACCAGCTTTCTTTTGAACTTGGAAAATCGGATTAGTGAATGGAGATAATCCAGTTGGAAGATATTTAAAGAAATCCAAAAAGGAGACCCTTTTTTTGAGAGATCAATGGAAAGGAATCATTTATTCCAGGAATGTTACTAAAGATGTCAAAATCTTTGGAGATGGAGATTTACACAATGGACTGATCAAAGGTCCATTTCTCACAATCATGAATTTGTTTATGGTCCTAGTTATGTAGAAAAGCAAGAAACTATTTCTTGTAGCAAGCATTGACAATACAAGATCTTGTCTTTCATGTACAACCAAAGTAGACTATCATGTCATCAGGGAGGTGACATCCAATTCCATTTCTACCACTCACATTAGATATGAGAACCAAGTAGCAAATACTCACTAACTCATCATCATCAATAATCATCAATCACCACTTTCCCATTTGTCTGAACCTGGCTAAATACCTTATTGGCTATTGCAGAAATCAAGAACTTCATCAACCAAGTTGAGCATGATTCTGCATACGGGTCATGCAATGGGTTTTTTCCAATCCTCTGTGTGGGGTTTTCTCAGGAAGAGGGGGTTGGGGGTGCATCAGAAGGAAATTGTTATAAGTGGTGTGATCTTTTAATAAATATGGTCTGGTCAACCAAAGCACAGGACCAACCAATGTTATCTCATTTCTCTCTCTTCATTCATCCTCCTCTCTATTTTCTTCCCTTAAATTCACATCAAGAATTACAACTCATGTCACCATGCATCCATCTGTAAAGGCACATGCACCCTAGTAAAATAAAAAAATATTCATAACGGACTAAAAAACACAGAAAGAGGTAGAAAAAACAATAGTCTTAGATGGAGTATACTTTAAACAGAAAGTAATGAATGCTAATAAATGTATGAACTAACTTGTGATGACTGCATGATTTGAACTGATATATATTGCGAGATAACCAGCAGTACAGGTAAGACAAGATATGCCGCTGTGTCAGACCATCCTAGCGGTGGATGACCATCCTGTGACAAAATTTAGCATCCACGGTGAATTGCATGTGGATTTTAAAATAAAGAGCAACCAAATCTACAGCAAAAATATGTAGATCTACATAGCACTACAATAGCAAGATGCCCTGAGCATATTGCACCTCCAGGATATTAGATATAGAGTAATCCATCTCAACCACAGGTCAGTATCCATGTTTGGAAGCCCAGAAAGTAGAAATTCAGGATTGAATGAGACATAGATCAAGAAATATTTTTTTTAAGTCTTAGCTAAGCCCAACATAGTTCCACTGGTATAAAATCCTGCTGAGTCAACTTAATCTAACCAAGTCAAACCAAACTAACAAATGTTAATTATGGATTAAATTAACATTTTCGTCCTTTAATCAATTACAATATTTCGAATGTTTATATCAATTATATGATTAAGAACATAAATGAATTAAAATCTTAAAAACCAAAAATAGTATGAAGCCTTCCACAGCTAGTGGTAAATTTCATAAGCTAGATCAAAATCATGACATTTGGAATTCGTGTGGCATTTAGTTATTCATTATATTCTTTTTTTAATATTTAATGAATCATTCAAGTTCATATTTACGAATGCAGCTCAAGTAGCATGCAGAGTTTGGTGAAGATTTAATCATAATAGAACAGGCACTACAAATCCAATTATTTGATGAATTAGAGTTAGATACTAGAACAATCCAAAAGTCATTAGCCAGAAAAAAAAAAAAAAAACCAAAAGTTAAATGCTACTTACCACAAAAGGGAGAAGCCAAGAGATCCCACCGCCACTCTGTCGAGCAGCAATTGTGGTGGGACCAGATAGAGATGGTATCCAGAAAAAGCCTTCTGTAAGGAGTCCCTTGAAATTAGAAGCAATAACATGAAAAGATATTAGATTAGAGGAAAATATACAAATAGGCAAAACTTGTAAATTGCAGTCAATCATAAAGGTACATGAGATGCTACCTCGTCTGCCACATTTGAAAGGGCTCTATACAATCCAATCCAAACTGGTATCGTAGCCAGAGTAGGGAGGCATCCTGAGACAAGCATATAGAATATTCCCATTCAAAAACCACAAACGCAAGAAAAAAGCACTAAATTATTAAAAGATCAACAAAGCTACAAACAAATACACATACTCCTAGGCAGTATTATTCTACACACTACCTGCTAAAGACAATACTGCATAGACATATTGAAACAAGGGGCACAGACACATAATCCTATCATTTTTTATGCATTCTCCTAAGATGAAGGAAAGAAGAAGGAGAAGAAGAGTATTGTGGAAGAGATCTAGGAGAAGAGAGATTATTTTGAGAAAAGAATGATATGACTTTCCCTGATAGGTGAAGAGTACAAACACAAGTATATCCAACTGAAACATGAAGCCCTCTTTTAGAAGAATGATTGAGTGGTGGAGACAGAGCTTCTCCCTTTCCATGGGTAACATACCAGAATGGGGAGCAAGAGATATTGTCCATATTTTTGTTGTTGTTGGGGTTGGTCTCCGACAGCTTCATTCCGACGGATAGAAGAACTGGTAAAAGGAGAAACTTTGCTTTCGTTAGATTCAAGACAGAGGCAGAAGCGGAGAGAGCCATCAAGATGTTGGATGGTAAGGTGTTCGATGGAAAGAAGATTCAAGTAAATAGAACTCAGTTTGGTCCAGAAAACAGAAGACACGGTGAGGAGCGAGTGGAGAAGATCATACCGAGGGGTAGGAAGATCTATGAGAAAATACCTTATTCTAGAATGGAGAAGAAACCACTTCCTTGTTTCCAGGCAATTGCTCTTCCAGAGCAGAGGCTGTTGCAGGTACATGAAGAATTCGTTGGCAATTGTTTTTGAGCGGTAACCAAGAGAGAATATTAATAAAGAGAAAAGAACAATACAAGAAAGAGGGGTTCTAGAAGGCATAACCCAACCAAACAAAGAAAGAATACTAAAAACATCAAAAAGAGAAAACTACAAAAACTCCAAGAGAAACAACACTCCATCATGTACGATCCAAAAGTTCCTCATCTTCAAAGGTAGAAGACCCCTAAAACATATCCATCGACACCGTTCTTGGCAAAGAAGTCCGCTATCCTGTTTGCTAATCTCCTAATGTGAACAAAGGAGACCTCAAGTTCCCTGACTAGTAGTCTGATCTCCCTAACCGTGGTAATCAGTCTCCAGAAGGTCGTTTCACACCTTTTGCCCATTTTATAACATTTGCCAAATCTCCCTCAATGACTGTTGTTCCCCCACCTAGACCTACTCAAATGGATAAAGCTCTCTTAATATTGACAACTTCGGCTTCATTAGAGTCCCTAGTCCCTACTGATTTTGTAAAAACCACGAAAGTTTGACAGGAATGATCCATGAGTACACCTATAACGGCTGGCCCCAGTTTTCCCCTAGCAGCCCCATCTACCTTAAATTTCATGACCCCATCCTGAGGAGGTGACCAATCTGCTAAAGCTTTGGGTTTCCTAGATTTTCCGTTCATACAACCCTCCCATGAAGATAAATGTCGATGGCCTTGAAATCTATAAACTCCTTGTTTGAAAGTAACCAACACAAAATCTCCATTTGGCTTTTTGGAAGAGCTCGCACTTCTCGGTGGACTTAGCTTCAAAGACTCTTGAATTCCTTTCTTTCCATATGTTCCAAGAGATAACTGCCGAAATTGTGAACCAAGCCAACCTCCACCTGGTGTTGGGGTAAGGGAAGAACCACAAACACAAAGTGTCCACCCAAGAGCTAGCACAAACCCATTAAATTGCAGAAACAACAGCATAAGTGCCAAGCAAAAGGGCATGAGACAAAAAGATGGTCAATGGTTTCTTCCGGAAACCCGCAAAGCGGACAACTAAGATCTTCATCAAGTCCCAACACACCTGTTAAGACATGAAAATGACTATTTTACACCTGATTATTGGACTAGTTAGCCTTCAATTTTGTATATATTAGGTGCATTTAAAGTTGTTTGTTAGTTTTGTAGATAAAATTTAAAAGTATAAGAAATCAATCAAAAATCAATGGAAAATTGCAAGATTTGTGGTTAAATTGGAAGACCCAGAATTTTTAATAATTAATTTCAAACCACTTTTAGGATTTTAATTGTAAATTCATTAATCTGGATCCAATTATGAGAGTCTAGATTAATTCAATATTTTTAGATTTTAAGTGGTGAGTTAATTATTTTAATTCTGGAGAGAGAAGCTGCAATTCAAGAGGCCAAAGTCTGAATTCCAAATACATGGGCCAAAGATCCACTCCCATTGGGCCAAGCTATGCTCCACATGCCAGACATTGGGCCATGCTCAAGTAATCCATGCGCATTCTCCAAGTGGGCCAAGCCAGTTGCAAGTCCAAGTCCAACAGGCCAAGTTCAAGTCCATGTGCTCAAATTCCAAATCCACTTGAGGCCCAATTGCTCAAACCCTGAGATCCATGTACCTATGTTCGAATTTCACTGTGAAATCCCCAAGTCCACACGCCCCCTATCCTTGTCATCTGCATATATCCACACCATCCATTTAGTCATCTTTTAATCCAAACCATTCATTCATACATGAAACTTAGGTAAACCCTAGAGCCACCTTTCTTAATCCACTGCATACATTTTGCACATTAGATCTAGGCCATTCATTTAATCATGCATCTAGAATAACCCTTGCATCTTAACCCTCCATATGAAATCTTACCTTTTATATAAACCATCTCAACCACCCATCTTAGAGACATTAGATCTAAACCCTTTTTAATCCAAGCCATTCATCCATAAAACCCTAGATTTAGTTCAACTTGGATCCCAAGCACCAAAGATCATCCACTCGATTTTTACACCTCATGTACACATCATCACCTATCTAAACAACACCTCACACGATTTTTGAAGATCCCATTCAATCCATTCAAATTTTCCATAGGTCAACCCTCCATGTCATCATCTCTCATCTCATCCATTCATTCATGATAACTTTTAATCTCATCCATCCATTCATGCATTGCATGCATTAAACCCTAAATCCCATATGCTAAATTCGAAAATCCCATATCTCAATCCAATCCATTCGAAATTCCCTGCTTGCATC